>VZQC01004706.1:1491980-1560419 GCA_009823505.1 Rhizomys pruinosus
GTTTTAACAAACAAATGATCAGAATCAGAAATGCCTTCAAAGGTCTGAAAGCAACCAAAACCCAAAACAAATGTCAAAGCCAAAATACTTTCAAAGCAAACAAACAAAACAAATACCTTAAAAGAAGCACTTTGAAAGCAAACCAGAACAGAAAAGGGCTCTAACAAATAGGATCCTTAAACAATCAACTAAGAATAAACAAATGGACCGTCAACCAAGCCAAGAGAGGTCCAGAAGAATCCCAGAAAAAATTCATCACAACCCACCTGAGGAGACAATAACAGACGGCCTGACTCAGTGGGTCTATGGCCCATACCTTGCTTCCATCCACATGACTCCTTCGACGAAAATGGATGGCTCTTGGGATCCCACATTGTGATGCCATAAACTGTCAATACAAAATAATAACTCTCATCTCAAAAGGGAAAAGAAATAGTTTATTCTGGAGCCAAATATCTGTGGCCATAGCCTGGGAACACAGATTCAGGTTACCCTAGATTCCATGTCCCAGCATGGAAGTAGTCTCACAAACTTTTCTATAGTAACAAACAAAAAAAAGTCATAAATCAAAAAATTTTTCAAATTCATTGATGGAAACATTAAGTAGGTGGATAGAGCAAAAGGGAAATCTCAGCTCTGGGCCTTGGATGCTTCCCGATGGCATTCAGCCTTTTGGTTGGCAGAAGCTGGCAGTCCGCTAAGTTGGTACATTAGAAAAGGTCTTTGCCGGGCATGGTGGCGCACACCTTTAATCCTAGCACTCGGGAGGCAGAGACAGGTGGATCTCTGTGAGTTCAAGGCAAGCCTGGTCTACAGAGTGAGTTCCAGGACAGCTGGGACTACAGGGAGACCCTGTCTCGAAAAGACCAGGTTTTTATCTTTTAGTTACAGGATAAGTCAAAAACAAAGGTGGGTAAGGAGTGGCTCTTTGGGGGCCTAAAGATAGTCCAAGATAAATGGTCATTAGGCTCTGAACCTACAACATTCCAAACTCCACAGTCAGGGAAGTTATAATCAGTTGATCAGGCTCGATAGAATGTTCAGGTTTACAATGCATTTCTTCTGGGAACCTTCATTCACAGCATTTTCACATGTGCTTAGCTTTGGCTGGTTCTTCCCTGCATCCCCATCTTCCAGCCTGCTCTTCCCTTCACTCCACCTTCGACTTTTGCATTACATATGTTCTGTCACCCTCGCACCAGCTTCCTTCCCCGTCTCATGAGCCCCTTTCTAGCTTCCTAGCCTCTACCCACACTCACTCTTATATAAGTACTCATACAATAATTACAAGCTTAGGATCCACAAATGGGAAGATAACATCTCTGAGTTGGGATTACATAATTTAGTATAATATTTTCCAACCACTTTCCTGCTTATTTCATAGTTTCATTTTTATTTACAACTGAATAAAAGTCCGTTGTTGTGTATATATACATATTTTGTACCGTGTTTTCCTTAATTCGTTCATCTTTTCATGGACATCTAGGCTGATTCCATTTCCTAGGGTTTGTGAATAGAGCAGCATTTAATGTAGATGAGCAAATGTCTAACTTTGCCCCTCCAGTGAAGCATGACTTCCCTTCCTTCTCTTTGGTTTGGGTACGAGACATGCCCAGCCCTGTGTGTCCAGCATTCCAGGCAGTGGTATCTACCTCTCTTCCCCTCCAGGCTTTATGCATTGTGACTACGAGGACTAACAGGCACTTTGATGGATCTGCTGGGTGCTTGGCACACAGTAGGTATACAGGATGATACTGAGGAACAAAAGAAGGAAGAACAACTCCATTAGCCTGCTGGAGCAGGACGGAGAGAGTGGAAGCAGGGAGGGATGGGTCCAGCCTGGGACTCATCAGCTTTACACATCCCGATACTGACACAAGGAGCTGGGGGAGGCTGCAAGTTATTAAACATCAGCCCACTTCTCCTGCTGGCCTCGCTGTGTTAATTAGCTCTGATGGTAATCACAGTTGCAGAGCTGGGTACAGCCTCCAGCTATAACAGCATGACCTCCTTCCTCCCAAGTCCCTGCCATCCACTCCCACTTCCTTTGTTCTGTGGAGCTCTGCATATTTCAATGCAGCCCAATTAAGGGAACTCTGAAAGTGTCTGTTACAGAAGAGCTTCTTCCCTGTGACCCCACAGGGTCTCTACAGATCAAAGCAGGGGCAGAGGGTCCCTGAGAGCTCTTTCTTTCCCTCCTCTGTGTAGTCAGATCAGTTTCGTTGTGGTGATCTGGCATTCCCTACAAGGCCCCTCAGCTTTCTGGCTTTCTTCTGATTCTACGTACAGAAGCCGAGGATGGGCTGGACTTCCAGCCCTTATTTAATGTGTGTGTGTGTGTGTGTGTGTGTGTGTGTGTGTGTGCACCTGTGTGCTCATGAGTGTGGAGATCATCAGGCCACCTTCGGTGTGGCTCCCTGGGTGCCATCCACCTTGTTTTCTGAAACAATGTATCTCACTTGCCAGCTTTTAACATGAGTTCTAAGGGATCAAACACAGGACGTCATGCTTGTATAGCAAGCATTTTATTAACTGAGTTGTCTCTGCAGCCCTCCTATTTGTCTGAAGAGGAGTAGCAGAGCCTTGGGTAGTCAACCCAAGGCTAGATACATAGGGCCCTTCCCTGGTTTAGGCACAGAGGAGTGACTTCTCCAATTTCAGAGAGAGGCTGGAATATCAATTCCCATCAACTGAAATAAAGAGAACTCAGAGATAGGAGGGCCATACTATGGCCACACACAGGGACGCCACGGATGCTGCCCACTGCTTCAGGAAACCTGGAGGCTGCTCTGCCCTCTGTTCTAGGTGTGTATCCATTCCAAGGACACCCACTCAAATATCCAGGTCCTTGTGTCCCAGAATAAAGAATTAGAACCAGGGAAACGTGGATAGGAGGAGAAATAGAGAACGTTTATTAAGAAAGAAAAAGGCTCTTCCAATACTAGGAGCAGGTCAGAGCCAGGGGAGGTCTGCGGCTGGAAGCCGCTGGGCCTCGGCATCCTGATCCTCTGTCGGTTATGCACATAGCGCCCACCGTCTGTCACATTTGGAGATAAACGTATGGAGATTGGGAGCTTTTTTCCACTCATGCTCTGTTTTGTTACATGTAGCCATTGGTCAGATGGGGGAAGGAGGGTCCAGCCTTCCTCAGCCATTGGTCAGATGGGGGAAGGAGGTCCAGCCTTCCTCAGCCATTGGTCAGATGGGGGAAGGAGGTCCAGCCTTCCTCAGTCATTGGTTTCCTGTTGTGCTTTGGTTCACTTTGTTGTTTGGCATGTATCTTAGACTGGCCTGAAGCTCTCTGAAGATGACACTGACCTCTGGCCTCTACTTCCCAGCACTAGAATTACAGCTATGTGTCACCATGCTTTATGTAGTTTTGGGACTGAATGTAGGGCTTTGTACACGCTAGGCAAGCACTCTACCACCTGAGACCTGTGTAGTCCCTGCCACTGGTTCCTGTCACGTAAATCTTGATGCCCCTGGAACTTCCCTCTCCTTCTCCGCTCTCCTGAGAACTAGCACGGCCCTGACAACTAGACAATGGAATGGCCTCAATGCCGTAAGCCACAATCAAGTTAAACCATGTGTTGAATGGGGCTGCATCCCTAGGCCTAGAACTCTCCTCAAATACCACTAGAATGATTAATGGACAAGGCTGAATGGCCGAAGTATGGAGTGCTGTTAAGGCACATGATCTGAGGACAGAGGACTGGACAACACTCCCGCTGCTACAGCCATGCCCCTCCGGCTTCCACACAGAGGGCCTCTCCAAAGGGAGCTGGCTTTGTCACAAGAGAGGGCAGTGACCAGTGCACAAGTGACAGGTTTTAATTTGTAATTGTTCCCATCCTTATTTCCTACCTCTGTTCTACTGACAGGTTGCCCCCACTTAAATCAGCTTTGTCCTCTATGTCCAAGGAGAAGCTCAGAACTCCAAGGGTAAGCTGGTGATTTGTGTGGAAGCTGGGCTGACCAGAGGTGATGGTGGCTGCTTTGTTAGCATGTAGGGTCCCACACCCAGCACAGCACCCCTGTTCACCATGGAAACAGGCCACTGTAGCCATTTCTGAAATGAGAAAACGGAGGCATGGAGAAGTTTAATTTTTTTTAATTTTCATTTTTTATTGATGCTTTGTGTATTTCATACATCATTTTCCAATTCAGTTCAGGCATATATCCCTTTCCCTTCCCCAAACCCCACCCCAGCCCATCCCAGATCGTGCATTCTGCAGTAACTTTCCTGCATCTTTCTCTGTTTGTTTTTTTTTTCTCATTTTTTTAACAATAAGTGATAATTTGTGAGTACAAGCATCCTTCATGTAAAACCAATTTGCAAGCAGTTGTACCCAAACCCACACAGCTCATGGGTCCCACCATCCAGCAGGGGGGGCCTTGTATGTTCAATCAAGTTGGTCAAATGAGTGGCCAGTCTATATTGTTGTAGTTTCACCATTCACCCCAATCGCAGCCCTTACATTCTACCACACCCCCTCTTCCGAAGATTGTTCCCTAGGCTTAGAAAAGGGGCACGCATTGATGAGAAGCAAAACAGTCTGTTTTCTCTGGAGCTGTTGTCTTGGTCTCTGGTCAATTCTGGCTGTTTCCTTTCATAGGCTGACAGTTTGTCCAGGCACAACCTTGTGCTGGGGGGGGGTGGTGGGGGTGGGCTGCGCAGCCGGTTTAAAGGTCTGAGGATAAGAACGCGCTTGACGCAAAAAAAAAAAAAGAAGTTTTTAATTTTTTTCCAAACCACTCTGTGACTATGTGCTATAGACAGGGTTCATAGAGAGCTCACTGATCTCTGCTGGGGGGGAGGGGGCGACCCTGATGACCTGAGGTTAGGTAGCCTCTTGAAAGTGCAGCCGGGGGGCGTTGGGGGCCTACTTCTTTAATCCTAGCACTTGGGAGGCAGAGGCAGGCGGATCTTTGTGAGTTCAAGGCCAGCCTGGTCTACAGAGTGAGTTCCAGGACAGCTGGGGCTACAGGGAGACCCTGTCTCGAAAAGACCAAATAAATAAATAAATAAATAAATAAATAAATAAATAAATAAATAAGAAAGTGCGATGGTTAATACTGTCAGTTTGGCAGCATCTAGAATCACCTAGGAGACAAGCTTCTGGGTGTATCTATGAAAGAAATTCTAGGTTTGTTTAAATGAGATGCAAAGACCCACTCTGAATATGGGTGCCATCACTCCATGGACTGCTGTCCCCAACTGAATAAAAAGGAGAAAGTGAGCTAAGCACTGGCACTCTGCTCTCTGCTTCCTGACTGTGCGACCAATGTGACCAACAGCATCACATTTCTGTCCCCATTACTATGATGCCTTCCCCACCACAAAGGACTGTATCTCTTCAAGCCATGAGTCAAAATAAGACCTAAGTTGCTTTTGTTAGGTATCTGGTCACAGCAACAAGAAAAGCAATTAATATATACTCAGCCTCCCTCATCTGCCAAGAGACTCCATCATCCCAGCATTAGTGCTGTTGGTTAAATAAGCTTGTGGTAGGCAGTGGACACACACATGCAGCTGCCCCTGCCTCAGACACTAGGGTACAGGATGGCTTTCCACCAAGCAGTGCATTCTTGCACCATGCAAGATATGTAATGCAGGGAAGAAGTAGAGAGCTGTCTGGGAAAGCAGAGAAGAAAGCACCTCTCCTCAAAAATCAACTGGATTTTATTTTTGGTAAAGCATCAGTAGTGTCTGGCCTTGATCCTTGAGGGCCAGGCCCCTCCAAGCAAAGGGATACATGTGAGGCTCCAAAGAGTGCCAAGAAGTGAAGAGGAGAGCTGGCAGTGCGAAAGGGGCCTGTAGTAAACAAGAAGACTTGGGAAATGCTCAGGGTGGAAGGTAACACAGATACAAGCCTGATGTGTCAATGTTAGCATGGCTGGCACAGCCAAGATAAGCTGTGTTCTGTCACCCAGAATGGTGGCAGAACACCAACAAGTTTTGGTGATTCTAGTTCTTTGAAGGGATACTCATCCACTTGACTTCCTTCCTGGCCCCAGTCAACTGTAAGCTGCAAAGAGCTGAGTTGGAGAGGTGGTGATCCCATCTTGGATAGCAGCCTGCATCACCTGCTTCAGTCAACCCTCCTCTACTCTGAAAAGACAAGACTGAGACAGCATGTAAATGATGTACTGGAAAGTGCCCACTGCACATTTCCTAACACGCAGCATGGCGCCAGGTACATAATGGAACTCAAGATTGGATGGATGGATGGATGGATGGATGGATGGATGGATGGATGGTTGTTAATGTGTAGGTGGGTAAACAGATGAATAAATGGGTTGATGGGTGGGTGGGTAGGCATGTAGATGGTTGTGTAGGCAGATATTTGGATGGATGGATGGATGGATGGATGGATGGATGGATGGATGGATTGGTGGGTGGGTGGATAGCTGAGTGGATAAGTGGGTATGTAGATCGGTGAGAATATGGATGATGGATGGATGAACAGACAGATGTCTTGTCCATTCTTCTGGGAGGAAAGCACTTGAAAATGCCTTTCCAATCTCCTTTATCTCTCTGTTTCCCATGCCTACTTGAAGATGTGAACCTCTGCTTTCTTCTCTGGCACCTCCTGCTGCCACACCTCCCTGCCATGATGGACTCTAATTCCCCTGGAACCATAAGCTCAAATAAACTCTTCCTTTCATAAGTTCCCTTGGTCTTGGTGGTTCTATCACAGCAACAGAAAAGTGACTAATACAGTTACTCGGGTTTAAAATCCAGACCCCCACATAATGGACCCTGTGCTGACTAGGGTCAAACTGTCCCAAACATCTCCCAGGTGCATAGTAAATAAAATGGAAATGGAGCCAGTTGGCAACCTGAGCACCAGCCAAGGCAATCAGACTGTCAATATTCAGAAACTTGGTTCCTTCCCAAGGCTAAAGCCTGGTGTGGTCCTTTCAGACTGATTTGTATGCAGGATGGATGCCGATCAGTGCTTTCTGATCAACTGTGCAGGCGTCTTTATCTTGGCTTTCCTGGCCCCACAGAAAACACTGTTCTCAATAACTAGTTTCTTATGGTGTCTTTGGCAGGGTACACTTGGCCACAAAGGACAATCCAGATCATACCCTGGTGGTTCTGAGATAAGAAGCATTACCTTATACCCTATGTTCTGTTACCAACTATCTAGGGACTTGACAGATGATACAGGCTGAGTTGACAAGTCACTAGCGGCCCTGCAAGATGAATTAGATTTCTTAGCAGGAGTGGTCTCACAATACAGGCGATGATGCAATCTACTGACTTTGAAAAGGGAGGATTTTGTCACTTTTTAAGCAAAGAATGCTGCTTCTATGTACACAACTGGGGGATATAGCCCATCAATCAAAAGAAAAAGTTACAAGAGGAGAGATGAACCAGCTGGTTCTCGGAGCTCTTGGAACACTGCCTGGAGCGAGGTGTCCTGGCTCCTCCCACTCGCCAGCCCCCTCCTGGGTTACTTCTGCCACTCCTCTTCTGTAGGGACTCCCTTCGTTTCCTCTCACCTAGAGCCCATAGAGTCCCATACACTGCTCCAGAACTATCAGCAGCTAGACATGAGAAACATAGAGAAAAATGATGCCCCTTAAAAAAGTTAAAAGGGAGGCTGGGCGTGGTTGCACACGTCTTTTTTTCCCAGCAGTCCGGAGGCAAAGAGGCAGGTGGATCTCTGTGAGTTCAAGGCCAGCCTGGTCTACAAAGAGAGATCCAGGACAGCTGGGGCTGCAGGAAGACCCTGTCTCAAAAAGACAAAAAAAAAAGTTAAAAGTGTATCAAAGGACAGAAACAAGAGGGGAAAATGCATAGCTGGTTGAGAAACACAACCATAAAAGGCTTACCCAAGAAGTAACCCCTGCTTGCCTAGTAAAGCAGCTGCTCTTTTAACTGTTGCTTCTACTTCTGCAAGCATGCTTTCTACCTGAAAGTCCAGTTCTAGTCTCTTGTCATGCAAGCCAGAGACCTCTGTGACCCCTGTGCTGGCCCAAAGTCACATAGTAATGTAAACCCACCAATTACGGAATGAGGTCTGGAATGACACTGGATTATCTATAAATACTGTAAGAAACTGTGGCCTGGTGCTCAGGCCTTGGAGGCATGAATAAAGCTGTGATCATCCACTCAGTCCCTGGTGCCAAATTTGAAAGCAGTTATTCTCATAACAGTATCGTGTACATGTGCTCTGTGACCAGCCACTAGCATACATACATATCCATGGGTGTGGACCAAGCCTGTGTATATGTGCCTGCATAGTCACTTGTGTTCTCTGTGTGCACCATGCTTACGTTTCTTTGGGTGGCACTTGTATATGTGTATGTGTATATGTGTGTATCCATATCTGTGTAGTTCATACTACGCAGGGCACCAGAGGGACCGAAATATCCTAAAGGGGAAAAAAAAGTATGTAATGAGGCGTTTGGGTACATGGTGGTCTATAAAAATTTATGTCAGGTGACATGGTAAGGCCAGGAATTGAACTCCAATCAGACGGCTGCATAATTTATGGGCTCCTCACTTACAAGCTAGAGGAAGACACTTAATAGAGGAAATAATGCAACCTCTACTTCTTGATCTCGGATAGTGTGAACAGATTGCAGACTCCAACAGGATCACGGCAGAGACCAGCCAGAAGGGTTCAGAGTGTGGGCCTTAATGAAAAACCAAGAAGAAAAGAAAATAGCTGGGAAGCTGAGCACTGAGGAAGCCTCCTAGTGTAGTGGCCCTGGCAGGTAGGATATACTCTAAAAAGACACTCGTACCTCTCCCTTTGGCTGTCAGGTTTCTGAAAGAGCAAGCCCCAAGAAATTGAATTTTCACAGGAAACTCATGATGGGAGAAGGAAAAGTCTAAAGCCTGGTGTGGGTCAGAGGGGGCGCTTGCTTCCTAGTAGGAGATTTACAGTTCTGACAGCTTGTCAATCGCCTTGCAGGAGAAAGCGGAGGAGAAGTGAGGACCGACCGCGATGGGTAGGAGCGGATCATAGCCAGGAGCACTTAGCTACCCATATTTCTGGCTTTGTATTTAAACCTAACTCTGATGTCAGGACCCTGATGATGGACCTGGGTGGTTACTTGACCCCCTTAGTTCTTCTGGACAGTGTGGCCACTGTTAACCGTGTCCTTAGTTAACTTACTGGGGATGAATGGTTGAGCCTGGGCCTCGTGTTCTGATACCCTTAATAACTCCACTAACACTGGCTGGCTGGAGCTGGGTCTTGGAGAATCCACTGGAAAGCAGGACGTGGCAGTGGAAAACACCTAATCATTCCAATCCCATCACAGCTGAAACCCAGAACACATGTGCCTTCTGGAGGAGTCTCCTGCCTATGCAGACAGCGCAAGCGCTCCCAATCCAGCTCTACCGCTGAGGCTAGCACCCCCGGCAGTGCCTTTGCCTCTCTGGGTATCTGAACTCTTCGACACTAAGCCCAGATCCTTCACTTTACTGTTGCTGGGTCAAGACCGAGGAAGGGAGGAACATGTACCTTTCCCAATGAAAGGAGAAAATAAATGTCACTGTAATAAGAGAAAGGGCAGAGCTCTCATTTGTCTGTGAAGTCTCGTACAGGGGGCTTCATCAACCATGAAATTAGCCCTTCATGCTTTCTTACATCAGCAACCAGGAAGAAATAGGGGCTGTGAGTGCCACCTGTGAGCCCCAGGCCCCTCCCTCCTTAGTTTTAGCCCTCCCTGGCTCCCCTCTGACTCAGCCGGCTTTCAGTAGTCACTGTGTGGGCCAGGCCACATACAAGCAGAAATCGATAGAACACAGCAAGCACACAAAGCCTCCTATTACAACTTCAAAAATGAAGCAAGTGCCTTGAAAAAAGGCTGACCTGAGGTTCCCCTCAACAGTGACCTTCATTAAGAGAGTTACAGGCTCATGGCCATGGCCAGCAATGCTGAGGCCCCTAAAGTAAAGAGATAACGCACCATACCAGGAGCAGTGTGGTGGTGAAAGGCTTTGGGGTTGGGGCTTCAAGGAGGGCACTGTCATTTTGGGCAAGAGATTTATTAAAAGAGTTATAACATCATGGACAAACAGACACTATGGACTGACAGCAGTGAGGTGGGGGGCTCTGAGAGCACCCTCAAGTGGCAAAGTGATGGTCCCTTCTTATAGGTTTCAGAGGAAGGAGGGCATTCAATCCCACATGACTGTACCACATGCTTACAGTCCAGCTGTCTCTGAATCAGCTATGAGAGCGAGCGGGAATCTAGAAAAAGAAGCTACTTTAGTCCTGGAAACCAAATCACTGTAGTGTTGAAAATGGTCACTGTTCCGCAAAAATTAAATTTTACAAAATGGTGTGGCCCTGACCAACAGTTGGGGCCTTGAAGGGAGGGCCTTCAATTCCAAAGACAAAGGGGGCTTTCTGACTCATAGGTTTTAGGGTTGGGGGGAGCAATTAGGTTATATGATCTAGTCAGGTCTAGCCTAAATGCTAAGAGTCACAAGGCAGGAAGGCACTGGTAAGTACTGGGGCATAATCAAAGTTGCCTTGGTTCTGGGCAGCAGCGGGGCAGGCTGGGCTTCTTCTCCCTGGACTAAGGGCACAGTCACAGTAGGTACTTGTCAGTTCTTTGTCCTAGAGAGGGACAGCAGGGGAGCCTGGCCTGATTATGAGGCTGCAGCTGCTGATCTAACTGTCCCTGCCCTTACTGACCTTGACTTCTGCAGAGCGACTTTGCAGGGACCTCTGAGCCTCAACCCAAATGAGAGCAATGTCTCCACTTAGGAAGGTTCAAGCATTACATACATAGTCACATAAATGCACACATATAAATTTGTTCCTAGACATGCACATTGCTTCCCTGAGCTTTTGTTTCCTCATGTACTGGGTGGTAACCTCTGTTTTTTGGGTTGAGGGGAGGGTTAGGCTGTTAGCCAGGACCACGTCATTTTGTAAAGCTCTTCTATTTTGGCTAAACTGTGACAATTTCAAAAGCTATAGTAATTTGGTTTCCAGAACTGAAGTAACTTGCTTCTCTAGGTTCTTGCCCTCCCCACCCTATTGGCTCCCCCAGTAATGGCCAGCTAGTAGTGATGCTTACCCATCACCTAATATTCTTTTTTAATGTTTATTTATTATTTTTGTTTTATGTGTATGAGTGTAGCTTGCATGCATGTAAGTGCACCAGTGCCGTGCAATGCCTGCAGAGGTCAGAAGAGGGTGTCAGATCCCCTGGAACTGGAGTTAAAGATGATTGTTAACCACCATGTGGGTGCTGGGTATCAAACCCAGGTCCTCTGCAAGAGCATCCAGTGCTCTTAACCACTGAGCCATCTCTCTAGCACCTTGCCTAACATTCTTTAACTGACTACTAATTTTCTACCCTTAGCAATAGCCCAAACTCTAGTCAGAGCCCTGTCATGTGTCTGTCTGTCTGTCTGTCTATGGTGTTAATAACTCTTCTGATAAATCTCTTTACCAAAAGGACGGTATGCCTCAGCATGTCCTTTGAACCTAAAATCTAAAATCCTTCATAGGCAGAGCTGGCTCAGGCTATTCCCTGTCAGACACGAGGTCCCAAGGCCTTAGGAGCCTAGAGATGGGCTGTCCCAGGGCTGCTTGTCATGTAACAGAGTCACGCACATGCACATGCACACAAACGCATATATCCACACATGCACACACCACACACACGCTTGCAAACACACATACTCCTCAGCCCCACACCTCAGAATGTGTGTCTCTCCATGCCTCCTTTCAGCTGGAATATTTCTCAGCAACTGCCTTTCTCAAAGATGAATTCTGACAGCATCCACAGAGTCAACCATCTGACCCAGGTATTTCAGGATGAATGAACATCAGAAATATTTTCCTCCATTTCTGCCCTTACCTGACCCAGTATTATTCAGATGATTTCCCCTTTATGGAGGAAAAGACAGATCCAATCTCATTCTCCATGTTCTCTCACTCTCGCTCTCACTCCCACCTTCTCTTCTTTCCTCCTTCCCCCTTCTGGGACCATCTTCAGGTGGGGTTTGGGGAGTGCAGATAATTCCCTGAGAGCCATCTCTGCTATAGACCACTTGATTTCCAGCACAGTGCCTGAGGTTTCTTGGACTGGGGAACCCCGTTCTCACAGTATGTACATCCAGCCAGACCAGCAAGCTTTGGGGTGCATCTCATTTCTGCTATGTAGCCAAAAAATGTATCTCCAGTAAATAATGCTAAAAAAAAAAAAAACCTTTGGACTGCAATGGCTTTGGCACAGATAAAAAAAATTCTTGTGTCCCTCACATTGGCTGTCAGACCATCAAAAAAGCAGACCCCAAGAAATTGGATTTTTCTCAGGGAATCTCATGCTGGGAGATGAGAGAGTCCAAAGCCTGGACCAGCCAGAGAGGAAACCTTTCTCCCAGAAAGAGATTTGCACCTAGTTGAGACATTGCAGAACACTAACCCCAAAACAGTGTTGGGCCATTGATGGCTATGACCATGTCCTCTCCAGGATTGCTTAGATATTCATAACTCTGGGCTCTACTTAAACCTAAACCTCATGGCAGGGCCCTATGATGGACATTGGGGGTCACTGGTCTCTTAGTCCCTCTTCCAATGTGGTCACATTGAATAAATCTTTCTACTTTTCACTAGTAACTTGGTTCTTTAGGTGACCTATTGAGAATAAGTGACTACCCCTGGCTTGTTGTGGCACAGTCTGACCCTAAGCCTACCAACAGACCCTGCAGGTCTTATACCCATACAGGCAGAAATGAGGATATGGTAAAGAAACACATGTACTCTTCCTTTAGCTATTAAGCCCCAAGAAGTTTTAATTTCCCCAGAAGTCTCATAGTTGGAAAAAGAAAGGATGAAGCCTGGTACCAGCTAGAGGGGGGAAGAGAGTTCACACAGCTCCGACAACTTGTCAGACCAGCTTTTGGGAGACTGGGAGCTGAGATGATGATGACAGGCAGGACCACACCCTGACCAGCCTGCCTTTCAACCCATTCCTCTTGCCTATGGCCTCACTGAATAAATCTCCCTTCTGTGCCTTTCACTGCCTCTTCAGGTGGCCCCATTGAGAATGAGTGGCTGAGCATGCTAAAGCCACCAGGGCCCAGGCTTTGGCCTTACATTTTGGGCTATAGTCCCATAGATCTCCTATCCATAGCCAGAGCCCATGTTTTGAGGCCTCTTAGAAGCCTGAGAACTAATCTTTGCTAAACAGCCTTGAGTCACCTGACTCTGCTCACCTTGGGTCTCCAGCTACTGGTCCCCTAAGGGATATTTTGTTAGCCCAGGTTCTCTGAAACCTGAAAGTCTAAGGCATGCGCCATCAGGGGATCCTGATTGCCCTGTGTTAGCAGTATCTATCGGCCACCCTCGCCACATGAGATGGACATAGGTCAGCAAGGTGTTGAGGCCCTGTCCAGACCCCTCCTACCCAGTGCTAGGCTGGAGGCCTTCAGCCTGGCTTTGAGAGGTACCTGGGCTTATACCCAACCTGCCCCACCCAAGGTCTCATCCAGGCTAGCTGCCCCTTTGTGTTAGGATAAAAAGCATTCTTTCTACTCTCTACATTCTTATTACCTTGGCTTCATGTAAAGTGTACCTCTGTGTGTGTATGTGTATATGTGTATGTATGTGTGTTATGTGCATGTGGACATGTTCATGTGTGTACACATGTGTTTGGAAGCCAGAGGCCAACCTTAAGCATCTTCCTCAATCACTCTCCATGTTATTTTTTTGAAACAAGGTCTCTCACTGAACCTGTAGTTTGCCAATCTGTAAAAACTTGCTGAGGAGTCTTGGAGTGTGAATGGGTTGTTCTGAGTATAAAACCCACCTGAGGTTTATTAAACTTAGTACAAAAGGACATAAATACCTACTTCATAGCTTTTCTATTTCAACTTGAAATAATGTTTTGATATATTGTGTTCAACAGAATATATAGTTAAAGTTAATTTGCTCTGATCATTTTTATTTTAGCTCTATTAGATGCACCAAACTAGATGGTTCCTTCTTTACATTGACAGCAGTACCTGACTCCATATGAACTCATGTGCTAGAGCTAGCCTGTGGTCTAACCTGAACCTCTTATACTCCTTCATAGGCCTATGGCTGAGGACTTCAGTAGAGAAGGTCCTTGTCGGTGTCCATGCCTCCCTATGTGCACCTAATCGCATCTGATCTGACCGTGGCCTCCAGGAGCCCTGGAAGACTGTGAAGCAAAGCACTGCGCTCAGGTTTCCCTTTCCACCCAACTACATCTTGTGCTGTTTCGTCCCCTTGGGTGAGGCAAAATATGCAAGCTAAACAAAACAACTTTATGTCCCACAGATAGGCAGCAAAGGACAGCAGAGCCTAGAACTTAGGTGAAACTGTCCCCAAGATTCAGAGACACTGTCCAGGATACCTTCATTATGCAGACCCTCAAAAACATGATGGGGGCACATCACCTCAGGGCAAACTTTTGTAGCGGGGATGGGAGGAGAGCTGGGATTATTCCTGCCAGCCCTAACTTATCACGGAACATTGTGTTCCCAGCACATTCAATGGTTATTTTCAAGGACTCACAAAAACAAAGAGCTAATCTGGGCAAATATCAAGGTACACAGAGAACTGTCCACAGAGATACCCTGGCTGTGTCCAGCACCGTGGGTTTTTGCAACCCACCTCCTGTGTTAGTTGACTTTGCTGATTGCTGTGATCAAATGCTTAACAAAACCATTTTCAGGAACAAAGGGTTTATTTGGCTTCATAGTTTGAGGGTACAGCCCATCATGGTGGGAAAGCCTGGCAGCAGGAATGGGAAGCAGATGGTCACACTGCCATCTGCAGTCAGGAAGCAGAGAGACGAATGCTGGTGCTCAGCTCACTCTCTTGGTTATGCAGTCTAGACACAAGCTCATAAGATGGTCCTGCCCATATTCAGGGTGGATCTTTCCACTTCAGTTAACCCAATCTTGAAACTTCATCACACATCTGCCCAGAGGTTTGTCTCCAAGCAAATGTCACTAAGAAATAAGCATGAGTTATTATTATAATCCCTGATAAAATATATATCAAATTAAAATTAATCAGAAGAGATAATGAAGTTCACTTCATTCTGATCAGGGAACAGTTGACCATGAGAACATAAGAATCATGAACATATATGCACCAAAATCTGGTGTACTTAATGTCATAAAAACAGAACTATTGGCCAGGCGTGGTGGTGCACACCTTTAATCCTAGCACTCAGGAGGCAGAGGCAGGCAGATCTTTGTGAGCTCAAGGCCAGCCTGGTCTACAGAGTAAGTTCCAGGACAGCTGGGGCTACAGGGAGACTCTGTCTCAAAAAGAACAAAAAAAAAAAAAAAAAAAAAAAAAAAAAAAAAAAAAAAAAAAAAAAAAAAAAAAAAAAAAAAAAAAAAAAAAAAAAAAAAAAAAAAAAAAAAAAAAAAAAAACAGAACTATTGGACTTCAAGGCACAGATTAAACACAATTAAATAGCAGGAGGTTTCCAAGAAAATGGCACTAAGGAGCAAGCAGGAGTTGCATCATAGGTATAGAGAAAGGAGAAGAATCCCAGGATAACAACGGTATTGACCAGATCTTCCACAGAATTATAGAAGAATATTTCCCCAAATTGAAGAAAGACATACCCATACAAACACAAGACACACATAGAAGACCAAATAGACAGGATCAGAAAAGAAACCTCCACACAATATCACAGTAAAAACACTAGATCTCAAAACAAAGACAGAATAACGAAAGTTACAAGAGAAAAATATTAAGTCACATACATTTAAAGGGAAACCCATCAAAATTATGGCTGACTTTTCAATGCAAATTATGAAAACCATAGGAGCTTGGACCAAAGCATTCCCAGTTCTAAATGACCATAGATGCCAACCCAGAATCCTTTACCTAGCAAAAATTCCTATTACAGTTCAATGAGAAAGAAAACTCTTTCTTGACATAAACAAGCTGAAAGAATACACGTCCAGAAAACCAACATTGCAGAAAATACTTGAAACAATACAAAAAGGAGAAGAAAGGAACGACTATACCCAAGTGGCAAGAGAAAATAATTAATGAAGGTATAATTGTGGACATACAATCCTAGACCCAAAATGCAAACAGAAACTAAAGTGATAGGAAGCAATACACATCTCTCAATAATAACTTTAAATATTAATGGTCTGAACTCCCCAATCAAGAAAAACAGACTGGGAGAATGGATTAAGAAATTGAATCCATCTTTTTGTTGTCTACAAGAAACCCATCTCACCTTCACTACCTTAAAGTGAAAGGATGAGGAAAAAAAATATTCCAAGCAAATGGTACTAAGAAGCAAGCAGGAGTTGCTATTCTAATATCAGACAAAATAGACTTCAAATTAAAACTAATCAGAAGAGATGAAGAAGGTCACTACGTTCTCTCTCTTTTTTTTTTTTTTTTTTTTTTTTTGGGACAGGATCTCCCTTTAGTCCCAGCTTGGCCTACAACTCAATATGTAGACCAGGTTGGCCTTGAACTCATAGAGATCCGCCTGCCTCTGCCTCCTGAGTGCTGGGATTAAAGGTGTCTGCCACCATTCCTGGCTCAAGGTCACTACATTCTTATCAAAGGAAGAATTAACAATGAAATTTCATGATCATGAATATATATATATAATATATATATATATATATATATATACACCAACTCTAGAGCACCAAATTTCAAAACAACAAGTATGTGCTGGACTTTTTTTTTTTTTCCAGGCACTTAATTTATGTTATGTTGGTTTATTAGTTTTTATTGATGCTTTGTGCATTTCATACATGTGTTCCAATTCAGTTCAGGCGTAAGTCCCTTTCCCCCCCCACCCCACGGCCATCCAAATCATGCGTTCTGCCATAACTGTTCCTGCCATCTTTCTTCAGTTTTTTTTTTCATTTTAGCTATAAGTGATAATTCCTGAGTACAAGCATCCTTCATGCAAAACCTATCAAGCAAGACTCCACTGTCAGCACCAGCTACACTCACCTGCCTGGAAAGACTGTGCAGCAGAGTCAGCCATGTGCCTTATATCCCAAATCTAATTGCTAGTGGCTCTCTCCCCTTGGAGAAATACCCATGGCTGAATGCCACAAGCTTACATCCTCTACAGGTTAGGAGATGTTATAAGCCACAGTAAGACCCTGTCAAATTTGACTGGACTTTAAGGCATATATTCATCCCAACACACTTGTAGTAGGGGACTTCAATACCCCCTCTGTGCCCATTACACGGGTCAATTGAACAAAAAATAAACAAAGAGACAACTGACTGAACAATATGATTCACCAAATGGACCTAACAGACACTTACCAATATTCTACCAAGCACCAAAAGAATATACTTGTCTATTCAGCGATGCACCCCCATGGAACATCTCCTCCAAAATTTGACCACATACTGTGGCACACAGAACAAATCTTAACAAATACAAAAATAATATAATAATAATAAAATATTATTATGCATTCTATCAGACCACAATGCAAAAAGCTTACTATCAATACCAGAAGAAGCCCTACTAGCGTACAAGACTCATGGAGACTAAATAACACAACTCCTGAATAGGAATGGGGCAAGAGAAAAAAAAAAAAAATAAAAGTACTCCTGGAATTAAACAACAAAAGGACATACAACACACAAACCTAGGGACACCTTAAAAGCAGTCCTAGAGAGAAGTTGTATTCCTAAGAATGCCTACATTAAAAAAAAAAAAAAAACAACCATGTGTGGTGGCGCACGCCTGTAAGCCCAGCACTCAGGAGGCAGAGGCAGGTGGATCTCTGTGAGTTCAAGGCCAGCCTGGTCTACAGAGTGAGCTCCAGGCCAGCTGGGACTAAGGGAGACCCTGACTCAAAAAGACCAAAAAAACCACAAAACAAAACCAGAAAGAGCACAAATAAATGAGCTATTCTAATATTGGACAAAACAGACTTCAAACTAAAACTAATCAGAAGAGAAAACCAGTCACTTCATTCTTATCAAAAGAGCAATTAACCAGGAAGATATTACATTCATAAATATATATGCATCAAATTTCATAAACACAATACTATAGGACTTTAAGACACATTTTAATCCCAATACATTCATAATAGGGGAATTCATTAGACAGGTCAGTGGACAAAGAATAAACAGAGAGAAATCTGAATTGAACAATAGGATACATCAAATGGACCTAACAGACATCTACCAACTATTTAACCCAAGCTTTAAAGAGTATAATTTCTATTCAGCATCCCATGGAACTTTCTCCAAAATTGACCACATATTGGGGCATAAAACAAACCTCAACAAACATTAAAAAATTGAAATAATTTTATGCATTCTATCAGACCACAATGCAATAAAGCTTAATTTCAACAACAGAAGAAGCCTTAGTAACTACATGAACTCATGGAGATTAAATAACACACTCTTGAGTAATGAATAGGTCAAAGAAGAAATTAAGAAAGAAAGAAAAGTACTCCTGGAATTAAATGAAAAGGACAATACAACACAACAAAACCTATGGGATGCTTTAAAAAGCAGTCCTAAGAGGGAAATTTATATCTCTGAATGCCTATACTAAAAAATTAGAGGCTGGACATGGTGGCACACGTCTTTAATCCCAGCACTAGGGAGGCAGAGGCAGGAGGATCTCTGCGAGTTCAATTGCAGTATGGTCTACAGAGTGCACTCCAGGCCAGCTGGGACTAAAGGGAGACCCTGACTCAAAAAAAAAAAAAAAAACAAGTTTAAAAGAGCACAAATAAATGACTTAACATTGCAACTTAAGACACTTAAAAGACAATAACGAGTGAAACCCAAACCCAAAAGACAAGAAGAAATAACAAAAATCAGAGCATGGATTAATGAAATAGAAACAAAGAAAACAATACAAATCAAATGAGTACAAGAGCTGCTTCTTTGAAAAGATGAACAAGATAGACCATTGTGCCAGTTAACAAAAAAAGAAAAGAAAAGAAAGAAAGAGCAACTCCGAGTCAACAAAATTAGAGATGAAAGGGGAAACCACCACAGACAACAAAAAAAGATCCAGAACATTATAAGAGAATACTTAAAGAACCTATACTCTTAAATTTGAAAACCTAACAGAACTGGAGGGATATCTGAAATCATGGGAATCACCAAAGCTTAACCAAGAAAAGATCAACAGCTTAAACATACCAGACCCATAACACATAAGGAAATTGAAACAGTAATACAAAACTTCTTAAGTAAAAAAAAGCCCAGGCCTAAAAAAAAAAAAATCCCAGACCTACATGGATTTACAGCAGAATTCTACCAGACATTTGAAGAGGATCTATAGCCAATATTACTTGTTATTCAAAAGGATAGAAACAGAGAGAGATCTCCCAAATTCTATGAAGCCAGCATCCTTCTAATACCAAAACCAGGTAAAGATACAAAAAAAAAACTATAGACCCATATCCTTAATGAGTGTAGATATAAAAATTCTCAACAAAATATTTGCAAACTTCATACAGGCACACATGACAAAGGTCATCAACTATGATCAAGCCAGATTTATTCACAGATGCGGGATAGTTCAACCAATCAAGTGAAGAGGAAGCCCACAGAGTGGGAGACAATCTTTACCAGCTACACATCCAACTGAGGATTAATATCCAGGATATACAAAAAAATCTCAAAAGTAAATAATCAAGAAAACAAATGACACAATTAAAAATGGGCTAATCAACAGCTAGTCAATTGGACATAAGGCCTGCTTAGATAAAGGGAACTCATGTGTAGTACTGTCAACATAGCCAAATACACATGGCTGGAGAGGTCATAGATCATAGAGAAAAAAGCAACATATGCCACATCCCTACATATTTCTTACTTTATGCTAAATAAACATCCTCATATTTTATAGACAAGTATACATCTCATCACTCATCAAAGAAGTTTCTTTTTGCAACTAAAAAAGCCCAGGCCCAGATAGTTTCACAGCAGAATTCTATAAAACGTTTTTTTTTTATTTATTTATTATATTTTAAGGGATTCACAATATAAGAGCACAGTTGTTTTCAGATCACATTGACATCTATAAAACATTTAAAGAGGTCTTACAACCATTACTACTCAAACTGTTTAGAAAGATACAAACAGAGGGAAATCCAAATTCCTTCTATGTGAAGCCAGCATCACTCTAATACCAAAACCTGGCAAAGGTACAAATAAGAAAGAAAACTATCGACCCATCTCATTAATGAACACAGATGTAAAATTTCTCAACAAAATACTGGCCAGTCGCATACAGACCCCAATCAAAAAGACCATCCATCATGATTAAGTTGGATTCATACCAGAGATGCAGGGTTGGTTCAACATATGTAAATCAATAAATATCATAAAACACATAAATGGACTGAAAGACAAAAACCACAAGATCATCTCAATTGATGCAGAAAAAGCCTTTGACAAGATCCAGTATCCTTTCATGTTTAAAATTCTAGAAGGAACTGGACTGAATGGACATTCCTCAACATAATCAAAGCCATATATGACAAACCCACTGCCAAAATCATACTAAATGGAGAAAAATTAGAAGCATTCCCGTTAAAGATGGGAACCTGGCAAGGGTGACCCCATCACCACTCCTCTTCAATATAGTTCTTGAAATGCTTACTAGGGTAATAAGGCAAGAAAGGGAAATTAAAGGAGTGCTAATTGGAAAAGAAGTCAAACTACCCCTTTTTGCAGATGACATGATAGTTTACCTAAGGGGAGTCAAAAACTCCACCAGAAAACTCTTAGAAACAACTAACAGTTTCAGTAAAGTGGCAGGATACAAAATTAACCTAGAAAAATCAGTAACCTTTCTTTACACTAATAACAAGCAACTGGAGAAGGACTATAATGAGACCTTCCCACTCACAATAATCTCAAAAAAAAAAATACCTGGGAACAAACCTAACCAAAGACACCAAAGATCTCTACAACAAAAATTTTAAACCTCTGAAGAAGGAAATTGAAGATGACATCAAAATATGGACAGACCTCCCATGCTCATGGACTGGAAAAATTAATGTAGTAAAAATGTCCTTCTACCCAAATTAATATACAGATTTAATGCAATCCCAATTAAAATCACCATGAGTTTCTTCACAGAATCAGAAAAAAATCCTTAAATTCATATGGAAAATAAAGACCCCAAATAGCTAAAGCAACCCTCAGCCAAAAGTGCAATACAGGGGAGATCATTTTATCAGACTTCAAGCTATATGACAGAGCTATAGTCATAAAAATATATGTGCATATGAGTGTTCCCCTTTCCCCACACCCTTGCCAGCACTTGGTGTCTTTTCTTGGTCTTAGCTGGTCGTATCAGAGTGAGATGATATCTTAAATTGATTTTAATTTGCATTTCCTTAATTATTAACAATATTGAACACTTTTTAAAATGTTCCCCAGCCATCTTTACTTCATCACTGATGAAGTCTCTCTTCAGCTCTTTGTTCCATCTTTTGTGTGAGTCATTTATTTTTCTTCTTTGTTTTTGAGTAGTTTATACACTCTGGATGTTAATGCTCTGTCAGATGTATCAGTGGTGAAGGTTTCCTCCCACTCTGATTGTTTCTTTTCTTGTACAGAAGTGCTTGAGTTTCATGAGGTCTCACTTGTCAATTGTTGACCTATTTCCTGCACAGCTGCTGCTTGATTTAGAAAGTCTTTTCCTATGCCATGTCTTATAGGTTGCTGACAACATTTCCTTCTATCACCTTCAGAGTTTTGGGTTTCACATTGAGGTCTTTAATCCACCTGGAGTTGATTTTGTACAGGGTTAGAGGTGTGGGTTTAATTTTATTCTTCTACAAATGGTGATCCAGTTTCACCAGCACCATATGCTGAAAATGCTATCTTTCCTCCATTCAGCTTTTTTGGCCCCTTTGTCAAATATGACATGGCTGAAATTGTATGAGTTCAAGTTTGGATCTTCAGTTTTGTTCTCTATTGGTCTACAGGTCTGTTTTTGTGCTAGTACCAAGCTGTTTATATTACTCTAGCCCTGTAATATAGTTTGAAGCCTGGTATCATGATCCCTTCTGTATTGCAGTTTTCACTCAGGGTTTATTTCAAGCTTGAGGATGAGGATGAGTTCAGATTCCCCAGAACATACTTTAAAAACAGCCAGATGTAGTAGCACATGTGTCTTCTGGCCAGGTCTCTCAGGGAAAGGAGCCAGAACCAGGAGAAGACACAATAAGACTCCTATAAGCTGCTGGGGGCATTGTGTGACTTTTTCCTGGGGAGACATGAACAAACACTCACCCCAGAGAACAAAACAAAGATACCACCAAAGTCCAACTTGGTGATGCAGTGTATTTATTGGACTTACTTGCAGGAGTAAGGTAAGGAGTTACTTATAGAAGTAGGGACAACTTAAAGGAACTGTGTCACTGAAAGCCCACCCCAGCATTGGTGATGACTCACAAAGACTGGAACTCTGGATCTGTATGACTTGCAAGCAGCTCTGCAGGTCTGAGAGTCTCCTCTAGGCAGCTCTGCTCTACTGAGTGTCTCCTCCCCAGCAGTCCTTACTGTGCATACAACCTTAGAGATGGAGGGCCTTTATGAATCTGGTTTCAGGGACTTCCTGAGACTTCTGAGTTATTTCGTGTCTTAAGGAGGCTAACTTCAGGGGCTGGAGGGATGGCCTAGCGGTTAAGAGCGACGACCGCTCTTGCAGAGGACCCGGGTTCGATCCCCAGCACCCACATGGCGGCTGAGAACCGTCTGTGACTCCGGTTCCAGGAGAACTCCAGTTCCAGGGGAATCCGAGACCGTCTTCTGACCTCTGCGGCATCGCACGACACGGGTGCGCAGACCTGCATGCAGACAATACATTCATACACATAAAAATAAATAAATAAATAAAAATTTAAAAAAGGAGGCTAACTTCAGACATTTCTCAGTTCTAGCAAGCCTCCCTTTAGAATTTCCCCAGCCTTAAAGATCTTCCCTCCAGATGGAATGCTTCAATGTGAGGAAATTGTCACACAATAATGGAGTCTGGGTCACTTGGGCCACCTCTATATCAGGGAGCTTGCTGGGGTAGTATCAGCCCTGCCTGTCATCATCCATGCACATGTAAAACCACAGCAGTGCTAATAACCAGACAGATCACAGTTACTCATAATTAAATTAATTCAATACAGTCTATAAAATAAAACTAGCATGACCAGTCACAAAACTCCTTGCTCAAGGTCACAATCAGCTCTTTTCAAAAATTCACTGTGAATCCCAAGCACTGTCTGGTAAACAGAGACTGTTAGTTCTTACAATTTAGACCTTGTATTTTACCCTCCTAGAAATATAAATTACCTGAACAAATTGAAGACAATAAACATCTTGAATTGCAAATTATAAAGTTGCCTAGTCCAGCGGTACCAGAGGCTGTTATTCACAAAATGCCACTTTAAGATAAGTTAATAAAGAAAAATAGAAGAGAATCAATTTTTGGTCATCATTAGCATATACAGTACAAAAAGCTACAAGGTATTCAATTAATTCTAGGTCATAATTATGGAGCACGAGTCTCACGTATAAATCAATTTTTTGTTCCTGTTTTGCCTTCAGTGAATTGGGAAAAGCTTTTTCCTTAGTATTCAGATGCAGGATGAACAGCTCCTGACCAACCATTGGGGCCCAAGGGCCTCATGAGCCTTTGTGAGAACTTCAACCCTGGGAGGTATTTCATAAATTTCTCACATTCAGAAAATCATAATTACCATCCAGGCAATCACCTCTCATTTGTCTCCAGCTGCCACCTGTCA
Organism: Rhizomys pruinosus; assembly: GCA_009823505.1. NCBI lineage: Eukaryota > Metazoa > Chordata > Mammalia > Rodentia > Spalacidae > Rhizomys > Rhizomys pruinosus. Next base: position 1,515,751 of record VZQC01004706.1, read on the forward strand.
AGAAGCACTGGCCACTCAAACATCTTGAAACTGGTGCAGTTGCTAATTAATCCCAGAAGACTGCACAAACTAAGTGGAATCACATTATTTCAAGATGGAAGCAAGGTAGGAGCTACAAAGATGATGCTGCACACAGAAGGGAACTGTCCTGTATTACTGTGGAAAAACAGAATGATGGAGGAAATCATTTGCAAAATGTAAAGTTAGTCCTGAACATACAGGGCTGGAATTACAGGGGATGGGTTTGGGGAGATTTTTGTGATGTGTATGTGTAATCTGCACTGTGTTGTCCATGTGTGTATGTTTGCATATGTACCCGTGCATGTGTGCACACAGAGAGGCTAGAGGCTGATCCTGGGTGTCTTTCTCAATCACTCTCTACTGTATTTACTGAGGCTGGGTCTCTATCTGAAACCTGGGGTTTCTTAATTTAGCTAGTTCTCCTTTGTAAGGAGGATCGGAATGTGATTGTGGTGCTCCTTCTCCAAGCAGCTGGCTACAGTCTTCTGTTTCCTTATCTTTCTTTATCTTTGCTCCTTCTTTGCCTACAAAGCAGTCATGAGCCCTTAATGAACACTCAGAATCCTCTGCTACTGAAATGTGGCCAGTCAAAAACAGAGCCTATGTTGATGCACAGTTAGGTAGAGAAACATTGAGGCCAGGGCTGCAGGACCCAGCTGTACTGCCTGTTTGAGAAGGGAAACCCACCTAGTATGGACAGCCAGTCCTGGAGACACCCTAACCTTGGGCTAGGCCATGACTAAGCTATCTTGCCCTAGACTCTATTTTCAGAACCAACATGCCTTTCATTAAGCTAATTTGAGTGTGTCTGTCAGCTGCAGATTAAAAGTCTTGCCTGAAGCTGAGCAATGTTATTGTTATATTTCTTTCTATCTGAAAGTAACTGGGATGTTATAATGTGAATCTCTTAATGAGCCCTGGAATTAACTTACCACTTACTTTCAGACATGGTAATTAATGTATATGGAGTATATAGAATATAATAATGTATATAGAGTAATATAAAATTAAAGGGAAAAATGTGAACTCCTAAACATATATTGGAGTTAACATACAGTTTATTCCTGGAGTACATAATTCTGGTACATACATGACATTTATATAGACATATTTTGGAACAATACAATTGGGAGGGAACCACAACAACATAAGGACTGGGTGAAAGAACGGACTGATAGAGTTAAATTCTGCCCAAAACAATAAACCTTTTCAGAGAAAAACTTCAAAAATACTGAAAGATGTAGGACATGTATGGCAGAATCTATGACCTGGGGTGGGGGTGGGGGGAGGGTAAGGGGAATATGTCTAAATTGAACTGAAAAATGATTTCTGAAATACACAAAACATCAATAAAAGTATTACATTAAAAAAAAAAAGTCTTGCCTGAACAGAGCACTTGGCCTGACTGCTGTGGCCTTTCTTCTGTCTGCTGACCTTCACCACACTGTCCCTGCCAATGGCACGGCAGAGCCTGCAGGAAGGGAGGACTGAATGAAAGTTTCAGTTCTCCTCTCACGAACAGTCATGGTCTTAAGACCTGGCAAATGTGTGGAGCTCTCTACACAGGAGAGTGCTTATGGACTAAAAGGCTCAGATGGGGTGAGAAAGACTTCCTTTGGAGGTTTGGTGCTATCTGCAGCCCCAGCTGCATTCCACCCCTCCCATTCTCACTCTTGCAGCCAAAAGGGGTATTTTTTGCCTCGCAAACACAGGAAATACTCAACTCTCCCAAGTATTGACTCAGCAAATACTGTTCAATGCTCTGGGTGCAGAGGACATACCCAGAGGCAACCTAGGTATGGCCAGTGCCCTGCCTGGCACCAGAGCCTCCCCTATTCTTCCAAATGCAGTCCAACTTTGCTTTCATATTCATACATGCATAGACATATACATATATATGCATATATATGCATATATATATGCATATATATGTATATGCATACAGACATACATATATACATATATATGCCTATGCATGTATATATATGTCTATGCATATATAGACACATGCACATATCGTAATCCCATGCATGCTCAAGTACATACACAAGCATATTACATGCCCATGAAATATCCATGTGAAAATATATACATACTCACATATGCAAATACAAATACAAGTGTGCACCACATGTTTACACACTGAGATTTACCTCTACTACTATACATGGATGTTCACAGGCAGCCATAGATGCACCAGGACTGTAGGAAGCTTTCTTTGTAATGAGCAGGTACCATGCAGCCCTGCTAAGGGAAGGGGAATACAGTACCCGCCTGTGGCCACTGTAGAGACCAGCCAGCTACTTCTGTAGCCCAGCCTGAGAGGTGCCTCCAACTCAGGCCCTTAACCTGGGACAATGAGAATCATTTCCCACTCTTGGCCATGATTTCCCGCCTGCCCAGAGACTGCTGCCCCTGGACAGGAATTTCAGGCTGATGGCTGATGGCCTATCTTCAGCCTATGTCCACTCACAATTCACTTCACCACACCAGCTATCCAGGTTGGTGGTCCCAGAACCTCTTTCCAATCCACTGGCCACCTGAACAAAATGCAAGCCTGCTTTGGCCTGTATGCACACAAAAAATAATGATAGCCAGGAATTCTGTAATGATGGTAATGGAGAATTTGATTTATTGCACACTACAGCCTGCTTTTATAAGCCAAATGACATCAGCTCCCAGAGCCAATCACAGACCCCCTACTCAGCACCACTGCATGCCATTGCCCCACCCAGCATTATGCACCTGGGCCACGTTGTCTGCTATTCCCTGGGGTGGGGTCAGAGAAATCCCAACTCCCATCCATGTGGTGCCCTGAGGGGTGATAGCTGAGAACTAGTCCCCAATTCAAACTGGATCTCCCTACACTGGACCAGTGTAAACTCACATGTATTCAAAGTCACAGCTGTGTACAATGTCCACAGCTTCATGTTGAGATCCACCATAATTGTTCTGTTACTTGCTACTGTCTGTCACCTCCCTTCATTCTTGCCCTGGTTACTTCTTAGACCTCTGTGACTTTTAAGTTCTTCCCTCTGTACATAGCATCCATCCTGAGGTCCCACATCCCTGGGCTCCACAATATATACCCTAGGCTGTGGCTCACAGAACAGCCTCAAGAACACCAGAAAGAGGAAGACAAAGCCTCAGACAGTTCTAAAAGAGCCCATCCTCAGCCACACCCCAGTGAGTAGCCAGGGTTTTGAGAGGATCTCTTCAGCTCCTGAGATCCACGCCACTCATCTGTCATAGATTTTTCTCCACATCATTCATCTGTTGATAGATTGTCTCCTAAGAGCCAGGGTCTTTGTTGGCCCTTAGGGATTCATGGTGTATGACTCAAAGCCACCTTCCTCTGGATGCTGCAGAGGAAGCTCACCTGTCATCTCCTACTTTTCTGGGTCCTCATCAGAACAGGACACCTTAGGCTGCATGTGACCTTGAATCATAAAGTATCAGACCCCAGAGCTCCTCAGGGAAGGGGCTTGTAACACCTCTCAGGGATAAATGGACTTCTTCCAGATGTCCAGTGTATCAGTGTGACAAGAGAGCCTGGATCTATCAGACATCTTTTCACCAGTATAAGGTGTCTGAGGGCAAATTGCTCAATAGAAAACAGATTTATTCCATTCACAGTTCTGGAATTCAAGGGCAAGGAACCTGTACTAATAAGTTGTTAACTTGAAGCAAACTAGAGTCACCTGGTAAGAGGGAACTTCAACTAAGGAAGTTCCTTCAGCTGAGTACCCTGTGAGCATGTCTATGAGGCATGTCTGGAGGGCCTAGTCTGCTGTACAATTTCTGAACAGATAGGCCTGAGCTGTATAAGAAAAGCAGCCAGACAAACCAAGGAAAGAAGCAAGTAGGCAGCATTTTTCCATGCTCTCTGCTTCAACTCCTGCTTCCAGGTTCCTGCCTTGAGTTCCTGCTTTGGCTTCCTTCAGTGATGGACAATAAGCTGGAAAGTGAAATAAACCCTTTCTTCTCCAAGTTGTTTTTGGCCAGTGTTTTAACACAGCAACAGAGAAGCAAACTAGGACACCACCTGTGGTGGTTTGAATGACTGTCCCCCATAGGCTCTAGGTATTCAGATGTTTGTCTCCAGTTGGTGGTGCTGTTTTTGGAGGTCTTGGGGTGTGTGGCCATGCTGGAGGAAGTATGTCACTGGAGGCAGGCTTAGTGAGTTTTAATAAGCCTCGTGGTCTACAGTTGCTCTCTCTGCTTCCTGTGCTCTTTTTGAGATGTGACCCTTGGCTTCCTGCTCCAGATCCAGCCGCCATGCCTCCCGCCACAATGGACTCTAATTCCCTGGAACCATCAATCGTAAGCTCAAATAAACTCTTCCTTTTATAAGTTCCTTGGTAGTGGTGTTTTATCACAGCAACAGAAAAGTGACTAATACAGTAATTTGGTACCAAGAGTGGGGTGTTGGCTGTGAAGAACCTGACCATGTGGATGTTTGGAGAAATGTGGAAGACTTTGGAACTTTGGGCTAGAAAGGCTGTTGACTACTGTAAGCAGAGCTTAAAGGGCCATTCTAGTGGAGGCCTGGAAGAAAGCATTGCTGCAAAAGATGTGGTTCCAGAGGAGGATAAAGACTTAGGCAGCAACTGGGATATTTTGATAAAGAGTCTGGCAGCAGTTTGCCTACAGCCCAAATGCTTGCCTGATGCTAAGTTGAAAAGCAATGGACTAATGTCTTTGGTGGAGGATATTTCAAGACAGCCTAATGTAGAAATGGTGGCATGGCTTTTAATGGTGAATATTGTGCAGAACTACAGTGGAGAAGGGCAGATGGGGCAGAAAGAAATGCAAAATGTACAGTTTGGATCTGAAAACCCCACTAGGAAGATTAAAGGTGGGGCCAAGGCATATGAAGAAGAGGCTCCCTTTCATAAGGAGACTAAAGTGATTAAGGAGAGGCCTGGAGATTTACAAGTAAACAAAAGAATCAGTACCTTCAGGGCAAGACCACACCCAGCTAATTCTCCAGCTTTTGAAAGGAAAATACTGAAAGCGTTTTCTACTCCAACAAGTCCAGGGCAGAGAAAAATTGCAAATGTGATTAAAGTAGGAGAGAGTCCATCCCAAACTTGCAGCCAAACTCAGTAATTTCATTCACGTGGTTCTGGCTTTAGAGGCATGAAGTTTGCAAGAGTGAAGGGGTCATCATTTCTTCCTCCACGGTTTCAGAGAGCTGCCAAGGTCAGGCAGAGTGCAGCAGGTCCCTGCATAAAGTAGGCCCTGATCGGCCATTGCAGGAAGCTGTAAATGTGAAGTCTGGTTGGCAGTGGAGACCCCAAGAAGATATTCGAGATACCAGACCTGTGAGATATTTGCCAAGGAGAGCTGTGTACAGGGAGTGGTACCAGCCTAAGAAAGAGATGTATGTTGCAAGCAAAGCTGGAAAAGCTGAGCTGTCTAAGCCCTTTTGAAGTCAAGTCCCAGAAGTTGCATGTGGAGCTACTGGACTTGGTGTTTGCCCTGCAGGTTTTTGATCTTGTTTTGGTCCAGTATTTCCTCACTATGCCTCTATTCCCCCCTTTTGGAATGGGAATGTGTATTCAGTTCCACTGTACATTGGGAGTACGTAATTTGTCTTTTGATTTTACAGGAGCTTACAGTTAAGAGATTGGCCTGAGTCTCAGAAGAGACTTGGACTGTAGACTTTTGAATGGCATTGAAACTGGTAAAGACTATGGGCACTTTTAAGGTTGGACTAAATGCATTTTGCATTCTATAAGGTCAGGAGCCTATGGGGGCCAGGGAGTGGAATGTGGTGGTTTGAATGAGTGTCCCCCATAGGCTTTAGGTATTCAGACGTTTGTCTCCAGTTGGTGGTGCTGTTTTTGGAGGTCTTGGGGTGTGTGGCCGTGCTGGAGGAAGTGTGTCACTGGGGTCAGGCTTAGTGAGTTTTAACAAGCCTCGTGGTCTACAGTTGCTCTCTCTTCTTCCTGTGCTCTTTTTGAGATGTGACCCTCGGCTTCCTGCTCCAGATCCAGCCACCATGCCTCCCACCACAATGGACTCTAATTCCCTGGAACCATCAATCGTAAGCTCAAATAAACTCTTCCTTTTATAAGTTCCTTGGTCATGGTGTTTTATCACAGCAACAGAAAAGTGACTAATACACCACCTGTACTGGCTAGGTTTGGGAAGGACCTCGTGGCAAACAGACGAAGGTAGAACATATGCAAGAACAAGTAAGTGACAGCAACTGGAACAAGGCAGAGAGAGAAATGCAACCACAATTGCATCTGAAGGCTTGCTTGCAAGAACCCAAAGACCTCCTGTAATGGGGTAATTTCACTAGATAGGACCACTCAGACACAAAATGAAGACAATAGAAAGTCTTTAGTCAGCTGACAACTACACATTGACATTCAGTCAAGGGTGTATAGCAAAGAGCTACAGTTGGGAGTGTTTTATATAGGGAAAACCATATCCGGGGATGAAAAGTTTAGGTCCCAAGCTTAGGGGTGGTAAGCCCTTTTAACAATTCCTATTCTCTAAAAGCAAGCCAAGCATCAATACAGAAGCCATGCAGAATGAGTTAGTTTCTAAGCAACCAGGTACACCCTGACCTGTTCTCCAACTCCTGTCCCAGTTCAGCGGAATTAAACAATCTTTATTTCCATATTTTGAGTTAAGTATTAACTCCTGGGCTTAGCTGGGGCTGAAGTGCGGTATAGCTGTGGGCAGTCTTCAGGTGCCTCGCCACATTCTCAATGGTGCCAGTTTTGCAGGGCTTACCATCCCCGAGAGGCATCTCCTACACAATGGCTTTGTGGATCATGTTTAAATCATATCCAAACTATAGCTCGGGTAAGTTACCTGGTGTAGGAGTTACCTGGGAAGCAAGGACACAGCTCCTCCCCTGTAAGAACCTGGGCCTGTGTCCTGAGGACAACGCTAAGCCACACCCACTAACCACATCTCCTACTTAGACCTTTGTGGGGAGGGGGGTTGTTTGGTTAACTTTTGTCCTTTTTGGGGGGGGGAAGAGGGATTTATTTGAAATTAATACTTTCACATTCTTGAAATTTCATAGGCAGTATTAAAGGAGCAGTCACTTTTATAATAATTAGCTTATAAGGCAGTTTTAAGTCTTGAAACTACCTCATGACATTTCTTCAAGTATATACATTGTAGTCAGAGTTCATTAAGTGTTAATTGTGTTAATTTAATAGTCGATTTCAAATACCTAAGTAGAGAATGAAAGATCAAATTGCATCTCCTAAATAGATTTTCTTTGTCAAAATTTAATATTAGGGGAATGGTTCAGAGGTAAAGAACACTGGCTGCTCTTGAGGAGGACCCAGACTCAAGTCCCTGCACCCAAATGACAGCTAAAATCCATCTACAGTTACAGGTGATCTGAGACCCTTTTTTGAACTCAGTGGGCATTATATGAAAAGGATGCATTTGCATATATGTAACCAAAACACTCAACACATAAAAAAACAATAAAACTTTTTCCTAAATTAATTTTTTTATTTTTTTTAATTTTATTTCTTTATTTTCTATGTGTATGAATGTACTGTCTGCATGTAGGTTTGTGCACCCGTGTCGTGCAATGCCTCGGAGGTCAGAAGAGGGTTTTGGAATTCCCTGGAACTGGAGTTCTCCTGGAATTGGAGTTACAGACGGTTCTCATCCGCCATGTGGGTACTGGAGATCAAACCCGGGTCCTCTGCAAGAGCGGTCGGTGCTCTTAACCGCTAGGCTATCTCTTCGGTCTCTCCTAAATTAATTTTTTAAATGGGCATGTTAAGTAGAGGCTGGGTAGATGGTTCAGCAGCCAAGGGAACTGACTGATCCTGCAGGATAAGGAGAAAACACAACAGGGAATTTTACCACTGATTCGCCATTTGCAATTCAGAACACTGATATTTACAGAGTTTCTTCAGTTGGCATAATTATTGTTCAACTTCTAATTACACCTCAGCCAAAATTCCAGAATGTAACTGGAACTTTATGTTTAGGGTGGTAATATTTTTTAAATAAAAAATTTAAAAAAAAATTGATGCTTTGTGTATTTCATGCAACATTTTTCAGTCCAATTTAGACACATTCCCCTTTCCCTGTCACCCACTCCACCCAGGCTCATGCACTCTTTTTTTATTGTAAGAGTTATGTAAGGTCTTTTCATGCAACTATATAATGTGCTTTGTGTGTATTTCCTCCCTTTGCTCCCCCACCTCTTCTGTTAGTCCCCTTCGTTAGTCCCCTTTCTTCCCCAGTTAATTCTGTTTCTACTTTCATTGTCCTGCATGATTTTCTGTATCCATGTAAATTCTAGGATTCACAAATGAGATAAAGCATACAATATTTGTCCTTGTGGTACTAACTTAACTCACCTTATTTGTGCAGGAGCAATGGCCAACTGGCAAGGAGTTGGTCTCCTAAACCAAAGAGCATGGGTTCGAACCCTGTCCATCCTTACATTCCGGCACAAAGAGAAAAATTTTAGGGGGAGTGCACTTTCAAGCAGTCCCACTACCCAGCCTTGACCCTGAATTTAAATCCTTTCGGTGGTCAGATGCTGGACAGCTGTTTTCTTTCAATTTGATTTCAAACTCTCCCCGCTTTCCTTTCCTTTCAGTATTTGAGAGGCAGAGGCAGGCAAATCTCTGTGAGTTCAAGACCACGCTGGTCTACATAGTGAATTCCAGGCCAGCTGAAGCTACAGGGAGACCCTGTCTCAAAAAGACCAAAAAACAAAACAAAAAAAAAAGAGCTTTGGTAAAGTGGCAGGATACAAAATAAACCTAGAAAAATCAGTAGCCTTTCTGTACACCAACAACAAGCAATTGAAGAAGGACTACAAGGAGACCTTCCCACTCACAATAGCCTCAAAAACAATAAAATACCTAGGAACAAACCTAACCAAAGACACCAAGGATCTCTACAACAAAAATTTTAAACCCCTGAAAAAGGAAATTGAGGAAGACATCAGAAGATGGACAAACCTCCCATGCTCATGGATTGGGAAAATAAATATAGTAAAAATGTCCATCCTACCCAAACTAGTGTACAGATTTAATGCGATCCCAATCAGAATCCCCAAGAGTTTCTTCACAGGCCTGGAAAAAAAAATCCTCAATTTCATTTGGAAAAACAAAAGACCCCGAATAGCCAAAGCAACCCTGAGTGAAAAGAGCAATACAGGGGGGATCGCTATACCAGACATCAAACTATACTACAGGGCTATAGTCATAAAGACAGCCTGGTACTGGCACAAAAACAGACCAGTTGACCAATGGAATAAAACTGAAGATCCAAACCTGAGCTCATACAATTTCAGCCACCTCATATTTGACAAGGGGGCCAAGAAGACACAATGGAAGAAAGACAGCATCTTCAGCAAGTGGTGCTGGCAAAACTGGATCACCACTTGTAGAAGAATGAAATTAAACCCCTACCTCTCACCTTGTACAAAGGTCAACTCCAGATGGACCAAAGACCTCAACGTGAAACCCCAAACTCTGGAGGTGATAGAAGAGAAGCTTGGCAGCAGACTACAAGACATAGGTGTAGGAAAAGACTTCCTAAATCAGACAGCAGCTGCACAAGAAATAAGATCGACAATTGACAAATGGGACCTCATTAAACTCAAAAGCTTCTGTACATCAAAGGAAGCAATAAAGGAAGTGAGGAGAAGACCCACAGAGTGGGAGGAAACCTTCACAGCAGATACATCTGACAAAGCATTAATTTCCAGAGTATACAAGCTACTCAAAAAACAAAGAAGAAAGAAAACAAATGAATCATTCAAAAGATGGAGCAAAGATCTGAATAGAGACTTCACAGAGGAGGAGTTAGAGATGGCCGAGAAACATCTTAAGAAGTGTTCAACATCTCTGATAATTAAGGAAATGCAAATTAAAACCACTCTGAGATATCACCTTACTCCAATAAGACTGGCTAGGATCAGGAACACGAATGATACAAATTGTTGAAAGATGTTGTGCTGGAAGGGGAACTCTAATCCATTGCTGGTGGGAGTGTAACTTGTACAGCCACTGTGGAAGCAAGTGTGGAGAACCCTTGGAAACTCAAAATGAGCCTTCCATTTGACCAGTCATCCACTCCTGGGTATAATACCCACCAGAACAAACCTTACTGCAAAGATACATGCACAGCTAGTTTTATTGCAGCTCTGTTCAACAATAGCAAAAAGCTCCGGGAACCAGCCCAGGTGCCCTGCAACTGACGAGTGGATAGAGAAAATTGGTACATGTAATAAAAGGCAATACTATGCAGCAGTAAATAGGGACCAACATCATGAATTTGCAGGTAAGTGGAGGCTTGGAAGGCATTGTGTTAAGTGAAGTAACAGTCCCCAGAAAAACAAACGACAAATGGGTGGTCCCTCATATGTGGGATGCTATTGCCAATAACCCAAATATAAATAATTCTCATGGAGAGGGATGCAGAAGTATAAGAACAAACAGAAAGACTGCCTCAGAAAATGGACTAAATGGGGAATTGGAAAGGGGGGATGGGTGGGAGAGGACACAGGTGTATATTCGATTAAAGAATATTTAATTGACGTGAGCTCAGCAAATACCCAGTTTCGCCTAGACACTGTCTACAGGACACATGGTGTTTTTAGGACTTATAAAAGTAAACATGTGTAATATTAAAACAACATTGGTTTAAAGAATCTGAATAAAAAGGGTAATGCATCTGAATTAAATGGGAATATAATTCGCTGTTGCCCATATTTGTTTAACATAAAATCTGTAGAGCAAGAACCTTTGGGATTGCACATAAAAATGTTCTCTCTAATTATCATCTGTTTTACAATATCACCTTGTAGCATTCCTCTTTAGATGATTTAACGTAAAATTAATTTTTTGCTAATTCCCAATTTAATCATATATAGTCACCAAAACAACATGGGTGAATTTGAATGAAATCTGTGCCTGACTCCACCCTAGAGTCCCGATGTATAATACAACTGTCTTCTGGAGACTCATAAACTAAAAAAAAAAAAAAAAAGGGGGGGGGGAACAGAAAGGAAATGAACCTTTTCATCAAACCCTTGAAATTCAAGATCTTAAAACTAACTATGGAGATTTGTTTGTTCCAACGAGGAACAGAGAACGTCACCAACTTAAACTGCTGATAAAGAAAGATACAGGTTTGCGTTGAGTAGGATGTGCCAAAAATTGGCAACTGAAAGGTTGACCCGTTTGAATATTGAAAGGAAGAAAGCCTCAGATTGCCATAAACAAATCGAACACCCGTTGATCCTACTTGTCACAACTGTTTATAATGAATTCTAATGAAACTTAACCTTCTAGGTGCCACAAGGTTCTGATATGAGAGACTTTCTTGCCTTCACCCCCATAGAACAAGGAGAAATAACCGATGGTGAGGTCGTTCCCCAACTGTAAATGGAGACAACTATTGTAGAGGTAAGCTCTTATAAAACTGGTAAAACTGTTTTTCTTTAATTGACTACTATACATGGGAACTGTGGAAGGGATTATTCTCTGTTTGGAACCAAATATAATACTAAGTCCTAGGGCTATGCACGCAGGCAAAATAGATTAAATATCAGGAGCTCTGACATCAGCAATGGATGTTCTACCGAGTGGATGTTGGCCAGGGGATCCAAGGCCCACAAAAGGTAAGGGCTCCTTGCCCTAAGTTGGGATACCAACTTAGAGGAGGAGAGGCAATAAGACCTGCTGCCGAAGACCTGACGTTAACATGGGAGGGATGTTAATTGGAGACCACACATGCAAGTGTAACAAGGCCTCTTGGAAATGCCAGAGATGTTAACCAAAGGCCACTAAACCATAAAGCAAATATGGGTCTCCTTGAGTCAAGCAAGACCCACCGTCGCACCAGCTACACCTCACCTGCCTGAAATAATGTGCAGCAGAGGAAGCCATACGCCTGTATATCCCAATCTAATTGGCTATGGCTTTTCCCCTTGGAGAAATAAACCCATGGCTGATGGCCCAAAAGCTTACATCCTCTACAGGTGAGGAGAATGTTATAAGCCACAGTAAGACCTGTCATATTTAACAGGGGGAAAAGTGTAATTCGGATTAACAATATCCAAACATGTGTCTATGCTAAAGTAACCTACCATACTATTAGTGCTGCTTAAGTACCTATATATCTAATTGCTTTTCTTCATTAGTAGGATCGAAAGTTATTCCTGGACAAACTGTCAGCCCATGAAAGGAAACAGCCAGAATTGACCAGAGTCCAAGTCAAAACAGCTCCAGAGAGAGTTGACCGTTTTACCTCTCATCCACCGTGCCCCTTTTCCTAAGCCTAGGGAACAACCTGCAGAAGGGGAGGTAAGAATGAGGAGGGCTAGTGAGTGGAGGTGAATGGTGAAAACGAAAGCAATGATAGTCTGGACACTCATTGATCAACTTGATTGACAAACAACCTGTCACACCCCACTGGGATGTTGGGTCTGTAGGTGTTTGGGGCCAGCAAAGACCTGCAGATAGGTTTTGCAATGAAGGAGGCTTGTACTCCATGATTATATTTAGCAAAAGGAAAAAAAAAACTGAGAGAAAGATGCAGGACGTTATGGCAGAATGCATGTTTCCCCCCCTGGGATGGGTGGGGGTGGGTGGGATGGGGGAAAGGAAAGGGAAATAATCCTGAACTGAATTGGAAAAAAATGTATGAAATGCACAAAGCATCAATAAAACTAATTAAAAAAAAAAACGATTTATGATGGTGGTTAATTTAATTACCTGGGAGACTAAATACTGTATTTGGAGAAAACCTTTGCTTTGTTCTCTGATACTTAACTATCTTGCACATAACATTTCTCAATTTTAACTTGTACCTTTAAGGAATGCAGACTCAGTTCCCTCATGCAAATGTGTAAATACTCAGACTGTTAAACTCTCTATGCACGTTTGCCAGTCAACAGCAGCCAGCACACATTGCTAACATTCTGTTTTGTGATCCTTTAAACCAGTAGTTCTCCAAATTCTTATCCACTTTGGAGATACTCCAGGCAATGCTGTTACCAACTAGCCGAGAGAGTATGGGCCCTGTTAGGACAAAAAAGCAAAGCCTGTGCGAAGTTTCGAGAATCAACCCCCGCCCATCCGAGCAAGGAATGGCTAGCTTCTGTGTACTAACATGATAATTTGGGACTATGCTAGGAAGGGAGGGATTGGATTAATTAGGACTTGCTAAATTAAGCCTCCTAAAAAGACCTAGTTGGGAAGAGACTATGCCCGAGTAGGGAAGCCAGCAAGGCTTATAAGCCTCTGTAAACCTCGCAATAAAGTGAGATTTATATTTGAGCTGTAACACCTAGACTCGACTTCCTTGCCAATGATTGTGTTTCCGTTCGGCAAGCGCACTCACTTGCTCTCCCCACCCCACTCCATGCGGTGCCAACGGAGTGTTAAGATCTCCTGGCGGCGAGGAAGCTAGAGGGGGGTGGTCCTCACCAGCCACCTCTCTATGACCCCCGCATCTGGCGCCCCAATGTGGGGCTCGAAGACCCCCTTGAGACCCTAATGGCTAGAAATATGGCTGGGGCCAATCGTTCTTTCGGGTAAGTGAGTCCCCACGCGATGGGAAACGCAACGGTAAAAAATGAGGACCCAGTGCTTAAATCGCTGAGATTGAATGTTAAAAATCCAGGGGAGTGAGCTGCTGATGTGGTCGTGGAGTCTGCCTGGGACCATGTCCTCTTTCTGGGCCCCTGGGTAAGAGGGGCCAACCTTTTCTCCTGGGAAGTTTTGGGGCAAATAGAAAAGCTGGAAAGAGAAAGAGAGTATTCTCATGAGCAGGGCCCCTTGGGCTTTTTACCCCATGATTGTGGGCGTTTAAAACCACTTTTCACCCAGACTTCCGCCCACCTTCCTGGGGGTGGAATGTTAGCTTTGGAAGAGGTTTGAGAGACCGGCCCTGGTCTCAGGGAGGAGGCAAATACCTGGAACGGCCCCTGAATGTCCAGACTCCACGGGCCCCACCCCTTCCCCCTACTCGGCTTCGAGGTAGGAGGCCAGAGAGATAGAACAACGCTTCTCTGAGGAATTCTCTGAGGAACTCTCCCGACCACCTGCTTACGCCGAGGTGCGAAAAAGGGGGGTCACTCCTAAATTAGTTAAGCTGCAAATTGAACGTGTAATCTAGGCTTGTGGGGTCATGTAGCTGTTTGTAGATCCAAGGTGTTAGTTCTGTGCCCCATCTCCTGCTCTGGACCAGCGATGGCTGGTGGGGGAGGGCTGGCCTCTTAGACAAACCAGCCCAGGGCAGTGTTTTGAAGGGGCAGCTTTGATTCCAATACTCTGGAGAAAGACTGTGGACCTCCACCCTAACAAGTTGTATCAATCATGTTTAACTCAAAGCCTAGAAGAATTTACAGGCCTTGAATTTCTAACAAAACAAACTTGGTCTGATAATTGTCTTTTTTTAAGAACGGTTGGTAAGGTCCTCTTTATAACTTAAAATGATTTTTGTTTTAATTTAAATAAGAAATTCTTTGAACAAAACTGTTTTATGCTTCTTTAGGCCCATTTTCAAGCTGTGTGTATATGTGAGTGAATGTGGTTCATGCTTTCAATCCATTATAGTCCTACAGGTTTAAATCTATTTAGCTAACTATAACATAGAAAATGTTTGCTTTATACCCATTAGTGGTTAAACAATTTTTAATTGGGTTTTAGTATGCATATTATGTTCCCAGTTTAATGATAGATTGTTGTTAATTATTAGTCAGTAATTGTTATTAATAGTTGTAGTTATTGTTAGTAAATATAATTATTGATAATAGTTGATAAAAATTCAATCTAATAGTAAATTGTTCATTGTTTTTTGCTTGCTATTTTGACCATTTATTGTTTTATAATTACTGTTGTGAATAATTAATAAGAATTAAATAATGGTTTAATTGTTGTGGTTATGAATGATTATTTTTCTTCCAAAGTCCTTAATAGCCAGACAAGATGGATCATTTCAAGACTACAAACAGCTTTGGCCTGTTTACTTTTGGGAATCCTCAATCGTTAGATTTGTAAATAATATAGGTTCAGTTAGACTTAGCAAAAGGACAGCTTAGGAGTAATGGACCAGAAGGGACAGGATAGGGAAAAATAGTAAAACGTTTTTAATATTTATTAAAGACAAGTAGGTTAAAATGGGCCTAAGAGGTGACATATGGATCTCAGCTGTTTTATGAGTGACTAGGACATTTATTCAAGTTATGTAAAATAACCCTATAACAAATTAAATAAAATGTTCATGTTTTTCATTGGACCAATCAAACGATATGGCTTTCTTCGCTTACAGGTCAACCTAACAAATTTTCTTATGTATAGGATAGTGTGTATGTATGTATGTGCGTCACCTGTGTGTATGGATGAGTGTACGTTTTATGTTCTAAGTATATTATGATGGTATCGACTGAAAGAAATAAAAACATTGCCTCTAAGGTGGAACTGGCCCTTCCATATTAAGACGCAAAGTTATATTAAACAGCCAAAACATGGGTCGATTTCAACAAAAGTTATGGATTATTTATCAAAAAGTTTTGAATAAGGAATCCTACAATCTGGTTACAACACTTTCCAACATCGAGAAACAAAGATCAACATCTCTAAATTTGTTGTCTCTGAGTCTATCGAATGCTTCACAACAGGTGATGGTTGTTTATAGAGATCAGCCTCAGAGCTGACTGTTTGAAGATCCCATTTTGGTTTGTGTTGCTTTAAGGTGTGACTTGCTTGCTTTAGAATTATCTGCTTTTATTTTGGGGTGGGGCAGTTTTGTTTGCCCCTTGGGATACCGGGTGTGGGGCACACACCTTTAATCCCAGTCCTGGGGAGGCAGAGGCAGGCAGTCCTTTGTGAGATGGGGGTCAGCCTGGTCTGGCAAGACGAGCTCCAGGCCAGCTGATAATTCAAGCAGATTGGAACCAGTGAGAGGGATGTGGGCAGGATGAATGTGTGTTTGAGGGTCTGGGGCTTGCTGTCCCTGCACTAGGAGGAGTTGTGGATGTTTTCAGGTAAAGGGTATAACCTTGAAATCACCAAATTACAAAAGGTGTTGGGGGAGATAAATTGGCTCATGCCCTGGGTTGGAGTCTCTATTGAGACCCTCCTCCCCCTCTTTTTCCCTCCGTGAGAAGGGGGGCCCTGTGGAAGGGAGGTTGAGCTCTCAGAGCAGCATTTCAAATTTGTCTTTGTTTCAGTAGATACATATTCAGGAGAAAAAGCCACCCATGCTAAATCACACTTTATACAATGTTTCTCAACCCTGGGCCTACCTAAACAGGTCAAAACAGACAATGGGCCTTGCTTTACATCTCAGTCCCTAAGCCAATTTTTTTTTGGTTTTTAGCCTCAGCCCTTAATGGCTGCGCTATCCCCACAGCCCATCTAAGCCAATTTTTTAATAGATGGAATATCAAACACATCACCGGTAATCCTTATAACCCACAAGGACAAGCGCTCATTGAAAGAACTCACCAGACTTTAAACCAATACAAAAACAAAAAGGGGGAGATGCTGGTACCATAGTCCTCACCTGCAGACTGGCAGGGCATGATTAAACATAAATATTTTAAATTTTTTCCAAAAATGTACATTACAATAGATTTCAAAAACACTTGGGACAGTTACCCCAGACACTAGCAATACAGGTCCGGTGGAGCGATCCTCTAACCCAGCAATGGCGAGGCCCAGACCCACTTATAACCACAGGCCGAGGATTCAGCTGTATTATCCATAATACTCGATACACCTATCTGGTTCCCGGCAATGAACATCAAATATGACCTCCTGGAAACTTCTTAACCCCAACCTAAGGATGAACTCCTTAAGGTAAACCCCCTTTTTCTTACAGAAATAAATCTGATGCTCCTGGCCATCGGAATTCTACCCTTATGGCCCCATGGGAAGACTGAGTCATCAGACGAGTCACACAGGCCTCCCACCATCATCTGGTCAGTGGAGAATGTCGCTACTGGAAATGTCAAGGACAAACCGATTTCTGCTCGTTAGCAGACGGTTACTTCAATGGACAATGGGAACAGTGCTGAAAGGGAAGGGAGGTGGAAATGCTAATGTATGCCCCGGGACTAATCCCTTGTGTCAACCTAGAAGCTGTAACGACAAGTAATCACTCTTGTGCATTATACCACACAGCAGGAGGCCTTTCAGTTCCTAGACATAAAAAAGAGAACCGCCCTTGCCCTGGTGGGTATACTAGGAGTGGGAATCGCAGTTGCAGCTACTGGAGGAACAGCGCTCAGACAGATAGAAAAGGTAGCTTTAGCAGAGATGGTCCTTCAGAATAGAGGGGGCTTGATCTCCTTGCACTAGAACAGGAGGGATAGGCCAGGCTTTAGGGGAAGAATGCTACTTTTACGCAGACCACTCAGGTGTAATTACAAAGAATCTAGACAACCGTAGGAACAGCCTTAAAAGAAGAAAGATCTCTTATTCTTTTACTTTTGTTCACGGTAGGCCCTTGCTTGCTCAACCGTGTCATAAGGTTCGCTAAAAAATAGGCAGAAGAAGTCCAATTAATGGCCTTACAGGCAAAGTATGAGCCCCTCCCCCTCGTCAATACCTACAAAAGGCAGCATCAGACTCCAAAGATGGGTAAGGGCTTTTTTGGGTCAGCCAACCTAAGACAGGGGGATAGCCAAAGCTGCTATCTACTCAAAGACGGGTAAGAGCTGAGCCCAGTAAAAGCACCAACCTAAGACAGGAGCTATGCCAAATAAAACAAAAAGGGGGAAATGACGGCATGGAATAGCCGAGAAGATGGGCCTCTAGGACAAAAGAAAGCCTGTGGAGTTTCGTGAATTCACCCCCGCCCATCCGAGCAAGGAAGGCTAGCTTCCATGTACTAACATGATAATTAGGGACTATGCTAGGAAGGGAAGGGATTGGACTAATTAGGAACTTGCAAATTAAGCCTCCTAAAAAGACCAGTTGGGAAGAGACATATGCCCGAGTAGGGAAGCCAGCAAGGCTTATAAGCCTCTGTAAACCTGGAATAAAGTGAGTTTTTGAGCTGTAACACTTTGACTCGACTCCCTGCCATGATTGTTTTCAGTTCGGCAGCGCACTTGCTCTCCCCAGCCCCACTCCATTGCGGGCCAACGGAGTGAAGATCTCTGGCGGCGAGGAAGCTAGAGGGGGTGGTCTTCACCAGCCACCTCTCTACGACCCCCGCAATTTCAACACTGCACAGCACAGACCTCATCCTTCTGGTCCCCACTATTGACTGTGCCGTCTTTCCTGGAGAAATGGAGGTCAGAAGAGAGAAAATTGAATGAGTGAGGAGAATAAAATCAAGCACAACAATTTTGAGACACCTACTTGATACACCTGACTATAGTTTCACATTAGAGAAAGGAATATTGATGAAGATAGGAATGTGAAAAGTACTGGCCTCTTACTTGTTCATGACTGAGAAACATAAGTAAAATAGAGGATAAATGGACCCTAAATGCATTCCTTTAATTTAGATCTCCAAATAGAGTGACTTTTCAAGCTACACACAGCACCGGCATCTTGGTTAGTCCTAGGAAACTCCCTCCCCACTTCTCATCCCCACCCCTCAATAGTGGAGCATGTGAGAGCATCTGTACTGAGAAGCACGCTTGGTGTCTCTGGGGTTGACAGGAGAAGTTAAAAGCTTGTGAATCTCCACTCACCCCAAGTGAGCTCAGCATATTTCAGGTCTAACAACCTCTGACGGTTTAACTGTAAATTAAATGTGCCATGCTTTTTTATTATAGATACCCTGAAATATTAAAGAAGGTTAATAATTAAGGCTAATCTTAAACCAGTTCAAAGCACTAGCACTAATGATGAGAGCCACTGGACTAGTTCTGAGATTTCCAAACACACATAAATCCCCTGCACCCTCAGCTCTACTCTCTTAAGGAGCTGGACTCAAAAAAGACATCATGAGTTCAGCCACCTTCATACCTCTTTATGTGCGTTTGTGTGTGCATGTATGTGCAGGTGCACATGTGTGTGCTGTGTGCTATGTGTATGTGTGTGAGTGTGGACACTAGAGAATAACCTCAACTATCGTTCCTCAGGTGATGTTCACTTTGTTTTGTTTTTGTTGACGGATTCTCTCACTGGCCTGGAGCTTGCCAAGTAGCCTAGACTGGCTGTCAGTGAGCCCCAAGGATCACCCTGTCTCTACCTCCCCAGCTCTGGGATTAAAAGCATGTGCCACCACACCCAGCAGTCTTACATGAGTCCTGAGTATAGAACTCAAGCACTCATGCCTGCAAGACAAGCACTTGACCAAGAGAGCTATCCTCCGCAGCGCATCATACATCTTTAAAGACAGTTCCAGAAGTTCGCAGAGGTATTGCACAACTGTCTTCATTTTTCTAAGTTCTGATAAATATAAATTTGTAGTATTTGATGCCTTTTGCTTTTAAATGGACATGAATAAGTACATCATCCACACACACTTAGCGGCATACTATTTAAATATTTCACTGGCTGAGTACATACATTTGATGGCTGAGTGGCAACTGGAATTAAGAATTCGCCATCCATCTTTTTTTAAGCCAATGTTTTATTGAAGCTCTGTGCATTTCATACAAAATTATATTACAAATCAAATCTAGACCCATGCCCCACTTCCTGTCCCCCCACACCACCAGAGCTCATGCATTCTGCCAAACATGTTTTTCATCTTTTTCTCAGTAGCTCTCACAATTCTCGATGCGGAGGTTTACTGTTTCGAGCAGAAGTTCACCGTTTCAGTCAGTTCTTTGACGCGGTCTTTTCTGTTGTTGTTATTGTTGTTGATGTTATTCCTTCAAATATGCATCACTCCAAAATATGCACATATTCATACCACATATATCATAGGTTTAAGCATCTTCAGCCTATGAAAGATGTTATGTTTGAAGGCTCCTCCTTGGCAAGTCCAAACAACCAACCATCAGTCCTTCCCTTGTGTTCCACACTGGGGTTTCCCCTTCCCTGGTCACCAAATGAGGTCCAGTAAGCACCACGTCCTGTCTTGATCTTCCTGTACTGGTCTCTATGATATCACCTGGGTAGTCCAACAATGGCAGTCTACACACTGAAGAAATGGAAACCCCAGTAGTAGCTCAGTCCACAAGTTGGATGTCTCAGCAGTCCCCATCTGGCACTGAAGATTTGGGGGATTCTTGGAGAGACATGAGTCTTCAGTCCATACTGGAAGGTTGATAAGCTGTGTCTTCTCATGTCTTTGAAGGATGGCAAAAGCAGTGGCAGCCACAGGGTAGCTGCACTTGCCAGTAAGACAGGCAAAACAACTGAGCACTTTTTGTGTGTCTTTTTACTAAGATCTCAAGTTTTATACCTGAAGTACAACTTCTCAGGACTTACTATTTATTTCTTTATTTCTGGTTATACTTTCTTTTTGGAACTTTAAGGCCACACAGTTAGCCCAGATTAACCAAGGTTTTTGTTTTCTCAAGGTCAATTAAGGATCTGGTCTTGAAGGGTAACTCAGTTTTTTTGGGGGGGAGGGAGCCCCTGGCTCCTTTTGGCTTTTCATTCACCAGTTCCATCCACTTGAGGACAAAGTCAGGTCTTGCTAGACCATGCTTCCCTTTTTGAAGCATGAGCAGACTTTCCTCTTTATAGACTGGACACTGGCTGAAGTCCCATGAGTGGATCTCCAAGACCTCCCTGCACAGGAAGACTGATGACTCATTTGCAGTACATTTCAAGAGATGCCCCATGCATAGTCCCCTGGGACTTAGTTGAACTCTGAGGGCAAGGAACAAAGTTATCCCTTAGGTCCTTCAGCCAAATTGGTATGGACATTAAGTATGGTCGTTAAGCATCCAGAAAGGCTCAGTTACACCAGACTGATACTTTTAACTACTTTATAATATTTTAGAAAAGGCTTGGACAAAAGCTCAAGCGGCCTTGTATAAGACATACTAAGAAGCACTCCCATAAAATAAATACTGTGGTTAGACATAATGTCATGACAAACTAGTTTTTTTCCACATTCTTTTGATCTTATATTTCACTGTCTGGGTACATACATTTAATGGCTGAGTGGCAACTGGAATTAAGAACTTGCCATCCATCTTTTACCAAAGCCACTTAAAATCTGAGTATCAATCAACATAGTCAAAGAATGATGTCACATCTCCAGCAACTACTGGACAATGCCCCAGTTATCAAATGTGACCCTTAAGAATCATAAAATGGGGACTGGGGAGAAGGTGGGTGTTTGTAATCCCAGCACTGAGGAGTTGGAAATAGCAAGATCTCTAAACTTCACAGCCCAACTATCCAACTATCCTGACCTACCAGGTGAATTCCAGACTAGTGGGAGATTTTTGTCTCAAAACATAAGGTGAACAGTGCCTGAGGTGGACATCTCATGCACACAGACATGCACCCCCACATCCACACAAACATGCACACACATAAACATAAATACACAAAAATCATAAAATGGAACCAAAAATTAGGCTCAACATGCTTATCTGTGTGACTAAGAGCGAGCACTTCATGGGCCTAAATAGACACCAGGTCTTATGACCTATAATAAGATTCCAAATGGGAAGTTCAGACCATGGTTAAAGGAACATGGGATTTGAAATGACACAAGAACATTGTGAAGAAAACATATATATTCAATATGTCAGCTAACTATGGCAAAACACAGGTCCTAATGAAACACTCATTTGATGTATATTCTAAATGGAAGTGTTTATTTTGTTCAATATTAAAATAGATTAAGGTTGGACATGGTAGCCACATGCCTTTAATCCCGACACACCAGATGCAGAAGCAGGTGGATCTCTGTGAATTCAAGGTTAGCCTAGTCTACAATAGTGAGATTTAAATAAAGAAAGAAAGAAAATAAGAAAGAAAAGAACAAACTGGATTAGTTGATCCCTGGAAAAATGCTATTGGCTCTTAAGTATAAATGCATAGCTCAGTGGATGATCAAAGGAGAAAATTACCTTTGTTTACTTTGAATTTTCTTGAAATTCTTGCTTTCTTCCCCTCCCTTGACACGTTTTATCATGAGTGATATAGTGTTCTCTAGCAACTTCCTCCATCTTGGAGTCCCGTTTTCTTGTCATACTTTAGCTCTCTCCCATCCCCTGTGCCCACATGGCTCCCTTCACTGGTTCCCTAGACCATAGTATCCTAGCCCTGCAACTTTGCTGACAAGTCACTCAGAGGATCTTACTTTTTTCAGACTTTCTAAAAATTTGAAGAAAGCCATTAGTCTTCTATTCAATAAAATAGAAGGGCCTGTGTGATGGCTCAGCAGTTACAGGTGCTTGCTGCCCATAGTGGGAGGAGAGAATCAGCTCTCACAAGTTGTCTTCTGACCTCCATACATGTGCACATACATATAAATAAATATAAAAATAAATAAATAAATAAATAAATAAATAAATAAATAACATTAAAAGCCCTAACATCTCACTGGAAGAACACAATGAGGGGCAAGAGAGACAGCTCACTCAGTNATGGGAAGTTCAGACCATGGTTAAAGGAACATGGGATTTGAAATGACACAAGAACATTGTGAAGAAAACATATATATTCAATATGTCAGCTAACTATGGCAAAACACAGGTCCTAATGAAACACTCATTTGATGTATATTCTAAATGGAAGTGTTTATTTTGTTCAATATTAAAATAGATTAAGGTTGGACATGGTAGCCACATGCCTTTAATCCCGACACACCAGATGCAGAAGCAGGTGGATCTCTGTGAATTCAAGGTTAGCCTAGTCTACAATAGTGAGATTTAAATAAAGAAAGAAAGAAAATAAGAAAGAAAAGAACAAACTGGATTAGTTGATCCCTGGAAAAATGCTATTGGCTCTTAAGTATAAATGCATAGCTCAGTGGATGATCAAAGGAGAAAATTACCTTTGTTTACTTTGAATTTTCTTGAAATTCTTGCTTTCTTCCCCTCCCTTGACACGTTTTATCATGAGTGATATAGTGTTCTCTAGCAACTTCCTCCATCTTGGAGTCCCGTTTTCTTGTCATACTTTAGCTCTCTCCCATCCCCTGTGCCCACATGGCTCCCTTCACTGGTTCCCTAGACCATAGTATCCTAGCCCTGCAACTTTGCTGACAAGTCACTCAGAGGATCTTACTTTTTTCAGACTTTCTAAAAATTTGAAGAAAGCCGTTAGTCTTCTATTCAATAAAATAGAAGGGCCTGTGTGATGGCTCAGCAGTTACAGGTGCTTGCTGCCCATAGTGGGAGGAGAGAATCAGCTCTCACAAGTTGTCTTCTGACCTCCATACATGTGCACATACATATAAATAAATATAAAAATAAATAAATAAATAAATAAATAAATAACATTAAAAGCCCTAACATCTCACTGGAAGAACACAATGAGGGGCAAGAGAGACAGCTCACTCAGTGAAGTGCTTGCCTTACCTACGGAGCATGGGGACCTGAGTTCAAACCCTAGGACACATGTGAAAAAAGCAAGGCATGGTGGTAAACAGTTGTGACCTCAGCACAGAGGAAACAGAAGCAAATGAATCCCTGGAGCTTACTGGACAGCAGGCCTCGTAAAATCAGCAAGACTCAGATGTGCACGAGAGAGAGAGAGAGAGAGAGAGAGAGAGAGAGAGAGAGAGATCCCGCCTGTGTCAAAAACAGAATAGAACAAGGTGGTATCTGAGTCCTGAGGAATAATGGTCACATAAATTCATTTGCTGACTCAAAAGTTACATATCAAAAGGTATAATAAAACCTGTTTCTTTCTGTCTTTTTATAAGAGAGCTACATGAGGTGGCTCTAAGATGCCTTGGTTGGAATTATAAGCTAGTAAGGTAAAACCAGAATCCACTAGGGTTGCACAAGGAGTTTAGTACATGTCCTTTCCCTGTAAATTGGATTTGTGGTGCAATTCCTAGAAAATTGCAAGCTTATGGCTGGGAAGGCAGAAAAGCCTCAAGCAATTGGAAATTGTACTGGAATTCTTACTTCTCTGCTGGTGAGAAGCTTTAACCAGATCTCAGGGTGAGGAGACTTCTCTCTCTCTTCTCATATCCCCCAAATTTTCCTGGCCTTTCTGTCCTGCTTCACCCTTCTGCCTTAGGACAGTGACCCCACCATTCAGAAGTTACAGCAAGAAGACATTTTCTAACATCTTTATCTTGGACATACAAGACTCCAGGACTGTGGAAAAAAATAAGTTTCGATCCTTAATAAATAATCCACCCATGGTATTTTGCTATATCTATTTTAAAAAGAACAAGACAGCAACTTAGGAAGAAGCCAGCCCATAGTCTTCAAACTGCACATTGCAGAGATTCTTTAAACCTCCTGTGAACCCAGAGGGAGGAGGAAGCAGGACTCCACTCCTTGGCCTGGCTCCCCTCATCCCAACAAGATTGATTCTGCCACTGAGTTGTTTTGAATGCCGTTCCTTCTGACCACACAGCCCATACTGTGAATATATCTCTCCAGACTCAGAAATAAGCACTTAGCCTCTAGCAAAGACAAGGGCATTAGAGCAGATTTCCACAAACATATTTAAGGTCAAAAATAGTAAAGTGTGGGGCAAGGGAGATGACTCAGTTGGTAAAGTGACTGTTGTGCAAGCTTGAGGATCTGAGCTTAAGTTGGGAAGTCCATTTTAAAAATCTGAGCATGGTGCCATGCTTTTATACTTCCAGGCTGTAAAGGTGGAGGCAGGTGGCTCCCTGGTGCTTGTCAGCAGCCTAGCCGAATGGGTGCACTCCAGGGCAGTAGGAGACTGTCTCAAAAATATGATAGAAAGTGCCTGAGAAGGGACTGGAGAGATAGCCTAGCGGTTAAGAGCACTGACGCTCTTGCAGAGGACCCGGGTTCGATCCCCAGCACCCACATGGCGGCTAACAACCGTCTGTAACTCCAATTCCAGGAGAACTCCAGTTCCAGGGGAATCCGACACCCTCTTCTGACCTCCGCCGCATTGCACGACACGGGTGCACAGACCTACATGCAGACAGTACATTCATACACATACAAAGATAAATAATAATAATAATAAAAAATTTTTTTAAAGAAAGTGTCTGAGAAAAGATGCCCAAGGTGTCTTCAGATCTCAATAAACACACTTACATACACATGCATAAACACAAACACACACACACACACACACACACACACACACACACACATTTCCTGGCAGAATGGAAAAAAGTTTAAGAAGCCCTGACTGACATAAGTTGGCAGTTTTCAGCTGTGGGAAAATGACTTTAGTATCTGGCTCAAGAGACAGCCAGCTGGAGTTCCTGCTTGTCCAGGGCATTCTCTTCATGAACAAGCTTCTATTTCTCATTCCCACCCTGAGCATTTTTATACTGTGGGGATAAACAATAGTAACCTCGGTTGGAAATGGTTTACCTTCTAGTTGTTCTGAAGGGAGCAATGTTTTTGCTCTTGAACTGCTTTGGTGTTTTGTTACAAGGCCAGGGGACCAGCCCATCCCTGCTCAAGGGGCATTGGAGGACATTTTGAGACAGTCTAAAATGGAGGGTGAGGTCTACCATGCTTTCAGACCCAGGCTTTCAGTAGCTTAAACACCACCTGACAATTTGTCAATATATTGTATATTATACCCTAGGGTGTTGGAGATCCCAGGACCATGGCAGAAAGCCCCATTAAGAGAAAACTGTTATTTTATAATTTTGATTTATGTGTGGAGTGTATATATGCATATTTTGGAATAATATAAAATCAAGGGGAACCAAAAAAAAGAGAGAAAAACCTACTCAAAGAACTGACCAAAACAGTAAACCTGTGTTCCAAAAAGGTTATAAAAGACTGAGAAAAAGATGCAAGACAGGACTTGTGTATGACAGAATCCATGAATTCTGATGGGGGGGGGTATGAGGGGTGGGCATGGATGGGGGAAAGAGTCTAAATTTGATTGGGAAATGTATGAAATGCACTCAATAAAAGTTAGAAAGTTAAAAAAAGAGAAAAACTATTGTATCTTAGCCAAAAGAATGAAATCCCTCCATCTTCTGATGTCTTCTTCAGTAACCCACAGCTGATGACACAAGCTTACATCCTCTAATGGTTAGGAGATGTTATAAACCACAGGAAGACCCTGTCATACTTAACAGAAGAAAATGTAATTCATGGATTAACATACCATCCAAACATCTGTGTCTATTCCAAAGTAACCTACCATAACAATTAGTACTGTTTAAATACCTATATATCTAATTGCGTGTGCTTCATTAGTAGGATCGAAAGGTTATGCCTGGACAAGCTGTCAGCCCATGAAAGAAAACAGCCAGAATTGACTAGAGACCAAGACAACAGCTCCAGAGAAAGTAGACTGTTTTGCTTCTCATCCACCTGTGCCCCTTTTCTAAGCCTAGGGAACAATCTGTGGAAGAGGGGGTGCGGTAGAATGTAAGGGCTGCGATTGGGGTGAATGGTGAAACTACAACAATATAGACTGGACACTTATTTGATCAACTTGATTGAACATCCAAGCCCCCCCTCCCCCTGCTGGATGGTGGGACCCATGAGCTGTGTGGGTTTGGGTATAACTGCTTGCAAATTGGTTTTACATGAAGGATGCTTGTACTCACAAATTATCACTTATTGTTAAAAAAATGAAAACAAAACAAAACAAATACATGTATAGAAATAATAGATATATTTTCACATAATATGTATATATTAAATGCTCATATTTTTGAATGGACATGCATACCGATAAATAAATGTATACATGAATATGCCTAATCCATTAGTCTTTTAACATATCCATACTTACATAACAACACTAATCAAGCATGTACCAAAATAATAGATTATCTGAAGAATGTAAATATAGAATTATGCTTTTATGAATTATTTTAATTTCTAAATTTTGTATTGAGTATCTGCCATTTTTGTGAGGGGAAAATTCAATCTTCAAATTAAAATAGATGAGAAAAAAAAATGAAATCCCTAGTCTAGGTGGAGACCTAACACTCCAGTTAGGCAGAACATGACTAAGGGACCACCCTTCAGGAAGATAGAACCACCCCTAGGAAGAGGAGTCTATCATAAGCTACACTAAAAAGATAGGTAGAATAATTATCCCTTTCATAAGATAATGTATTGTTTCCTCCCCTGAATTCCTGACCTCTGGCACAGACCCTATGATCCACTGTGAGATTTGGCTTGGCCTGCCTTCCTTCTGAGTCCTGGGTCACAAGAGCATAACTATTCCCTTTCCTTCTTTCTCTTTCAGATGATGGACAGAGACAAAGTGTGTTTTCTTTGGTACATCTTTATTCTTTCTCCTAATGCTCACCTCGCCACTATGTGACCACCATAGGGTTGACTGACATAAATGCCAGCTTAACCTAAGCAGCATATTTTTTTCTCCTCTCTTCTCTGTCTTTCTACTTTGGGAAGCTACCAAGATTTATAGGTTGTCTGACCTTGAGTTTCTATTTGAATCCATTCTTAAATTCTTTTATTAATGAGACTAAGAATTCCAAGAGGGAACATTGATTTCTCTGGTAGCATATGGCTACATAGTCAGATCTTGTCTTTAAAAAGAAAAACTATAAGCAACAACAATACAGTGAAACTAAAAAGTACAAACACAAATTAAGATGGTTTGGGGAGAAAAGCATAGAGAATGGGGCTTCCCCTATCATAAAGAGGAAAGTCTTGTGAATTAGTTGCTTTTTCTGTTGCTGCGATTAAAACACTGACCAAAACAACTTATAAAAGGAAGAGTTTACTGCAATTACTGTATATGGGTGGAGAGTATGTATCCACATTTTAGAGTAATATAAAATTAATGGAGAAAAATGTGAATTCTTAAGCATAAAAAAAGACTGAGAGAAAGATGCAGGACAATTATGGCAGAATGCATGATCTGGGGTGGGATAGAGGGAAGGAAAAAGGGAATATGTCTAAACTGAATTGAAAAATGTTGTCTGAAATACACAAAACATCAATAACAGCATTTAAAAAAGGAAGAGTTTATCTGAGCTTATGGTTCTAGAGTATGGTACCACAGTATAAAAATCTCTAAGCCTTTTTATATTGTGGAACCTTATATATTATACCACAATGGAGGGGAAGGCATGGTGGCAGAGATGGCTGGAACAGAATGCCTTGAGATTACATCCTTAAGCAGGAAGAGGAAGCAGAGAAAGACTAGAATTCTGGCAAGGCTTAATTCCTTCTAGGCTGTATTTCTTAAAATTTCCCAAACAGGGCCACCAACTGGGCATGAAAGGTCCAAATTCTTGGAGCCCATGAAAGACATTCTCATTCTAATCATCATATCTGGCAATGTTGCTCTAATTATGTTCCTCATTCAAAATCAGGCAACTAGGGGCTCTTACAGAGGATTAAAGTTAGTTCCCAACACCTATGTAAGCACCCATGTAAGGCAGCTCACAACACCTATCTCTAAGGGATTCAACACCCTCTGGCCTCTGGGAGCACATGCACTCACATGACCAAATCTCCATACAGACACAAATACACACACACACACACACACACACACACACACACACACACACAATTTAAAATAAATCTTTTTAAAATGGGCAATTTATTAGTTTCTTGACCTCTCTGGATTTTCTTTTTTTTTTTTTTACCTTTCTGGATTTTTTTTTTTTTATATGTGTAAGAATGTACTGTCTGCATGTAGGTCTGTGCACCTGTGTCGGGCAATGCCACAGAGGTCAGAAGAGGGTGGCATATTCCCCTGGAACTGGAGTTCTCCTGGAATTGGAGTTACAGACAGTTCTCAGCCGCCATGTGGGTGCTGGGGATCGAACCCGGGTCCTCTGCAAGAGTAGTCAGTGCTCTTAACTGCTAGGCTATCTCTCCAGCCCATAGATTTTTAAATTAAACGTACATATCTAAGATTTCAAAGCTAATATTAAGAAACTAACAAATGGCCATGGGAGGAGGCTTCTTGAGAGGGGTGGTAGAATACAATGATATGAAGGGGAAAAGGGAAATGTTAGTGTAGGAAGGGTTAAATGGAGTGGGAAATGGAAGGAAGGCAGTGGAAGGGTGTAGGGAGGGGTAAGCAACACTAATAACATTTAGAAAGAGCCATATGGGGGGCTGGAGGGATGGCCTAGCGGTTAAGAGCGCCGACCGCTCTTGCAGAGGACCCGGGTTCGATCCCCAGCACCCACATGGCGGCTGAGAACCGTCTGTAACTCCAATTCCAGAAGAACTCCAGTTCCAGGGGAATCCAAGACCCTCTTCTGAACTCCGCGGCATTGAACGACACGGGTGCACAGACCTGCATGCAGACAATGCATTCATACACATAAAAAATAAAATTTTTTAAAATTTAAAAAAAGTACACCACACACACACACACACACACACATATAAAATAAGAGATTAAAAGGAGTTACTCTATGACAGAAGGACATTTCCCCTTCTAGACATCATAGGCTAGTGGAAAAAAAAACCTCAATGCCAGAAGCCATTGACCAGGGATCTCATGGACCCTCAAGCAATATTGTCCAGTGGTCCTGCTCTTAAACACCAGAACTTGATGATAATACCCTATTGCTAAAGACAGTGCATACATGAGCTGTAGAACAAACAGGTAGAAATCAAACTGTTGCTAACTTCAGAGCCTCTACTGGCAAAATATTCTAGTGCTGGAAGGTGCTGTGTATGCTGCTGGAAAGAAAAAGTAATGATCAGTCTTACTCAGTGAGAATACTGTGAACTACAACAACAACCAGCCTGGCAAGATATGCACATGGGTGCAAGAGTGGCACAAATATTATAGGAGTAACCAATAACTCTGTGATTAGATTTAAGGCACATCTCATCTGATGGATCCCATACCTGACACTGATAGCAGGCTTAAGAAACTAAGGCCAGACTGGACACAAGACACAGGGGAGAGCCCAATACTAGTTTTCTACTAAATCATTATATTAAACTGACTTCTAGTGATTTATTGTTATGCTCATATAGCTCTATATCTCTCACCAGAGAAGTTTCTTTATGCAAGAGATGGTGATTAACACAGAAACTCACAACTAGCCGATGTGCAAAGAACAAGAAGCTGCAGATTGCTCCTCCCTGAATATAGTGAACACTTATATCAAACTGGGCCTCCTAAGACTCAGGGATCACTGCAGAACAGGGGCCATAGAGATTGTGAGAGGCAGAGGTGCTGGATGGCCACAAGGAAACAGAATCTTCCAGACAGCTGGTCAGCTGCTCATATGAACTCAGAGTATGATGACAGTGTGCACAAATCCCATGCAAGCTCAAACGAGATGGAATCCCAGCACAGACAAAGAGATGTGTTTAAGAAGCCCCAGCCGAGCCTAAGGAAATTTGGGCAACTAATTGCTTCTGGAAGTGGGAGATAACATCTCTTTCAAGGATGGGACTCTTGGTAGGTAAACCAGTCTCCAGAAGATGGACCCACAATGAAAGACATTTGGAGATACAAATTAGACTGTATTATGTATGCCATATTTTATATATAATAGAGTACATTTAATTGAGTGGGGGCAATAAGGGGAGGCAAGGATAGGGGAGGGAATTTAAATACTATCAAATTATACTGTATGAAAATCACAAATAAAAAGTTCAGGGCTGGGGAGATGGCTTAGCAGTTAAAGAGCACCAGTTGCTCTTGCAGAGGACCCAGGTTCAATTCCCAGCACCCACATGGTGGCTAACTCCAGTTCCAGGGGAATCCAATCCCTTATTCTGACTCTGTGGGCATGGCACAACATGGGTGCACTTGCACACATAAAATAAAAATACACATAAAAATAACAAATAATACATTTTTAAAAAAGAAAGTCACAAAGCTCAATAAAAAAGCAGGGAAAGAACAACCATGCTGCCAAGCAGCATGAAAGCTTCACATAAATCAGCATGTAGAGGGCATTAGGAAAATGTGCTGCTTACTTTGACCCATGTGCAAATGGAGAAGCAAGTTACACTAGATACCTAAAGATCTAGAGTGGAAGTAAATCTAAACTAAAGGAAGAAATATTTGGAGAAGTTTGACTAATGTTGAGGAACCAATCTCTCCAAAAGGAACTGTTTGCTCACAGAAGAAAATACAAATGGTTCTTAAACTTAGAACAAGAATTTCAACTTCAGTCATGTGAAAAGAAATATCAAATTAAAATTATAATTCATGTAATTTTCCCACCTATCAAATTAGCCAAGATGCTGAAGATTAAGTTAGAAACAACATAAAGCACGTAGCTGATTTAAGCAAAGATGCTTTTAATACAGGAAACTGAGTATTTACAGAATAGTTAGAAGAGCTGAAGGAGAAAATCAAGATCATTGCTGTGAGACACTGTCATCTGCCCTGACACAGCTGCTACCCCCTTGAACTCGAAGTTCCTGTAATCAGCCACATAAGACCTGAACAGGGTTACTGCCCATTAGCTTTCTGTTACATAGATGGGAGAAGGCCTTAGCCCTAGCTCAGAATATATGGGTAATTAACATTTGCTAGGAGCGAGGGGGTGATCAGCCCCTCCTCTCCCAGAAGATACAAAGGCAATTAAACAGTTTCTGGGAAAAGAGACAATTTCTTCAGCAGTGTAGCCACTCATAAGTGCCCCCTGTGTTCTATGACACTATTCTTGGAGGATGTGAATAAACGTCTAAGCACCTCAGATGGATGAATGACAACATACCAAAGTAAGGATGCCCCATCCAGTCTAATTTGGTGGACCAATGAGTATACTGTGGTTAATTTCAGAACTATGGGTGGAGGGTTACTTACAGGGGCAGGAATGACTCAAAAACAGCTGCATTATCAAAAGCCCACCCCAGCCTGGCTGGTGGTTCAGGAAACCTGGAGTTCGGCAGCTCACTGTAGGACTTGCAGGCATCGCTGCAGGTCAGAGACTGTCTCTTCCAGGCAGCTCAGCCAGGCTCTGCTTCCCCAAGTTTTTACTGCTTATATAACCTTGAGGAACCTTGTGCATTTGGTCAATTACAGGAACTTCCCAGGACCTACGAGTTGTTTACTTCCTTTGCCTCAATGACAAAAGAAACAACTTCCTAGGCTTTAGGGAGCTTTGAAGGAAATTGTTACCTAACACTATGCTCTTGCAGTAATCCTAATTGCACTCACTTGCTCATCAAAAAAATATTTGTTGTAAAGAAGGGCTCCAGAGGAAGTGGTAAAGGACAATACAGGTTAATGGACGGAATTATGAAAATTCAGTGTTACATATATGAAATTGTCAAACAATAAAGCTTCAAAATATTTTTACAGTGGTCTTTTGACAGTATTTCCACTTATTGGCATAGTTTCTTCTTACCATTTCATGGTTTTATTTTTCTCCTACTTAAAATACTCATCTACATTGTATTTTGAGCTGAAGTGAGATTGTCATCCAAGCTTTATTTTTCCTTTCACACGGCTCTCCAGTTGTCCCCTCATCACTTTTTAAATCATGTATGTTTTCTTCTGGGAAGCTGATTGATGTCCAAAGGAGAACTATTACTGCCAGCTCTATTGTGCATTGGCAATGTCATTGGACTTGGAGACAATGAAACTTGTACAAAGATATGGGCTCCCTTTCCATTTCCTTCACTGGGGAGAACAGAAAAAAAGAAGATATAAATAACCAGATGAGCATGCCTGGACCAGTCCTTGTCAGCCGATCTCACACAGGAAGAGTCCACTAGAGACTAGTCAGAATGTCACACTCTGGGACCTCACCAGAGGGGACAGGTCAGAAGTCAGCACATTAGAGGAGCTCAGCAGAGGGGACTAGTCAGGAGTCAGCACATTAGAGGGGCTCGGCAGAGGGGACTAGTCAGGAGTCACCACATTAGAGGGGCTCGGCAGAGGGGACTAGTCAGGAGTCAGCACATTAGAGGGGCTCAGCAGAAGGACAAATATAAAGTTGCATGTATTTATAGGGTCACATGATGTTTCATGCATATATACATTGCTTAAAACTTAAAACTGCTGAACATGTCTAGGTCATTAAATATGCATAATTTCTTTGTGGTTAAAAACTCCACAAAGTTGGGAACAAAATTATGCAATTCTTTCTTTGAGGCTTTTGATATGCTTGCAATATCACATCTATATTGATCCTACTGTAAAATCGTACATCAAAGCATCATGCTGTATGTAATCAACTTGGTATTCATTGATCAGTTTCATCCACACATCCCTTCTTTTTTATTATGTTTAGGGGTTCAGATTTTTTTAATTTTATATTACTCTAAAATATGCATATATACCTTCTGCCCATATACATTAATTACCATACTTGAAAGTAAGTGGTAAGTTAATTCTAGGGCTCATTATGATAGTTACATTATAATATCACAGTTGCTTTCAGATAGAAAGAAATATAACAAAAACATTTCTCAACACTTCTTTCAATTGGGGGATTTGGTACTAGCATCCACAAATGAGGGAAAACATTCCTGTTTTTTGGGAGGTGAGGGACTGTGTTACTTCACTTACAATAACGGCTTCAAGTTCCATCCATTTCCCTGCAAACCTCATGATGTCACCTCTCTTTATCACTGCATAGATCTCCATTGTGTAGATGTACCACATTTTTGTTATCCACTTCTCTGTTAAGGGGCATTTGGGTTGGTTCCAACTCTTCGCTATTGTGAAAAGAGCTGCAATAAACATAGATGTGTGTGTATCTCTGTGGTAGGATGAGTCTTGTGGGTATATACCCAGGAATGGTATGGCTGGGTCAGATGGTAGGCTCATTTTGAGTTTTTTAAGGATTCTCCACGCTGCTTTCCACAGCAGTTGTACAAGTTTGCATTCCCACCAGCAGTGGATGAGTGTCCCCCCTTCCCCACAACTTCTCCAGCATTGGTGTCTTTTGTTTTCTTGATCTTAGCCAGTCTTATCAGAGTGAGATGATATCTTAGAGTGGTTTTAATTTGCATTTCCTTAATTATTAATGATGTTGAACACTATTTAAGATGTTTCTCAGCCATCTTTACTTCCTCATTGGTGAAGTCTCTGTTCATCTCTTTACTCCATCTTTTGAGTGAGGCATTTGTTTTCTTACTTCTTAGTTTTTTGGAGTAGTTTATATATTCTGGATGTTAATGCTCTAATGTATCACTAGTGAAGGTTTCCTCCCACTCTGTGGGTTTTCTCTTCACTTCCTTAATTGTTTCTTTCACTACAGAAGCTTTTTAGTTTGATGAGGTCCCATTTGTCAATTGTTGACCTTATTTCCTTTTTTTTTTTTTTTTTGCTAAGTATGTGAAGAAACTCACATACTTAGCAAAAAAGGAGATATTGATTGGGATTGTGTTGAATCTGTATATCAATTTGGGTAAAATAGACATTTTTACTATATTAATATTTCCAATCCATGAGCATGGGAGGTCTTTCCATCTTTTGATGTCATTTTCAATCCCCTTCTTCAGGGGTTTAAAATTTTTTGTGTAGAGATCTTTGGTGTCTTTAGTTAGGTTTGTTCCCAGGTATTTTTTAAGCTATTGTGAGTGGGAAGGTCTTCTTATAGTCCTTCTCCACTTGTTTATTGTTGGTGTAAAGAAATGCTACTGATTTTTCTAGGTTAGTTTTGTATCCTGCCACTTTACTGAAACTTAGTCGTTTCTAGGAGTTTTCTGGTGGAGTTTTTAGCATCCCTTGGGTAAATTACCATATCATCTACAAAAAGGGATAGTTTAATTTCCTCTTTTCTGATTAGTACTCCTTTAATTTCCTTCCTTGTCATATTGCCCTAGCAAGTGTTTCAAGGACTATATTGAAAAGGAGTGGTGGCAATAGGGGGCAGCTTTGTCAGGTTCCCGTCTTTAAGGGGAATGGTTCTAATTTTTCTACATTTACAATGATGTTGGTTGTGGGTTTGTTGTATAGGCTTTCATTAGATTTAGGAATGTTCCCTAAGTCCAAATCCCTCTAAAATTTAAAACATGAAGGCATGCTGGATCTTGGCAAAGGCTTTTTCTGCATCAATTGAGATGATTGTGGGATTTTTGTCTTTCAGTCCATTTATGTGTTTTATTGATATTTATTGATTTATGTATGTTGAACCATCCCTGCATCTCTGGTATGAATCCAACTTAATCATGATGGATGATCTTTTTGATGTGGGTCTGTATGCAATTTGCCAGTATTTTGTTGAGAATCTGTATGCGATTTGCCAGTATTTTGTTGAGAATTTTTGCATCTATGTTCATTAATGAGATGGGTCTATAGTTTTCTTTTTTCGTTGTGTCTTTGCCTGGTTTTGGTATTAGAGTGATGCTGGCTTCATAGAAGGAATTAGGGATATTTTCCTCTGTTTGTATCCTTCTGAACAGTTTGAGTAGTAAAGGTTATAAGACCTCTTTAAATGTTTTATAGAATTCTGATTGTGAAACTATATGAGCCTGGGGGTTTTTTTAGTTGGGAGGCTTTTTATTATGACTTCAATTTCCTCAAATGTTATGGGTCTGTTTAAACTGTCAACCTCTTCTTGGTTAAGCTTTGTTGGTTCCCAGGATTTCAGATATTCATCCATTTCTCTTAGGTTTTCAAACAATAGAGTACAAATTTTTGAAGTATTCTCATATGATTGTCTGGATCTTTTCTTTATCCATTGTGATGTTTCCCCTTTCATCACAAATACTATTAATTTGGAGTTGCTCTTTCTTTCTTTTGGTTAACTGGGCTAGAGGTCTGTCTACCTTGTTTATCCTTTCAAAGAACCAGCTTTTGGATTCATTGATTTTTTTTTGAGACAGGGTCTCCCTGTAGCTCTGGATGTCTTAGAACTCACTCTGTAGACCAAGCTGGCCTTGAACTCAGAGATCCACCTGCCTCTGCCTCCCGAGTGCTAGGATTAAAGACATGCACCACCAATGCCCAGCCTTCATTGATTTGTGTGTGTGTGTTGTTTTGTTTCTATTTCATTGATTTCTGCTCTGATTTTTGTTATTTCTTCCTGTCTTTTGGGTTTAGAGTCCATTCATTGTTGTCTCTCAAGTGTTTTTAGCTATAGTGTTAGATCGTTTATTTGTTCCATTTCTGTTTTTTTAATGTGGGCACTTGAGGCTATAAATTTCCCTCTTAGGACTGCTTTTAAAGTATCCCACAGATTTTGTTGTGTTATATTGCCTTTTTCATTTGGTTCCATGAATACTTTTTTAATTTTTTATTTATTTTTATGTATATGAGTGTACTGTCTGCATGTAGGTTTGTGCACCCATGTCACAGTGGAGGTCAGAAGAGGGTGTCAGATTCCCCTGGAACTGGAGTTAAAGATGGTTCTCAGCCACCATGTGGGTGCTGGGGATCAAACCTGGGTCCTCTTCAAGAGCAGTCGGCACTCTTAACTGCTAGGCCATCTCTCCAGCCCGGTTCCATGAATACTTTTATTTCATTCTTTATTTCTTCCCTGACCCATTCATTATTCAGGATTCTGTTGTTTAGTCTCCATGTGTTCTTGTAGCTAGTCGGGTGGGCTTATTCTGGTGTTAATATTGAGCTTTTTGCACTGTGGTCTGATATAATGCATGTGATTATTTCAATCCTTTTATATTTGTTGAGGTTTCTTTTGTGTCCTAATATGTGGTCGATTTTGGAGCATGTTCCATGGGTTGCTGAGTAGAAAGTATATTCTCTGGTGTTTGGGTGAAATATTCGGTAGATGTCTGTGAGGTCCATTTGTTGTATTGTATTGTTCAGTTTCAATGTCTCTCTGTTTATTTTTTGTCCAGTTGATCTATCCAAGGGGCTCAATGTGGTATTGAAATCCCCCACTATTAGTGTGTTGGGATGAATCTGTGTCTTGAGGACCTGCAGAATTTGTGTTTATATAGTTCAGTACACCTGAGTTTGGTGCATAAATATTTAGGATTGTGATGTCTTTCTGGGTAATTGTTCCTCAGATAAGGATGTATCAGAAGATATTAAAATAGCAACTCCTGCTTGCTTTTTGGTACCATTTGCTTGGAATATTTTTTCCATCCTTTCACTTTGAGTTGATGTCTATCCTTGAGGGTGAGATGGGTTTCTTGTAGGCAGCATATACATGGATTCTGTTTCCTAATCCATTCTCCCAGTCTATGTCTTTTGATTGGGGAGTTTAGCCCATTGATATTTCAGGTCACTATTGAGAGATGTGTGTTGCTTCCTTTCAACTTATAATTGGTTTGCATTCTTGATCTAGGTTTATATTTACGCTGTTTTGTTTTTATTAGTTTCTCTCTGTAGTTGGTTGAGGATAGTTTCTCCTTTCCTCTTTTCCTTTGATTTTCTGAAGTGTTGGTTTTTTTGACATGTATTCTTTCATCTTGTTTGTGTCATGGAAGATTTTTCTTTCTCCTTTAACTATAATTGACATTTTGGCTTGGTGTAGTAATCTAAAGTCATTTAGCATGGAGAATATTTTGGTCCATGTTCTTCTGGCTTTCATAGTTTGCACTGAGAAGTCAGCTGTAATTCCGATGGGTTTTCCCCTTGTATGTAATTTGTTGTTTTTCTCTTATGGCTTTCAGTATTTTGTCTTTGTTTTAAGCATCTAGTGTTTTAACTATGATATGGCATGGGGAGTTTCTTTCTGGTCTTGTCTATTTAGTGTTCTATGTGCTTTTGTATTTGTATAGGTTTGTCTTTTTTCAGTTTTGGAAATTTTTCTTCTATTACCATGTTGAAGATCTGGTCAATACCATTATCTTGGGATTCTTCTCCTTCCTCTATCCCTATGATGCAGAGATTTGGTCTTTTCATAGTATTCCACATTTCCTGGTTATTCCACTCTTGTGGGGGTTTTTTATTTTTCATAGTCTTCACTTGAGTATTTTGGATGATCTGTGTCATACTGCAGGTCTGATATTCTATTTTTTGCTTCATCCATTCTGCTTCTGAGGCTTTCTCCCATCCTTTCCTGTTGATTGGATGAATATTCCATTTCCTTTTTCATTTCTTCCTGTGATTTCTTTAGTATTTCCATTTCCTTTTGGAGCTTGTCATTCTCTACTTGTAGCTCCTTGCTTTGCTGGCATCTTTCTTTTTTCATTTCGGCCTGGGATTTTTTCAGTGTTTCCACTTCCTTCCAGAGTTTGTCTTTTTCTCCCTCTAGTTCTTTTTGAAGTCTGTGTTTCTCTTCCTCTAGTTCTTTTCTGAGTGTGTGTTTTTCTTCCTCTAGTCCTTTTCAGATTTGCATTTTTCTTCATCTAGTTCTTTTCAGAGTTTGTCATTCTCTCCCTCTAGTTCTTTCGAGTGTTTATCATTCTTTCCTTCCAAGCCCTTCCTGAGTTTTTCATTTTCTCCCCTTATTTCTCTGATTCATTCTTTATATTCTTTGATTTCTTTGCATATGTCTACAATTGTTCTTCTAAGGTCTGTCTTGGTTTCCTTCCAGGGAGATCTCCTTGTAGGAATCTTCTGTCAGACTGGTAGAGTTCAATGTGGAATTATTATGAGCTTTTCCCATGTTGTTTTTTCCCATGATTATTTTCTTTGTGTCCTTGGGATTTGGATTTGGTTTTTGTTTGTGTTTTTTAATTCTGGTGCCTTCACGTTGTCTGTGCATACTAGATTCACTAAAACTGTGCCTGCTAGATAGTCCTCACCTCAGTACCACCAGCTTGGTTGGGGGGGTTGTTGCTTCTTTGGCCTGTCCTGTTGACCAGCTGTGACCCTGTGCCCCTGTGCCCCTGTCTAGGTGCACCTATGCCTTAGTGCTCTCTGGAACCCGAGCTGGCTGGGAGGTTCCGGGGGTGGGTGGCAGTCCCCCAAGGGTCAAAGCAGTTCTGCCTTGCCTTACCATCACTGCACTGATTCCAGGCCAGTGCTCTCTGGAACCCAAGCTGGGAGGTTCTGGGGGCCGGTGGTGGGTCCCCAAGGCTCAAAGCAGTTCAGCCTTGCCCAACTGGTGTACTCACAAAAGAAAATTTTAATGTATGCTTAAGAAAAGAAAAAAATAACAGGCGTAGTGGCACATGCCTTTAATCCTAGCACTTGGGAGGCAGAGGCAGGCAGATCTCTGTGAGTTCAAGGCTGGCCTGGTCTATAGACTGAGCTCCAGAAAAGCTGGGATTAAAGGGGGACCCTGTCTCAAAAATACCAAAAAAAAAAAGAAAAGAAAAAAACATATATGAACAATTAAGTAGTCTTGATCAAGATGTGGCTCTGACCATCATCACTGTCTGAGCTCCAGTCTGTCTTACAAGGTGGTCTGACAAGTTGTCAGAACCATGGGAAATCTCTTCTTGGGAGACGGGTTCCCCTCTGCCTCACCAGGCTTCAGGCATTTCCCTCATCCTGCATGAGACTCCTGGGGAAATTCCAATGTCTTGGGGTGGACTGTTTCAATAGACTGACAGCCAAACGGAGGGTCATAAACTGTTTAGAACATCTTCATTCCTGCCAGGATGGTTATAGCCTCAGGGCAAGTTCCTGACAAAAGTCACACTTCTATCTTCTCTAGCTTAGTCTGGAACACACACAGGACCCCAAACCTGAATGCCTGTGCCTTTCAGGATATTCATGGTGAGGAGTTGGGGAGATGCAAGGAAAGACATTTTTCCTTCTTGAGGGGAGTACTTCCACCCAAGAATATAGTCTCACTAGGAAGCTTTTAGCTAGAGAAGAGACTCCCTCTAGTGTTCATCCATCAGAAAGACACAAGATTCTTCCTGACTGAACCAGATCACTTAGGTGCCTAGATTACTCCAAGACCAAATGTTACTGGACTTAGGGTTTCAACCTGGGCCTCAACAAGCCAAGACCAAGTACATGTCTTCCATATGCCAATTAAAGAGCTAAATTAATAGTGAAAAGCAGAAAAAGATTTACTCAATATGGCTATGTTAGCAAAAGGGACAGAGAGACCCAGTGACTTCTTCCCAACCCAAAGTCCATCTTCAGGATCCTTCCGTGAGGTTGAGCGTATTAGTAGAGGCCAGAGTTATGTGTATCTGAGCATTTCTGGTCAATGTAGGGTCCAGCCCACCACTGATGATTGCTGTCCTCCTCACCCCCCAAATGCCCTAATCAGTTGCAAATTTCTTTCTGGGAGAAGTTAGCCCTCTGGCTGGTTCAGGCTTTAGACTTTATCTTCTCCTGCCAGGAGGTTCAGAGGGAATTCTAATTTCTTGGGGTTCCTAGCTTTAACAGTCTGCTAGCCAAAGTAGGGGCCGGGGCAGATACAAGTGTGTCTACAGAATATCTTCATTTCTACCAGGCTGATTACAGTAGCAGGTCATCAAGAAATGTCACCATTAATTAACTTAAACCTCTCTTCCTAATCTTTAAGCCAACCACAGGCAGGCTGTTGGACAGTCATGCTGACCACTCTCACTGAGTCAGTCCTAGGAAGGCTAGTTTCCTGACTGAAGCCAGGTAAGAATTAGAAAATAAAGTTTGTGGGGCTGGAGAGAAGGCCTAGCTGTTAAGAGTGCCAACTGCTCTTGCAGCAGACCCAGGTTCGATCCCCACCACCCACATGGTGGCTGAGAACTATCTTTAACTCCAGTTCCAGGGGAATCCGACGCCCTCTTCTGACCTCTGTGTCATTGCATGACATGGGTGCACAAACCTACATGCAGACAGTACATTCATACACATAAAAAAATAAAATTGCCGGGTGTGGTGGTGCATGCCTTTAATCCTAGCACTTGGGAGGCAGAGACAGGCAGATCTTTGTGAGTTCAAGGCCAGCCTGGTCTACAGAGTGAGTTCAGACCAAAATAAATAAATAAATAAATAAATAAATAAATAAATAAATAAATAAATAAAATTTTTAAAAAGAAAAGAAAGTTTGTGCTGTGAGAGCCTTGATAAAAATGGTTTTGTTCTTTTTGTGTCTGGACTCTTATTTGATCAACATGATAGTACATATAAGCTCCCCCAGCTGGACAGTGGGGGCCTCGGGCTGTATAAGTTTGGGCACAGCTACTTGCAAATTGGTCTTACATGTAGGATGTCTGTATTCATTACTTATGTCCTATTATTAAAAAAATTAAAAATTAAAAATTAAAAAAAACATGCTTATAACTAAGAGGAATTTTGAGACAAATATCCACAGTAGCCTGCTCCTATTTTTTCCTGCCCTTGTGAGCTAGGGGGCTTCGCACTGCTATGGCTGATTTGTGAGCCTTTTAATATGTTCTTTGTTTTCAATCTTATTTGTAAACTTCATCTCTCTTCACAATTCCAGCGTTCTGGAGCATATTAACTTTATACCATGTGACCAGAAAATGAGCTCATGCCCTTTGCCTCCTTCCCCTGCCCCCAGTCAACTTGAACAAAGCATAAATGCCAGCCAACACTGACCAGTGATGCCAAGAGCAGCTTTGTGAGACGTGGACACCACTATGCTGAACCCCAGGTGCCTTGCTCACAGTGCCTAGGGTGGGGTTCCTGACCTACAGGTGTTAGCTGGAAATCAGTTCATTTGAGCTAAATTTAAGAGACCATAATTTCTTTGTGTCAGTTCAAATTAATTGGAATTTAAACAAACCTGATGTCTAAACAGGGTAATGAGTAATAAAACTTGCAGTGTATGAGCCAAAAAAAAAAAAAAGTCATTCATTATTTGAAAAAAATGACTTCTTACCTTAAAAGAGTGAACAGTGATCATTTGAATACCTATTATTTTGAGTCATTTCAAAATTTAATAAAGTGTGATGATGATTTAAAAAAATCTTTTATATCCTTTAAAACACTCAAAATTGAGATTTTGAGTATCATGAATATAACTGAAAGTTAAAATTCAATAAAACATCAGTACATCCTAAAAAAAAAAAAAACCTGGGTCCTTTGCATAAGCAACCAGTGCTCTTAACCACTGAACCATCTCTCCAGCCCTAGACAAAAGGTATTTTTAATTGCTAAAGTGTGTAAGTATCCTAGAGCTCACTCCTGTCTATGTCCCCCAGCTCTGGAATTATGGGTACACACTGCCATACTTGGCTTTAAGGTGGGTGCTGGGGATCAAATCCGGGTTCTCGTGATTGCATGGCAAGCACTTTACCAACTGAGCCACTCCCCAATTCAACTTTTACATTTTAAAAATCAAACTTAAAAATATGTATAATCTGCACTTAAACAGTTAAGTGTACAATTCAATGGAATTAGTACATGCTTGATGCAGGGCCAACATCACCACTATACATTTTCATCATCTCAAACACAAACATTTCAACCATTAGATAACAGCTCCTCCTTCTCCCCTCCCCAGTACTGACTTGTTATAACTTCTTATCTAATTTCTGCCTCTGTGAATTTGCCTACGTGTAACTACAATGATGCATTTGTTCTTTTTATCTCTGGCATGTTCTCAAAATTATTCCAAGTTATGTATCAGACCTCCCTTCCTCTTAATGGCTGAGTAATATTCCACTATTTGTATATAAGCTCACTTGTTCACCTGTTGTTCTGTTGATGGAGGTGTTTGCTACCTTTTAGCTAGTGTAAACAATGTTGCAATTACCAGTGTCATGCAAGCATATTTTGAGTCTCTTCAATTCTTTTGGTATATGCATTCAGGTATAGAATTTCTAATCCATAAGATGTTCTAGTTTCATTTCTGTTGCTATGACAATTAGCCTGACAAAAAGTAGCATAGGGGAGGAAAGGGTTTCTTCGGCTTGTAATTCCAAGTTACAACTCATCATTTCAGAGCAATCAAGGCAGGAACACAAGCAATTATTCACATCGCATCCACAGCCAAGAGCAAAGAAAGATCCCTGCTTGCTTCCTTGATTTTACTTGGCTTACTCCTCCACTCACCTGGTTCAGGACGCCCTGCCTAGGGAGTAGGATCTCCCACACTGGGCTGGGTCTTCCCTCAGGGATACCCCAAAGCAATGTCCATAGGCCAACCTAATATAAACAGCCCTTCACCGAGACTCTCTTCCCAGGTGATTCTATATTATATCAAGTTGACTGTAAAGTGAATTTGGTTTGCATTTCCCTGGTGACTGATGGTGCCGAACATCTTTTCATGTGTGTATTGGCCATTTGTACATCTTTTAAACAAATGTCCAAGTGTTTTGCTTGTTTTCCCCTGTCACTTCTCCTAATAACCAGGGTTAATGAGTTATAAGAGTTCGGTATAATTTCTGTAGAGTAAATGCTGACAAAGGGTGTCCCTAAGACTTTTTTGACTAGGGCTGATCTTGGGATTTTCCTCTGTCCTTGTGGAATCTAGTTTGCAGTTTGATTGAAGCCTATTAAATTGAGCCAGAAGTCCCTTATACAGAGATTCTCAGTAATTTTCCATTACTAGCCTCCCTCTCTACTTCTTGGTTATAAAGCAACTTCTTTTCAGGCTTGGTGAGATGGCTCAGTAGAGGTAGAGAGAGGTGGATCTCTGGAAGACCACAGGGCTAAGCCAGCTGGACCACTTGACAAACTTACATGCCAATAAGAGTCTATTTCCTAGCCGGGATGGCCGAAGCTCACCACAGCTCAGTCATGATGGCTCCCTCCATGATGCGGCTTTGCGCAAGAACAGGACCCTTCGCTACAGAGTCCCCATGTTGTTGTTGGTTGTTGGAGGTTCTTTTGGTCTTCGTGAATGTTCACAAATCCTTATGATGCTGTGAAAGTTAAGGTTGATCCTGAATTGGAAAAAAAATTGAAAAAGAATAAAATATTGTTAAAGTCAGAGTATGAGAAAATAAAGGATTCCACTTGTGAAGAATGGAAGAATATTCGAGGCCCAAGCCATGAGAAGATTCTGACCTCCTCCAAGTATGAAACCCAGAAGTTCTTAAGACTAAGACAACCTGACTGCTCATTATATGTTTTTATTTTTTATTTTTATTTTATTTTATTTATTTATTTATGTGTATGAATGTACTGTCTGCATGTAGGTTTGTGCACCCGCAACGTGCAATGCCGCGGAGGTCAGAAGAGGGTCTCAGATTCCCCTGGAACTGGAGTTCTCCTGGAATTGGAGTTACAGATGGATTTCAGTCCCCATGTGGGTGCTGGGAATGGAACCTGGGTCCTCTGCAAGAGCAGTCGATGCTCTTAACCACTAGGCTATCTCTCCAGCCCTCATATGTTTTCAATAAAATGTTACCAACTGGACTTGTAGTCCAAAAGAAAAAATATTCCAGACCTGTGTAAATCTGGGTGTGAAGAATTTGATGGTGAATCATGCTGATTAAAAAGTCAAATACGGATCTGAGATCTCCTGAGGCCAGAGGAAGGAAGAGCAGGAGACAGGTAGGAACTGGGTGCCTCAGCAAAGCTGATTGTTGATCCCTTAATCCAGCTGTCTTTGGCTTGATTGGCATTTGTGGCTGTGGGGTCGGAGTTATCTTCCCAGCTGGGATTAAAGGTGCGGTCTTTGGCTTGATTGGATTTTGTGGCTGTGGGGGCGGAGTTATCCTCCCAACCGGTATTAAAGGTGGGCTTGTGTGACTCTTG
This sequence comes from Rhizomys pruinosus, assembly GCA_009823505.1. NCBI lineage: Eukaryota > Metazoa > Chordata > Mammalia > Rodentia > Spalacidae > Rhizomys > Rhizomys pruinosus. The sequence continues at coordinate 1,560,156 of VZQC01004706.1, forward strand.
AGATCTGAGATCTCCCGAGGCCAGAGGAAGGTAACGGGACGCTGGCTGAAGAGCCCCCCCCCCAACTGGGTTACCAAGAGGCATCTGAAGGAGGCAAGCAAAGCAAGCCTTCAACACAGTGAAGAGGCATTTAGGACTCACATTGGAATACAGGCAAGGAGAAGCACATATGCCAGGATCATGAAGAAGAGACAACACTGGAAAGGGGCAGGATAATCCCGTGCCAAGCTGTACCAACCCTATGGAAGACTCCTGCAGTGGGAT
>VZQC01004708.1:3096-77645 GCA_009823505.1 Rhizomys pruinosus
TTGACTCAATGAGACCAATATATTTTTTCTTTCCAGTGGTCTTTGGTAATACTCTCTGGCATTTCAGAGACCTACTGTCCACTGACAAGCATGGTCTCTATGTCCTTTCCATTCTCATACCAGGTCTTTGACAGCCAGGGTCTTAATACCAATATGTGTGTGCCCCAATGTGAAGACAAATAGACTTTATTTTGGGGGGTCATTAGCCACCAGCCAACACTTCTTTGGCAGAATGACACATTGCTTGTACCAAAGCTTTTCCTATCAACACATTTGCTAAACTATCAAGCCATTAGAGATTTTCCAATAATGTTTAGCTCTGAATAAAATTTTCAGGTTTTTTGCCCATTAGTTAATTAAAGACTGGCTATATATGCCCCATGAGTTGTCACCATAGCAGTTGGCTGTTTTGTAGTTAAGAAATAATTCCATTACTATCATAATTTGGTTTTCTTTTTCTATAAAAAGGAGAGGTAAAAAGTTTTTTTTTTATCCTAACATAGTAGCATCTGGAAAAGAAACTTCATTAGAACATATTATAAACAGTTCTTTTAAATACAATTTAGAGATGTTTGGTGCCTGTGGCTTAGGCAGTCTGAAACTTTTTTTCTCTTGATGCTTAGATGGACCAGCTTCTCTGCTGGTATTTCTTGGTCCACCCTGTACAATCTAAAGTTATACTTTTTTCAGGCATTAAAGTTGGTGATGTTTTGCCCTTTGGGAACATGCAAATATTTTCCCACAGTTTTAAGATTTCAAAATTGAAAATTTATCAAAAGTTTTGGAATACAGAGTTTTCTATTTGACTGTATCCCGAGGGAATACTCCACCACCTCCCCCTTTTGTTTATAAATTTTTATATTTTGACCTATACATATTTAAAACACTACTAGTTGGAATATAAAATTATACAGTCACTTAAGAATTCAATGAGGAAATCCCTCAAAAAATGATACATACATACCTAGTATATATGACTCACTCTGTATTAAATATGCATTTATAATGACTCTACATTAACATATCATAGTGATTCTCCTATTTTATTGCTGCACTATTCACAATAGGTAAGAAATAAATGCAACACAGAAGTTCAGCATAAGAATGATGAAGGAGAAGTGGTAAATATACATAATAGGACATTTGTAATTATTAAACATCATGATATTTCAAGAAAAATGAATTACACTGGAGATGACTATATTAAACAAAATAAGCTGGATTCAGAAAGTGTCACATATTTTCTTTCATATCTCATACTTAAATCATTTAGATTTAAATTTTAGTGTGAGGTGTGTAGGTCACAATACATGAAAAGAGATCATGAAAAGGGAGTGAGAATATTTAAAGATGGAAGAGAACAAGGTAAGGGATCACATGAAGCATTGGAGGGGGAAGTACTATTTGGTAGGAGGAAAGGAGCCATCCAAGAAGTGGAAAATAGGTGTGGATGTGGGAGAGCATCGAGCAGGGGTGTGAATAAGGAAGTGGAATTCCTCCTATGTACAAAATGGCATAATGAATTACATTATTTTATATGTTAACTTAAAAATTAAAAGCTTAATGAAATCATCTAAGCAATTAGTTAGGAAAATAGTAGAATCAGCAAAAATAATTACAAACCTACTTTCTAAATATTAAATAAAAAGTAAAACATGAATGTAAAAATGTAATAATACAGTTAATATAATTAATAGGAGAAGAAGTTGTTTAACACTGACTAATTAAATAAAATATTGCCAAGAAGTCTATCATAAAGAATCTGAGAAATTATTGATCAAAAACAATAAGAAACATGCTCAAAGTTTAACTCTATGTACAAATTAAAATCAATACATTTAATAATCCAAATGAAATGAGCAATTTTCTAGAAATTACTAATTCATGAAGTTATAAAATCAATAGTCCATGGGTATTAATTTCATTTGTTTGTTAGAATATAGCCAAGATTACTTCAGACATAAGTAGAAGCATGCATTGCATAAAGGGAAATTTTGGAGATATACATATTATCTAAGAGGAAGTTATAATGCCTATTTTCAATAATGAAGGATTAATGTGTTGTAGTTCAGTTTGAAATCTTCCTTTATCACAGATCTTCCAAATGTTCCCCAGTCAGTATGTTCAATTCAATTCCACTTATAATCTCTGAAGAAATATATTAGGAAATTATAATAGGATTTGAAAATCAGTTTATAAGACCTAATGCAAAAATGGCAGATATTTTTTGACAGATGAACCCAAAATAGATTAGCAAACAGACATTATTTTATATTATATTGTGATTACATTATCATAAATAAATGAGCAATGTGAACAGCATGGAAATAGAACAGTTTTGTAAATCAGATAAAATGCAGAAACTTTTGCAATTTGAATTCTGTACTTTCAATGAGCATCTAAGGAAATAAGGTAATCAAAGAACAGAAAGTCCATGAAACCTGGAAAACAGTTCTAAAGAGAAAATTCCAAAGATGATGATAATATCAGAACACAAGACATGAAATATATTGCAATCTTTAGTATGACAGCCGATCCAGGGCATATCAACATTAAGAAAAGTCTACTGTACTTCAAAGCACTAGGATATTACACTTAAAGTTGAGAACTGGAGGCTATTGAGTAATTACTCCAGGGCTCTATCTCTACAACTCCACGTCCCCCACTTGATTCTACTTCAGCAAATTGACTGGTATGGAAAATATTAATGGATCCCTTGACTCTTCTCTTTAAGAGGGTTTGAGCAGGAATTTATAAAAAAGACAGAGGTAGGGCTGGAGAGATGGCTTAGCAATTAAGAGCGCTGACCGCTCTTACAGAGGACCCGGGTTTGATCCCCAGCACCCACATGGCGGCCGAGAATCGTCTGTAACTCCAATTCCAGGAGAATTCCAGTTCCAGGGGAATCCGAGACCCTCTTCTGACCTCCGCGGCATTGCACGATATGGGTGCACAGACCTGCCTGTAGACAGTACATTCATACACATACAGAAATAAATAAAAAAAAAGAAAGAAAGAAAAAGACAGAGGTAATTCTGGGCAGCTTTGTTCCTCAACTAAAACCCATCACTGCCAGCATCGTCATTCATTTTCTCAAATAATTTCCTTATATATTCATAAAAACATTCCATCTGCATGTGCACTTGGAAGGAGAAACAGTTATTAGCTCAGGATATTGTAGTTATTCCTTTAACAGTTTCTATATTAACATCTCCTTGAATTACCATAATTTGTTAAATATTAAATATTTTCTGTATGTACTCTGACAAGGACAATGCCTAATAATTTTACATAAGAGTTAAAGTAGTAAAATGAAAAAATAAAGTGTGAAATATTTAAGTTACAATAGTCCTGTACTGAGCAAAGAGAAAATAAAAGGATCATTGATTTAGGAAAACACCCCATGGGCAGTGGATTTCAGTTCTTAGGAAATCTGAGATCAGCTCTATATTTGCTTGTGGTAGTGAAGAAGCATTTGTCTATGTGAAATGGTGGGTAGGAAGACTGATGAGGTAAATAAAGGTTCTGTATTTTATTTTTGTTATACAGCCACACATAAATGTCATACTAATTTGAACAGTCATTACTAACTCAGGAATTGATGCACATTATTATTTAATGAAGTAGAAATGACATATTTTAGACATGATATAGTCGTGGTATAAGTGGTAGTTATATAAAATGGAAAATGAAATCATGACACAGTAAAATGCAAATAGCAATTCTTTGGGAAGAGGGAAAGAGGGGAACACAATTCCCTAAAATAAAAATATTGATAAAAACTTAATCATCTAAAATAAAATATTTGTGAAAATGTAATAAAAATAAGGTAGTAGATTTATATGTTTATCAGTAATCATATCATATGTGAGTTTAATACTCAAATAAAGAACAATGATCATTATACTGAACTTTTAGAATCTCGTATGTTGATATCAATTAAATTTGAACTTGAAAACAGAAGTTCTAATAAAAGATAAATGAAAACACACACACAAAAAATTTGAATATACATATAATATGTAAGATATATGTAGAAAGACAAAAAGGTTCAATATTTTCAATATTTATAAGTTTATACCGCATGAAATATATTATATCTATTATATATATAGCCTATACTATTAATATATATATACATTTACAACAACCAAAACTTTTGGGAAATAAAGTTTGTATATTTTTCATTATGAGCTGAAACTTTTATATCTTTCCACTGCTTGTAATTTTTTTCTAGAAATTACAATAAAAAGTGCATTTTAGCCTCTTATTTATAAAGTATTTGGAAACAGGGTTGATTTGTTGTTGATTTATAAAATACACTTATATGATTAAAATTAAAATACATTGTTATCCAAATGCGCCACAACCAAAACACTCCTTCACCTTAATTCTCCAGAGTGCACATGCAATGCAGTTTTGCTTGCACATGCAACATGTTATTGAAATTAATGAAAATAAAAACTTGCTTTCAAATTACTGGTGGAAGCCTGAGCCCCAAACCTTTGGCTCCTGATTTTTGACTGGCGCACTATATGTACATAACATGTTGCGACCACTTGTCAGAACTCATTGGCTGATATCACCCTTTATTTAATGTTTCTTTCCTGACCTTCCCGTTTTCTCCCCTATTTTCTCTTCATCTTCCTCCCTATTTTTCTATTCCCCCATCACGACTTGTATCAATTCTTGTTGTATCCCTACTTACTGACCCCTTTTCTTTCTTACATCCCTCTTTAGCTACATATTTAGTTTTCCTCCCTACAAATCCTGCGAACTGTCCGGAAACTTAAATAACAAAATGACCATTTCTTTGAAAAATAATCAGTTCAAACATATGTGGAAGAAAAAGGCAGAATATATAAATGTTTGGAACTGATATGAATTTTAAGAGAAAATCATCTAAATAAAGCCTGTAGAATAGCATGAGGAAAGTGTACTGAAGGATCACACATTTGGAGAGGTTAGCGAACCAACAATTAATTTTTAATAGATGAATAAAATCTAATTGATAAGTTCAGGTATTTTTAATAAAGATTTAAGAAAAAAGCAGGATTCTATAGTTATTGTGACTAGTATAACTTCCAATTTTAGTTATTTGTTTTTGTGTTTGCCTGCAGATATGTGAGAGCAGCACATACATACAATGACTTGGAGGCTAGAAGAAGGGTGTCTGATTTCTGGAACTAGAGTGAAGTAAGGTTGTTAACTGCTGCGGGGGTGCGGAGAACTGAACCCAGGTCCTCTGCAAGACCACCAGTGCCTTTAACACCGAGAGCCATCTCTCCAGACCAAATAAGTATACATTTTCAAAATTTAGAAGAAAATGAACATGTATATTATTAGAACTTACTAAAATTGACATAAAAATGGAATATATGAATATTATCATTGTCTAGTAAAGAAATTGAAGATGTGGTTATAAACCTTTCCTCAGGTAAATGACTAGGTTTAGATCATTTCACTGCCATAAAATTTGACAATAATACACAAACTCATTCTAAAACATAAATAATGAGAACAACTTCAAAGACATTTCATAAGGCCACCAAAACTTTGGTCTAAAAATCTAACAAAAAAATTTCTAAGGAAGAATACAGTAAACCAATACCATTCAGAATATAGATATATTATAAAATTTTTAAGTGAAGTATTGGCAAATCACAGTAAAATATATTTTCAAAAATTTGAGGGATAATTTGTATGACATAAGAGAAAGTTAGATTTATCCTAGAAATGCTAAAGTTGATTTGTTATTTTAAAATCCATGCTAGAGCAAGGCATGTTTGTGGTACTTGTCTTTAACCCCAGCACTTCAGAGTGATGCAGGTGGGTCTCTGTGAGATCAATGCCTTCCTGGTTAACATTGCCAGTTCAAGGCCAACTGGGGTGCAAGGCAACCACCATGTGGTCCAAAAAAAATCGATATTAGTGTCTGCACTTTTATAACGCAGTGAACAAATAATGTTACAAGAGTGGTGGAGAAACACTAAAGAAAATATAATGTCCTTTCTATGCATTAAACCAATTCTGGGGAATTCTGGGGATGGGGAGATGACTCAGCCTATAAAAGTGGTTGCTGCCAGGGGGAGAGCCAACACCAGCAGGTAGTCCTCTGACCTCCTGCAGCCCACCACGGCATGTGCACACACACACACACACACACACACACACACACACACACACTCACTAAATAAATGAAAGTTTAAAACTTTAAAACTTCTGAAACTAGAGGCTGGAGTAATGACTCAGATGCTAAGAGCTCTGGTTCCAGAGTGCACTGCTTCTGCTGACCAAGGTGGTCCCCTGCCTGGTCCTGCTGTCATATACAACCTAGGAATGGCACAACCAACAATGAGCTGCATCTCCCCACATCATTCCACAACCAAGAAAATGCCTTACAGACATGGCCACAACCAATCCAACAGACAAAATTCCACCATTGGTGTCCCCTCCTTCCAGGTGCTCCACACCAACTGAAGTGATTCAGCATATTTGTGACATTTTGAAAGACTGACATTATAAGATCATTTACTTAGAAATAAAATAGGCAGAGAAGCACACAGAAATAAGTTCACATATAATAAGTCTTAGAGAAATAGGAAGAAAAACATATTACGTTTTCATAAAATATTTCCAAAACCAGGAGTTCATTGTTCTGTGGGGAAGTATATTAGGGTGTATATGTTTGTATCTATTTAATTTTTAATTAACATACTAATTGAGAAAAGTATAGTTTTATGGAATTTTCTTACATGAATAACAATGTAATTTGATTATCCCATTGTGACTCCTATGTCCCTTTTTTGGCTGTTCCCTTTTCTCTTCTGCTTCTCTAATAGTTCTCTTTTAGTATCATGTCTGACTCCACTTATAAGAAAATTGTTTGACTTCCTTTTGCAACTGTGGGTTATTTCACTTAACATGATAATTATCTTTCAATGGCATTCAAACAGGCAGCAGTCCATCATGGCCAGGTGATATGCTAGCAGAGATAGAACAGAGTGATAAGCTAAGCACTCACATCCTCAAGCACTCATAGCTAGCAGAGCAGAGACAGACTGGAATTGGGCATGGCTTGAACTCTCAAAGCCTGCCCTGCAATGAGATGCTTCCTCCAGCATGAATAGCCACACTTCCTACATATTCCATGAACTTCTCCAAACAATACCTCCAAATAGAGAACAAGGTTTCCAGTACTTGGTGCCTGTGTGAGACACTAATTCAAACTTCATTTTTTTAAGGATGAGTAAAACTTCCTTTGAGCAAAATGTATGCAAAATATGAATAAAACTATATATACACCACAGTTTATTTATCCGCTGATGAGCACCTGGGCTGAATCCGTAATTGGCCTACTGTGAATAGCACTACAATTAAAATGGATGTGTAGGTATCTATGGTAATGCCTGCTCACAAATGCTGTGTTTGACAGCAATTATAATTTACATTATTCACCTTAAGATTATACATATATATAATAGGTGATACACATGAACATTAACTAATAGAAAGTCATGTGCCATTTCCTTGTACTAATTCATGAACATTGTTACAAACTGATGGATATATTTTGTGAAAACTGTAAATAGATTTTTTTTATAATAGAATATGATAGTATTATATGACATGACATGAAAAGAACCTGAAGTCATGTAGGAAAATATAACACCAACTCATGAAGTAATATATTGAGCTAGATCCCACTAAAGAAAACCAAGGGTAAGTGCATAAATCTTCCAACCATCTTTTAAGTATTTGCTTTATTTTTGTGAATGTAAAGAAAAAGATCTAGAACAATAACAAGGAGATCACGGTGCAATTCAGGAAGGAAGGAAGAATGAACACCTTAGAGCTTTCGCTTTTTCTCTTTTGTTCGAGTTTGATTCCATTTTTTTAGAGAGACTCTTCCTATGTTGCTTAAGTAATTAAAAGGAAGAAGAAAGTGACAAGAAGTTCAGTACAAATCTGCCTCACGTTTTTATTGTAGCACACACATTTTACAGTGCCATCCATTAGTGGTCTACTGAGGGACTAGCATTTGCACAAGCACTGAGCCATGCAATCCAACGAAGCTGCAGATGTTAGACCTGTCTGCCCACTTGTGACTACAAACCAGTCTCACTGAAATCACACATTAAAATGTTAGGAACCACAATACAGTGCAGACACAGCCTACATTTCTCTTGCCCTTGTAGTCCATGTTTTTCAATTCTCCATAATTATGTTTCCTCTCAGGGACACATTAAAAATGAAGTATCTTCTTGCCACAAAACGACTACTTGAAAAAGCTATACTAGAATGCTAAATATGGATTTTGATGAGCATCTAAAGAATTCTCAATGCCAAACCACATTCAGTTGAGCATTCAGTATATGTATTTTAATTACATTAAGCGAGACTTCTGAACATCTGACATCTGTTTACTTGTAAACATTTAATTAAGTATTTGAGCATCACAAAGTTATATGAAATGTTTTTAAAGAAGCTATTAGAATTTGCAGTTCTGTGTACAATCCTAATGAACTTGGAAGAGATGGGTAGAGTCTATTCCTACAAGCACAAACCACAATACGCATTCCTTTATTTTGTTGTTTTCTTGACTACTCCTTGCATTTTATTACCAGCTGTCCCTCAAAAATTCATAAGGCCCTATGTTAGAGAGGGTTGGTGTATTAGTCACATTTCTGTTGCTGTGATAAAACACCATGACCAAAGGAACTTATAAAAGGAAGAGTTTATGGGCTGGAGAGATGGCCTAGAGGTTAAGAGCGCCGACCGCTCTTGCAGAGGACCCGGGTTCGATCCCCAGCACCCACATGGCGGCCGAGAGCCGTCTGAGACTCCAATTCCAGGAGAACTCCAGTTCCAGGGGAATCCGACACCCTCTTCTGACCTCCACGGCATTGCACGACACGGGTGCACAAACTTGCATGCAGACAGTACATTGATACACATACAGAAATAAATAAAATTAAAAAAAAATAAAGGAAGAGTTTATTTAAGCTTATGATTGACAGTTCCAGGGAATCNTATATATATATATATATATATAATGAGAGTCTCAACTTATTCTTAGCTGTAAGGCTATTATGCTTCAATCATTCTTTGAGGACTCTCCTCTCTCATTCCACATATTTCTTTCCCTAGCCTGTTGCCAAACTCAATGGCAAAGTATATATCTTCCACTTATGACATGGAAAGCCAGAGCTTTGTTGCTCTTCGTTAACAACTAAGGTCTGTATGATGGTTTATCTATCTGAATGCCAGAATACCTGACAGAACATTGCTGTGAATATGTCTGTTCTGGAAGAGATTAGCCTTTAAATGGAGGTTTTTATTAAGGTAGAAAACACTTCCCATTGTGGGAGGATATATTTCAATTTCTTGAGAGTCGGAATAGTACAAAAAGACAGAAGAGGGTTAAATTTGTGTTAACTGGACTTGGCTCCTTTAAACTGGGAAATGGATCATCCCCTACCATTTGGATCTAAGTTCTCAGACCTTCAGACGTAGGATGCAATACACCTCATCAGTCTCTGCCTCAGATTTCAGGCCTTTGAACCATACCTATCAATCTCTGGGTCCTCACTTTGCTGACAGAATATTGGTCTTCTAACTACCATAGTTGTCCAATGCAATACTTTATTTTATGTATAAATTACATCTCATTTCGTTTCTGCTTATTAAAAGAACATTGGTTAATGAGGCTGCTTCCCCACCTTCATCTTATAAAAAACGTAAAAAACAAAAAATAAGAAAAATAAAATAAAATATAAATAAAAATGTTAGGCATTATCAACTACTCTCAAAAGCATGCAATCAACAAAGTTCTATTGGGTTTCAACTATTCTAAGTGATATAGATACAGGAATAAACAAAAAAGCAAAGGGATTTGTTTAATGGTTACCATATACTACAGTGGGAAAAGGAGAAATATATAAGTAATAAATAATAGCTTGACAGAGATGATGGCGAGATACAAGTCAAATATAAGATGAGGTGATAAGTCAGTCATTGATACCACCAAGTAACCACTACCATAGTAGCCAAGACAGACAGAGGAGTACACACTGTTTTCAGAGCCTAGGAATACAAAACATGTTCTGGGGAAAGAGAAGCCAAATAGGAGGTTAAAGCACAGTACCTAGAAGAGGCTACAGAGGGTGGGAAAACTCCCAAGGTATTCCCTTGCCAAACCCTCCAAATTCTCAGCTTCCATGATCCAGATTGAAGCCAGTTAATGAGCTGACATGGGATGTATAAAGATTATTGTGTAGTGGTCATCTCACTTGCAATGGGTAGAGAAGGGAGTGTGACCCACAAATCACACACATGGAACTTTAGGACTCTCTTTTGCTATTGTCAGTCCATTGGCTTCTACTCCCAGTAGAGGGAAATGTCTCTGGAGGATTATAAAACAAGTGAATTTTCACTTAAAAGGACTTCATCCTGCCAGTGTCCAGTCAAAGGAGGAAAGTCCATATAGAAGAGAGACTCCTCATGCTTCAAAGGGAAGCTCTGGTCAAGCAAAGCCTGACTTTGTCCTCACATAAATGTAACTGGTGAAGAGAGCCAGGCGCAGGCCTGACTGACCCCTAAAGGACCAGAACCTCAATGACCTTAACACCTAAAACAATAACTTCATTTTATCTGTGCGAACTGTGTGGTTTTAAACACCCTATCAAGGAAACTGTAATCTAAAGAAGAGCAAATGAACTAGGTTCTTATCAGAGGAACATAGGTGAGATACCTACTGTGTCAAGTTAGGAGTCTACTGTGTCATGTTAGAAACTATCTCAGAGATAGATGAAGATCTAATGTGCCATGCCATAAAATGCCACCTTTTATATTCTTATGTTTATGGCTCTCATTCTGGAGCCCCCGTGTATTAAAGCTGGCCCTATTTCTAGAGCTCTGTGTACTAAAAAATTTTCCCTTTCTCCAACCAGGCGGTACACATCAGTTTTCCCTCTGCGAGGCCCAGATGGGACCCTCCAAATGGCAATGCACCCCGGGACGACCCCTGGGTGGACCTTGGCACGGGTCAGACGCAGGGACGACTCAACCAGCTGGGCCGTTCGTTGCAGATGAAAACTATCCACCCTAAGTACTGTTACCACTATTCATCTGACCAAAACCCACTTGGGCAGAGCACCCCCCCAAGCAGCCAAAATGGGAAACTGGATTCTAACCCTCTAGCCTGACAGCTGTTTCCCCCAAGACTTTGCCCCTGATCAGCACTGAAGCGAAGAAGCAGATACAGAATGACATGCACCTGCACCCTTTTTCCTATAGAAACAAAAGGTTGGAATGTCAGGTTGTGAGATCCAGAAGCCCATTGGAATGCAGAGACACCTAAGACAGGAATGTACCAGAACCTGCTCTACCCAGGCATAGCCTTTGCTATGCTTAAAAGCAGGCACCACCGATACTCAGAGGAATCTTCCGCCTCGCCCTTTGCCCTTCTGGAAGCCAGATTCCAGATTCCAGATTCCGACCCACCCCACTCTCACCGAATCCCACTCCCACCTTCTCCCTTAATTTCCCAAGCCAGACAGCATTCTGGGCTTGGCTCTAACTCTCCCCTGAGCCTAGCCCCAGCTACCCTGAATTAAACTTTGCTCCGAAGAAAAGAAAAAAAAAAAAACAAAAACAAGTGAATCTTATGATCTGTCATAAGATATGATGACATTACCCCAGCACAAGTTGAAATACATTCCATAACTGAGTAGGAAAAGGAGAGAGAGGCTACTTTAAAATCAGAGTAAAAGTTTCTTGGGCTAGGGTGTAATTGGTGGAATGGCCGAGAAGCATTTGAGACAACATAGCTTTTGATAGATTAGACGCAAAATTTCAAGAGAAGGAAGAAATCAAAGAAGACTTGAAGATTTTTCATCCAAATAATTAGATGAAAAATATGTGATTTACTAAGATTGGAAACATAACAGATTGGAGGATGACATGGGGCTTACTAGATTTTTCAGCTGCTTGCTGAAATGCCTGTTGTTATTGGCTGTCTTGGATATCACAGGATTTGGGCAATGGAAAGCAAATTCTTGGAACCACTGGACTGTCATGTTTCATTAGCTATATGTAGCAATCACAGAAAGCAGCCATCTTTGCAGGAGATGAAAATTACTTTGGTAGAGTCATAATATCACCATATCATAGCATCACTGTATCCAATAATGATATTAACTGAAGAGGATCTCCTTTGGTGGACAGATTAACATGTCCAATTCTCATCTTGAAATTTTTTATAAAAAATCTTTGTAAATGTGCTTATGATATGTGTCTCTCTGTATATGTGTGCAGTTGTGCTTTGGAATGCACTCACACAAAACACAATGTTCACGTGGAGGTCAGAAGATAACCTCAGACATCAGTCCTTGTAATAGTGGAAACAGGTGTTAGAGAGAAGGAAAAACACTTGGTTTATATCAAAATGTAACTGTCATCAAGTTGAGTAATAAAAGTAATGTGAATTAGTTTCCAGAGAATGGACACTAATGAATATTTATAATATCACTATAAGTCTGATCTAAAATATTAAAGCTGAGATATCTATAATAGGACCTACATATGAAGCACTGAAGCCTTGGTGACAGTGGCTGTAGAGCTAATGAGAGCTGCACCATTGTTCATATCTTTATGCTGTTTGCCATCATGTCACTTTTGCAACATTCTTTTTTAATAATGATTTCTCTTACAGTGACTTCTTACATAGTAAGGACTAGAACTAGGAATCAAAAATGGCTTCCAGTTCATTGTAGCTATCTTAGCTACAATTGTGAAGGGGTTTGAAATTAGCCAGTGCTCCAAATACCTAGCAATGCCTTGAAGTGGACACTGTTCCTGAACAGATAAGGTATATAGCATTGACCCTAATTGAGGTAGACACCCTAGTATATAAACTCGGCATCCTGTGGTAACTACAGTTGCCTTCATGGGCTTCACCCACTAATCCCTTCTCACTCACTAGTAATGCAACTTTGAAAAATTTGTAAGTTTCCTTTCTGAAAACGAAACATACATAAAAACATGTCCTAGCAAACATTTCTTCTCAAGAATTGGATTATAATTTTCTTGACATACAGTTTTACTCCATGCTCTTTATGAAACAAATATAGGGGTCTTATAACTTAGAAATAAAGTCTATTTAAACCAAATTTCCAGGTAAATGAAATGATCCACTATGGAACTGCGTCATCTCACCCTGGGGCAAGGATCAGATAGGTGAGGGGATTTGGGATTGGTTGGCTTTTCTCTGATTGTGAAATGGAGCAGTTCTGTAAGTTCCATTTTCACATATTTTCCAAAACATTCTCCAGTATGAATTATTGATAACCTTTTGAGTGAATTCTTCCCCAGAATGATTAAAGTTTACAAGTGAAGCAAATATTCACAAACTTGCCAGCACTTGTGGGGGTGAGTATGTGCTTCCCCAGTCAGTAGAGTGGTGGCAACAGCTGTTTCTTTAGTATGCCACATACAACCTTGGATTCATTAACTTTACTGCCTTTGTAAACTTAATTAACAAACATCTGCATCTACAACCTAGTCCCCAAGGTTCTGACATTTTCCTCATATTGAAATATCTTCATTTTATTGACTGAACTTTTCCCAAGCATCTATTCTGACAAAGTTAACAATTGGTTATATTTTAGAGCAAAACAAGGACTGAAAAGTATAGTTCCTGGGATTTAAAATGAATCTCCCTTTCTCTCTTCTCACTCTCTCTTGCCTTTTCTTTTCCTCCCTCCCTCCCTCCCCTCCCTCCCTCTTTCTTTCTTTCTTTCTTTCTTTCTTTCTCTCTCTCTCTCTCTCTCTCTCTCTCTCTCTCTTTCTTTCTTTCCTCTTTCCTTTATTTCTTCTTCCTTCCTTCCTTTATTTCTTCATTTCTTTCTTTATTCATTTCTTTCATAGATGTCAGCAAATATCCAAGCCCCAGTTCATGTCTGGAGTGCATGTAAAATGAAGTTTCAGATCAATTCAGTTTTATATTTAAAATAGCCAGTGATTCACTTTGCAGATCTTAGATGTATTTTTACACTCTCAAGCATTACTTTGTCCTTTTAGTGTTGCTTCAAACACCACCTAGAGTTTGATCTTTAATAAGGGCAGATTTATTTCTGCCATAACAGGGAATGTGGAAATCGATCCACTTTTCCTTCACATGAATATGAAGCCCAAGATGTAGATTTTGATGGAGCTAGGCAAAAATTATATTCTAAAGACCTCCAGTGGGTAAATTTGTGGATAAAATATACTGTGTCTAAAAGCCCTCTGAACTATGACCATTTCTCTTAATGCATTTTCAAAGGATATCCTTGGCAACCACTGATTGCTGGGCCTGCATTGTCAATAGTCTATGCAGGTGCCTCAATTTTAATTGCCCCCCCGGCTTCTCTGGATAATAGCTGATATATATGAGAGATATAACCCCATGCCAATGGACTACTGTTTGGAAATGGAAAATTACAGATATATATATGTTAAAAGAGTCTTCAATTTTATGGAAGGAAATATGTTCTTTTAATATGCTGTGATTATTTTTAGATGTTGGGATGGGAGCATGAGTCACCACCTCCCATTTCTTCCATCTTTTCCTTATGCTGATCCCCACTCGTCTTTCCTGACACATCATGCTGATGAAGGGAATGAGAGCCTGTTCTCCACACTGTGGTCATCACTGCATATTGCAGCCGATTGTGGAGAATATAGGTGTTCTATTTCTTGGATACAGCATCCCAGATTCCAAATTAGTGTTCTATGGATAAGTGCATATTGCAAGCTAAAGTATACATCAAGCAGAAAGGCATTCCGTGGGAACACTTCTTCTTAGTGGCTAACAACTTTTCAGAATAGGAATAATAGAAGTCAGAAGATTGGCCTAGCGGTTGAGAGCGCCGACCGCTCTTACAGAGGACCTGGGTTCGATCCCCAGCACCCACATGGCGGCCGAGAACCATCTGAAAATCCAATTCCAGGAGAACTCCAGTTTCAGGGGAATCCGACACCCTCTTCTGACCTCCGCGGCATTGAACAACACGGGTGCACAAACTTGCATGCAGACAGTACATTCATATACATACGGAAATAAAAATAAAATTAAAAATTAAAAAAAAATAAGTTTCTAGATACAATGTTAAGATTGTGAATACTTTGATCATTGTATATAGTACAATGAACATTATTCAGACCACGGGGTTATTTGAAATACTAAAGGAAATCACAATTATAGGGGATTTAACATGGTTCTTCACAGAATTCACAAATCTATTGTCAGAATGGCAAAGAGAAATTTGATGCTTGGGGCTCAGGTGATATTCTAAATTTTGTCACTTTGTGAATTGAGAAAACTGTGGAAGTAAGGTCATTCTGACTTTCTCCTGCCTGTCTTCCCTGTAACATGGTTACAAGGTTACCTTGACCTACCTCCTAGGGGAAAGGAATGTCTTATAGAAACCCAGGAAGAGTATGAACAACAACAGGTTTCGCTGAACTTTCAACAGCTTATTGTCGTTATTTCATAATAAATGTGCAGGCATGGCCCTGCATAACTATTCACTTCTTACACCACAAAACATAGACAGTTTCCCCTGGACCTATGCGCTCAACTGTTTTTTTCCCTCCCTCCCGTCTTCTCACCTTCTGTCCCCTTTCCCCCTCTCATTTCCATAATTTCATCCTTCCTTTCAGCCATAATTGAACCTCAGCTATGATGCATACTAAGCATGGGCTCCAGCTCTGAGCTACATATATAAACAGGTGCTTGTTTTTGATAGTTTCAGCATATCACATAACTGTCATTTATGCATTTATGTATTTGTTTGGGGTTTGTATTGAGACAGACTCATGTAGCCTAGACTGGTTTCAACCTTGTTATGTAGCTGAAGACTTGAGTGTCTGATCTTCCTACCTCTATCTCCCCAGTGCATTAATTCAAACACGTACCATCACTCCTGATAGAAGTTTGTTAAAGAAAGTTTAGGCTTTTTATTAACCTGGTTGTGTTATGGAGGAGCCAGTCATACAGCTGTCAATTGGTGAAGGTAAAATATTGAATTTCATTCCTCACTTATTCATAGTGATTCTAACTCCAGACTTTCCTAATTTTCTCACCTATAAAACTAAAGTAGAAGTACAACATCCATTAAAGCAGGATGAAGGTAAATTTTTGTATGTTTATATAAATGGCATACTGTTATGGGAAGATTCTAGGTAAACTCAAAATATTACAATTGTTGATACTTAAATTTAATAGAGAAATTTTTGAGGCATTGAGAAAGCAGTTTCTTATGGCATTTGCTTTTTCTTATATTTAAGAGACAATTATTTATTTGCAGTCAATTTTATCAAGACTTAGTCATGATTCATGCTCTACCCTGTCCCCAGCCAAGATGCCTACCCACCTGCTCCCCCACACTCCCCACTTCTGTCTCAGTGCTGGCCTACTGCTCATATTTTCAGAATTATACTTTGCCAACTTTTCTATTATTCCTCTGCCCACCTTGCTCCTTACAAAAGCAGCCTGGCCTTGGGCAAATTTCTCAGACTGATCAAAAATATGATCACTGTTAAATTACCCTTTAAAGGGTAAAAAGAAAGAATAGAGGAGTGTTCATACTGTGTCCATCATTATCTTGCTCTTACAACATACCCACATGCAAATTCCCTGGTTTTTATTGCTTACGTAACTAATTTAACTGATGGATGGATATATGTTAGGATTTATTTATTAAAGTTGGAAAAGAAACAAATCATCCCTTTAGTGTTTTACACCAGATGATTATTTTTATTTGCACCACTGAAGCCCTGGTACATATAGTTCTTGCCCCTTATCTGTGATTCTTGATGGGAAATTTAAGTTAGAAACAAATGGTGGCTGTTTCCAACAACATGAGAAGCCTGACATAAAGATGTGTCTGTCTCTTTCAGTAAAGGGGCTGGAAGAAAAGTTTCAAAACCAGCAATATGTTGAAAATAAAGTGGGCAAGCTGCCTTCTGTCTTAAAAGAAGGTGAAAGTATCAGTTGACAGTGATCCAGAAAGGAAATTTCAGCAAATTTAAGTCCATTTTAGAAGGAGGGAGAGAAAACACAAAGCTTAACAGAAACGCTTCTGAAAACACATTTTCATTTTCTCTGTGTCATATGTTGGTATGGATATTTTATGTACTGAAATGAAGGAGGCTAATGACTGATCCTGGCTTTCCCAAACTGCTTTCAGTGCTCAGGACCTAACGAATCTGTAAATAGTGTGCTTAGTAGTGAATCTACCCTACTCCTTGATCAGGATCCCATTTAGTATTCTAAACTCATAGAAATCCTAAAGGATGTAAACATTTCAGTTCTCACAGTTACAGACCTGCCATATGCACTCCAAATTAGACAAAGCACTAAATCGTAAATGCTTTCCAGTCTGAACTTTTCTCATTGGTTGGTGTCTCTCTTAAAAGCAACTTGAATCTAGGTTAAGTGCACAAATGTAGATTTGCCTTGAAGTTTACTATACATAGGGTGATGAGTTCTTCAGTGAATGTAAGTGGGTAGCTTCAGGGTAGACTACTGATTGTTATTGTGAAGCCTGTGGCATGTTTTCTAGTTAGACTTTTTTAAAAAAATAAGAACTATAAAAACAATAGGACAGGGGCTGGAGAGATGGCCTAGCGGTTAAGAGCGCCGACCGCTCTTACAGAGGACCCGGGTTCGATCCCCAGCACCCACATGACAGCCGAGAACCGTCTGAAACTCCAATTCCAGGAGAACTCCAGTTCCAGGGGAGTACGACACCCTCTTCTGACCTTCGCGGCATTGCACAACACGGGTCCACAAACTTACATGCAGACAGTACATTCATACACATACAGAAATAAAAAAAATG
The DNA here is from genome assembly GCA_009823505.1 of Rhizomys pruinosus. NCBI lineage: Eukaryota > Metazoa > Chordata > Mammalia > Rodentia > Spalacidae > Rhizomys > Rhizomys pruinosus. The sequence goes on from VZQC01004708.1 coordinate 20,985, forward strand.
ATAGGACAGCATAGAGTTATGGAGTTATGAGCAGTATTAGTGAGACAAAAGTCAATGTGTTTCTTCTGTTGTAATTAAAATATTTGAACTCTTACTTCAAAATCCTGTGATTATGAGCAACATAGACAATATGGACAAGCACAAGCGTCACCTACATTTCTCTGGCATTTTCTTTTAAAACTGAATCTCTGAAACATGGAGTAGTATTACAGTAGGTAAGGAGAAATCGCACATTAAAACCACTAAGCCAGACATGTTGTAGATAGGGAGCTAATCTCTGCCACCTTTCACCAGCACTTTGTTTATCACTGCATTTGTTTCTTTTCTTGAGTTGTGGAAGTTAAAATGATGGGGAGTGGTGTCTGGGATATTTGTAAACAAATATAATGATACCTATGTTGCAGTTAATAAAATGTTACCTTGGCATGCACAAGACCTGGGCAAGCTCAGTCAGACAAAATCCAGCACCGAGATGCAGAAATGGCTAGCAGAACCCAATCTTAGATGAAGAAATATTGGCAACTGATTGTGGTTGGGTGAGGAAGAACTTGCCTTCTTTAGGAGAGGGACTCTGGATAGGCTGTCTAGAGCTCAGGAGATGAGCTGGCACTGAGGAGTGAGAGAGGAGAGTAATTTGGCCCAATGGACCCTAGCACAAGTGATAGAATGTGTGAACTCTGGGGACAAGGGTGGTGGTGACCTGCAGGAGAATGCCAGTTCTAGTGGAGAAGTGGATGCAAAGGCTTAAAGGCTAACTGAAAAAATTATATATGGAATAGACAAAAACACAATAAAAATTATAATAAAATATATGGAATACACAAAAACTAAGTAAACTTATAATAAAACTTTAACATTTTTAAAGAGAAAAGTAATTTCATAATAGTACAGAAAACTGAATCTTGAATTAGCAAAATGTAAAGACATGAAAGCTCCAATTTTATTCATTCAATAAGATATACAAAAATCTGAAAATTTAATTCTAACTAAGAGTTTTAGCAATAACAAGTTATCTTAGTCCATTGCTTATTTTCTCAATGTTATTGGTCCTGTATTAACAACTGACTTCACTGTAATTGTATAAAACTGAGTGAAATCAGCAAAATGTTTTAAGCTAGATTTGTCTGATGAAAATAAAATACAAATTTGGGGATGGAGAGATGGGTCACCAATTCAGAGCATGTACTGCTCTTGCAGGAGATGCGAGTTCAGTTCCCAGTGACTGTAATTCCAGGGGATCCAACTCTGTCCTCTGCCCCCTGCAGGTACTGCATGCATGCATACAAACTCACACAGACACATTTAACACATAATTAAAATAAAACCTTAAAACTAAATAGAACAAAATACAGGTTAATATTTAATACCTATAAGAGAGTAGTCAAAATTGAGTTTAATTGGGATTTAGTTATAGGCCTACATGATGATCATGCTTATATTAAATACTTAAATTTCAGACATTGTCATCTCTAAAATGTCTTCTATAATTAACATTCAAAGCAAACTTACCACTAACCAGTTGTGTCTTAAGTATAGTATGTGTTATAATTTGGATATAAAATGTCTTCTGTAGACTCATGTGTTTGAAACCTTGTTTCACAGATGCAAACCTGCTTCTGTTTGCTACCTCAACGTGACTGGCCACTGACAACTCAGATTGCCACACTCCATGCTACTCCAGTCACATGTCCTCCATGCTACAATGGACTATATCCTATGAACCAGGAACCAAAATAAATACTCTATCCCTTAAGTTGCTTCTATCAGGTTATTTGGTCAAAACAGTGAAAAAGGTAATTAAGACAACTTGTTTAGAGGCATATGTAAACAAATGTTCCTGACAAGCATTACAACTTCTACAATATTAACTGAGTAAAACTTGAATGATTGTAAAGATTATAGAATGTTGTAAGTCCAGAGCCAAATTGTCTTAGGCTAAACTTTCACCAATTTAGTAGCCACTTATTTCCTTCCTCTTTTGTAGCATAGCATACATGAAATCATTAGATAACTCCTTTGGGATGTAAAAACGAAACCCTGGTTTCCACCAACCAGAAGGGTAACAGTACTGTTAGATACCAATGTAGGCCTATAGTTCAGATTTCTCTGGAATGCAGTTTCCTCTCTATCTGATATCTCCACCAATATATTTAAAAAGTACCTTGATTTATGAGTTTCTTTGTTCTGCTAGTATAAAAACTATTACCATACTGGAGCATGGAATTTCGAGGTAATCTTAATCTTTGTTCAAAGGCCATGTTCACATATACTTGGCTTCAGAGTAAATATCCCTTATTCCTTTAGAGGTAAGAGCTGGGTTTTTTGTGTCAACGCATATTATTTAACACATATTAACTTTTTAAGTGTATAATAACATTGCTGTGGTTGGTATGATTATCTTTACTTTAGACACACAATGAGGCACAGGATGATTTATCATTAACTTAAGCAAACTTCAGGAGCCATAACATAATTACAATACATAATTTATATTTCTTCCTAATTGAATACACATGAAAATAATAGTTCTTTTCCTGAGCCATATTTGGATTTCTGAGCCAAGAAAGAATAGATAAAAATATATTTGTCTCTCTCAATTAAAATCATAATTATCCAAGCAACAAAATGTAGATGATGTTTTTAAGACAATGACAATAAACACAGGAAGGAGAGGTGAGAAATAAATGAACTGACCCCAAAATAACTTGCCAGATTGCTAATTTGAGGGCAAATAGAGACCATGGTATAAGCAAAATAATTTATTTCTTCTAATATAAAGCTGTGATAACCTGGAACAACAAAGACTTGTACAGTACAAGGTAGAGTGTGAGAATGAACTCCAGAGGCCTGTTAATTTAACTCCAGAGCCACTGAGAAAGCTACTTAAGATACAGAGAGAAATATCCCAAAGAAGTATAAGTAAAGCTATCTAGCATTCACAGGTAGGGAGGAGCAGTGGGTATCTACACCAAACAGATTTAAAGAAAAATTAAACCATCATGTTTCATAGGTGATCTGGTAGACAGTCAAGAAGTTCTTCCCTTAGAAATAGACAAAAGTTAAATTTAAATAATTATTCATTGAAAAATAGTTAAGAAGTCATTGAACTAAGATATGTACAAACAAAATTGTTTCCAAGTAACTTGGCTGAACCTCACAAAAAAAAAAGCTCAGTAATATTTATAGATTCATTAATAATTAGAACTTGCCAATGTAAAATTAACAATGCCTAGCATTCAATGATGAGATATTCAATGAAATGTTACTCATAATGAAGAGAAAATTCAAACAATTCTAACCACTTATAAATATAAGCCTGATTTTAGAATTAGCCAGAGTAGTATAAAAACAGCTTTAATGGATGTATTCCAAAAAAAAAAAAAAAAGAGAGAAGAAAAGTAGTTTTAAAAAAATTCAAGTCAAACTTGATGAGATTAGAACAATAATTTGTGAAGTTAATTATGTACAATACATAAGTGTATAAAATCAATAGACTATCAGAGAGTATAGAAAATGGTGAGTGAACCTGAATATTTAACAAAAGCATTTTAAAATGTTTATAAAATAACTTCAATAAATAAAGACATTTTTCCAAATTCTGGGACAAGTTTGAGTGACCTAAGGAACCTGGAGTCACTGGAAGACTCTTTGTATCAATGTGCATGTGTTCCAAATTGATAAAAATTATAAATAGAAAAATTGAGAAATCAATAAGCCAATGTAGCATTGTCATAGGGGAACTTCAACAAGCTTCATTATGCTGTTACACAAAATCAGTGATGAAAATACTGTCTTTAAAGAAAATAGAAAAAAATTACACAGTAACATACAAAAACTATAATGGGAATTTTTTTATTTAGGGGGGAATTTCTTTTCCTTTAGATTTATTTCATTTTTATTTCTCTGTGTGTGTGTGTGTGTGTGTGTGCACATGTGTGTGTGTGTGTGTGCACATGTGTGTGCCAGTGCTCAGGGAGGCAGGTCAGAACAGGCCATCAGATATTTTTGGAGTCAGAGTTACATGATGTTGTGGACCACCCAGGCACGTGCTGAGAACTAAACTTGGATCCTCTGAAAGAGTACAAAAGGCCCTTAAATGCTGAAGAAGACAGTTGAGTGATGTTTCAAGCACTAACAGACAAACTGTTAAATTCTGGATCCAATAATTTTGTCAAATATGAAGGTGAAACAAATATTTTTATGTGAAAAAAATGGAAAAAATGATGTTTAGCACATCTACACTATAAAAAATAAGATAAGTCCTTCAATCACAAGAAATATAAGTCAGATAATCTGCTCTACAGATAGTATCCCAATGTTCTGCAAATGATCTCCCAAAAAATTCTGTTCCTATAATGTACATTATTTTTGCATGAAAATACCAACATTAATGAAATATAAAGTGTAATAACAGAGAGATTGGTGTAATAACAGAGAAATTGATAATTATTGGATACCAATAAGCAAAAATATTGAGCCTTAGCTGATATTTGCAAAGATTATTGAGCTAGTGATTAATTAGTAAATATTTACTATTTATGTCATTGTGCTATTTGGTTATTTGCTATTCCTTTAAGAACAAGAATACATGGACTTCAATTTCACATATATGTGTGAATTGCCTATGTTTAATTTTTCCTTAAAAATAACACGATCTAAGATAAATTTCTGATATTGAAGTTGCTCAGCAAAACCCCAAGCCTATGGTAAAAATGTTTATCTTTTAGATTACAACTCTACCCTGAAGGCAGCTGAGCAATGAAGTCATGAATGAATTTATTTAAAAATCCAGTTTCCTGTTTATTGACACTTCAAGTTTGAACTCTATCATATATCTATATCTATTCTATATCTATATCTATTCTATATCTATAGACATCTTAAGATGTATTATAGCCCTTGTAATATGGGTATAAGATCATTTAAGCAATCATATTTATTATAAATAATGATAACATCTTTCTTTTTCATTATACTAAAGATAGGGTTCATTGTTACCATTTTCAAACAAAGTTTGGTTTTCCTTGATTCCTCGTCCGGTCTTTTCTACCACCCCCTGCCCACCTGGTTCCAATGCATCTCCAGTGGCTCATTTTCAGTTTCATGTCACATGTGTCCCATCGCCACTACACTTCCCCTCCTCAACAGCTTCTTTTACATCTCTTGTGGTCTTTCTAATGCTACCCCTTATATAGACATTCATACTCATTTATGTGCAGATATAAACCTTAGAAGCTAGGTTTTATATATAACCTATGATTTTTATCTTTTTAAGTCTGGGTGAGGTGACATATTTCAGAAACACAAAACACATGTATAAAATTTGTATAGTACATAGGAAAATGCTAGAAGAGACACTCAAGAGGGAAAACAAGAATCACTTCAGAAACAAGTGGTGAGAATGGCATTTGGCAGAACCGAAAGAGAATCAAGGAAATAAATTATTTCTTACTTGCATTAAGATTATTCTGTTTATTAGGATTCATTTGGACAACAATGTGTTGTCTCTTAACTTAAAACTATGCATAACTTGGGGCTGGATAGATTCCTCTTTGCTTCTCTTCTAGAAGACATAGCTTCAGTTCCCAGGACCCACATGACAGCTAACAGTTCCAGGAGATGGGACACCCCCTTCTGGCCTCTTCAGGCATTGCACAACTGTAGTTAATTCACCTATGTGCAGACGTTCATACACATGAAAAATGAATAAATAATTTTAAAAATTATGGATAAATTAATAACATTATCAATATACATATCATTTCCTCAACATAATATATTTTACTGAAGTATATTATCCCACTACAAAGCCTATAAGAAGTTTGTCATAGTACATTGTATTTTTACTCTTTTGAGATAAGGAAGTACATATGTATGCAGATATGTACACATACGCAGATACGAATGCACAAGCACTGTTAGTTATATTTTCAGCAGCTGATGGGCACTGTCAGTCTAGAGAGGAGAATTTTTGTTCATTGTCCAACAAATTTTATTGTTTTGCTTCTATTTGTTTCATTTCCTGTTTATCAGTTCTGTGAAATTTCGTAAGTATAATTTTGCTTGAAATTCCATTTTTATCAGAAATATAATCTAGACTCAAACAAAATTCTACATATTTTATCATAAAAAAAAGTACCCCAAACAGTTCAACAGAGCAGAAGAGAAAGTTAACACACTATGGAACCTGTAAGACAAATCCACAGCTACATACTTTGGAAAGAAATTCGATGACTCTTCTAACCACCATTTCTCAGTTTAGTAGAGAAGAGACTAACTACCGCTATTGTGCAAGAAGAGAAGGACAAGTTTTCCTGAATGGAGATAAAAAAGTTTATTCTTATGATGGTGAAACTACAGCAATGTAGTCTGGACACTCATTTGATCAACTTGATTGAACAAACAACCTGTCACCCCCCACTGGATGGTGGGGCTGTAGGTGTTTGGGCACAACAGCCTGCAGATAGGTTTTACATGAAGGATGCTTGTACTCATGGATTATCACTTATAGCTAAAAATGAAAAAAAAAACTGAGAGAAAGATGCAGGACAGTTATGGCAGAATGCATGATCTGGGATGGGGTGGGGGGGGGAAGGGAATAGCCTGAACTGAATTGGAAAAAAAGTATGAAATGCCCAAAGCATCAATAAAACTAATTAAAAAAAAAGTTTATTCTTGAGTTCCAGGACGTGGGGCTCAGAGAGACCAGTTTCAAAAAAAATTTAATCTTATATATATATATATATATATATCAGAAATGTCTCCCAAAATTTTGTTAAATATAGTAAGGAAATTCAGAATGAGTTTAATAAAATAGTTATTTATTAGAAAACTAGTATTAGGTTCTTCCCTATGTCCTTTGTTCTGTCTGTCTACCCTCAGGTTTCTAACGCCTTTATCAATATAATGTTTTACCCTAGAAAGAGAAACTTAAATCCAATTAAAGTGTGGTTGGTTAATCCCATAATATTCATACCACTATTGGAGTGTTAGGCACATCTTGCCAAGTCAGTTGTGATTATGGTTTTCAGGATTCATAGTTTGATAAAGCTGATGATAATTTTTCCTTCCAGCACTGGATGGTAGGTAATCAAAACCAGGAGCAATGGCCAGTAATATATGAGGATTTATGGGAGCCATGATCAACTGCTTTTAGAGAATAATTTCATTCCTAGCATTGAGTTTATTTTTTCATTAGCCTATGATGTCTAGAAAAGGCAATGTCCCTCTATTATAGGATAATTACTTAATGACACTGCTATATCCATAGGTTAATGCATCTTGCAACTCTCACCAGAGAAATTTCCTAATGCAGAAATCCATGGCTGTCCAATAGGCAATGAAGGAGAGTGCTTATCTGTGAATAGGACGTCTGTATGAAACGTCTGCTTCCCAAGGTTCAGCAATAATTTCAGAAGACAGGGCTGAAATATTATAAGAGCAGAGATGTTGGATGACCACAAGGAAAGAGAGTTTTCAAGATAGCTGGTCAGTTATTCATATGGACTGACAGCATGTATAAGTCCCATGGAGGCACGAATCAGAAGAAATTCCATCATAGACATCAAGAAGTAGGTAAACATATTCCAACCCCACCTAAGGAGTGGGCACAGAAAGTTTATCTCACACATGAGATTCCTGGTAGGTTAACCAGGCTCCACAAGTTGGGCCCTCAATAAAGGACATTGTAATAGAGTACAATGTCTATTGGGTTGGAGGCAAAAAGAAAAGTTCAAATAGGGGAAGGAATTTAAATACCATCGAAGTATTTTTATGAAAATTGTACAAATTCAATAAAAAGATAATAAGAACTGGGACTGGTAGCACACACTTTTAGTCCCAGCTCTCTGAAGGTGGAGGCAGGTAGATCTTCATGGGATTGAGATCAGTCTCAACCACATAGGTAGTTGCACCAGGGAGTACAGAAAAACTCTGTCTCAAACACACACACACACACACACACACACACACACACACACAAACACACAATAAGGAAATTCAGTAAATGTATAGGCTACAAAGTCAACAGTAAAACATCAGTAGTGTTTGTATACTCTAACAGCAAGCTGGTTGATAAAAACAAAACTATTATTTATAATTGAATCATATAGGAATAAATCTAACCATTGACATAAAAATTACTGTCATGTACTGTCATGTCATGAAAATTACAAAAAAAAATGAGTAAGAAATTGAGGAAGACAAAATGATAAATATCTCTATTCAAAGCATGGAAGAATTTATAGTATTAAATTCTCTATACCTCAAAAAGCATCATATAAATTCAATTCAATCCTTATCAATATTCAGTGACATTCTTCTTACAAACAAAAAATGTCTTAAAATTTATATGAAGACTACAGAACCTATGGTATCTTAAGCAATAAAGGCCAATGTTTAGTTAATTTCTTAGTAATCTAGTTCTTAAAGAAAACTGATTCTCCCTCAGCCCTACACAGATGTACATACACACACCAATAAATTGACTCAGTTCATTACATATATGTGTGTGCTTATAAATGTATGTATGTGCATGAAATGATAGTAATCAAAAAGAGGAGTGAAAGGACATGGTAGGAGTTGGAGAGGCAGGGAAGAATACAAAGAACACAAATACATAGTCATGTATGAAATACTCAAAAATAAAATAAAGGTTTTTAAAAAAATCACACAAAAATGAAAAAGAGTAAATCTTGAAACATCACACTACCTGACAATAATATTTTATAAAGTTCAAGTGACAGCAAAGGTCTAGAATAAAAATAGTCACATACTAATGAAGCAGGTTATAAAATCCAGAAATAAATCCATACACTATAACCAAGTGATCTTTAATAAAGAAACCAAAAAACTCTGATTAGAAAATGAATGAAGATAGATAGACATTTCTCCAAAGAAAATTGTGCAAATGTCAACATGTATATGAAAAGAAATTCTTAATATCACTAATCACCAGCAAAATGCAAATTAAAACAACAATGTTATATCATCTGTTAGAATGGTTATTAATAAAAGATAACTGGCAGCAAGTTTGGGGAAAGATGTGAAGAAAGACATAGCCTGTGCACTTTGCACAGCCATTAGGAGAGCAGTATTGGGTTTCTTTAAAAATTAACAAGAGAAAGCTAGGCATCGCTGTGCATGTCTTTAATCCCAGCACTTGGGAACCAGAGGCAGATGGATCTCTGTGAGATCAAAACCAGCCTGGTCTAGATTGACTTTTAGGCCAGATAGGCATCCAGGGAGACCCTGTCTCCAAGAAACAAAACAAAACAAACAAAAAAAGTTTAACAGTAGAACCACTCTCCCTCACCCATAGTAATCAGCTTTGCTAAAGTTGGAGTCTCCTGCATACTTCCCCAGTTCTATGCAGAGTTTAATCTGATTGAGTGGACATGGGTCTTGCAGATATTGTCACTATTGTTGTAAGTTCATATGAGCAAGTTCCCAGAGGCTTAAAAGCTCCTGTTTCCTTGTGTTCATGGCCCAACACTGACTCTTACACTATTTCTTCCCCCTCTTCCCATTGATTCATGGGTGGATGACTTTTAATATAGGAGTCCTATCCAGGGACATTCACTCTGCAGTCTCTTATTCTCTAAAACTTTGCCAGTTGTGCCCTTCTGTGTGCATCACACTCTGTTGTATGAGGAAGATTCATTGGTCATAGTTGAAGTGTGTGATACTATTCTCTCTGTCCCTGTTCTGCTGTGTTCCATCAGCCTTAGGTGTCAAAGTCCTGCTGTAGATGTGTCACTTAGAGCTGGCTATCTCTCAGATACATAGTCTCCACGTGTGACCAGTTTGGGAACTCTGTAGTAGCATCCATCTTTTACAAAATCATACTTGTTTGATGAGTGGTGTACAGAATACTTGTCTATAAGTATAAGAATCCATATTTAGCATAGATTAAGAAATCTCATTTGTCTAGAGATATGACAGAGAGAGGATTCTCTCTAGGAGCCATGACCTCACTAGCCATGTTTATTTGGCTATATATACAGTGCTACCCATGAGTTCCCTCCCACTGAGAGGTCTTTAAGTAATCTAAGTCCATTTAGATTATTGTTGATTGCCCTGTAGATAAAAGTGCCAAACCTATTTTTGAAGTCCTGTGTTATCTGGCCACTGCAATGTGTTCTTCCCACGTGACTTGCATTCCCTCAGGCTGGCGTTTTGTTTACTGTACAGTAGGTGTGCTGATCAGCCTTTTGCACAGCAAACACTCTAAAGAACTTTTAATTTTATTTTTAAAGATTTACTAGAAAATGTCTAACAAAATAAAATGTTGTTACCAAATACAATAATGGCATTATCTCATTCAGCACAGTCAACAAATCAGTGCCTAGTCATGTCCAATTCCCTCTGTGCTATTTGTCTGTGGAATCCAAAAGGAATCACAAGTCTCACAATCAATGCCCCAAAGGGGTAACGCTTATCGGAGTTCTATGGAATATGAAAATGATTTCTTCTACTTTCAAAACATCGAAATTTAAATGCATATATCCACCATGAAAAAAAAATCCTCTTTTTCTTTTCAGGTTAAGATTATATTAAGAAGTTTGTAAACTTTCTATTCCCTCTGTGTCAGGCGTATCTCCCAACACCCCATATGTCATATCTTTTATCTTTGGCTGAGTTTCACATATTTACTGCCTAGTGACCTAACTAGAAGTTAAAGAAGATGAAGTGTTCTTCTCTATTGTTATATCTTTAACACCAGTCCATCTAGTAAAAATAAGGCTTCTCTATGAATAATTGTCAATGAAAAATTAATTTGTACTTTCTATGCAGCTGAGCCTTCTTGATGCAAATTCTTTAAAGCAATAATGGAAAATGAGCACCAATCATTTAAGGAATGAAGTATAGCAGAGGTAGGCATTGAGAGATGCAGAGCCTCCAGACTCACGGTCAAAACACAAGGCACCAGGAAATCATTCTGCAAATCTGAAATAAGTAAGGTATTTTGAACTTCAGTAGGAACAAGGTATCAATCTTAAAATTTTCATTTGGTTAGTTTGGTGTCTTTTCTCTTTTTTTGTCTTTTTTTTATTTTTTTTATTAATTTTATTTATTTCTGTATGTGTATGAATGTACTGTCTGCATGCAGGTTTGTGCACCCGTGTCGTGCAACGCCGCGGAGGTCAGAAGCGGGTCTTGGATTCCCCTGGAACTGGAGTTCTCCTGGAATTGGAGTTTCAGACGGTTCTCAGCCGCCATGTGGGTGCTGGGGATCGAACCCGGGTCCTCTGTAAAGAGCACCCAGTTCGGCATTCTTAACTGCTAGGCCTCTCTCCAGCCCCTTTTTTTTTGTTTTTTTTTTATTGATCTTTGTGTATTTCATAACATCATTTCCAATTCAGTTCAGACATATTTCCCCTTTCCCTCCCCCCATCCCACCCCACCCCATCCCAGATCATGCATTCTCCCATAACTGTCCTGCATCTTTCTCTGTTTTTTTCTTTCATTTTTTAGCAATAAGTGATAATTTATGTGTACAAGCATCCCTCATGTAAAACCAATTTGCAGGCTGTTGTGCCCAAACCCCCACAGCCCCACCATCCAGCGGGGGGCTTATAAGTTGATCAAATGAGTGTCCAGACAATATAGTCTGGCAATATAGTTTGGTGTCTTTTCTATAAACCAAATGTCCTGAATAATAAACAGAGAATGGTATTTTAAAATATTTATTATTTTTATTTTTGCATGTGTTCGAGTGTATTGGCTACATGTATGTAAGTGTGCTCATGTTGTGCAGTAACCACAGGTCAGAAGAGAGAGTTAGAGCCCTTAAAACTGAAGTTATAGATGGTTGTTAGCCACCATGCCAGTGCTGGGAACAGTACTCTTAACCACTGAGCTACCTTTCCAGCCCTGACAATGGTATTTAAAAAAATTAATTAATTTTATTTATTTCTGTATGTATATGAATGTACTGTCTGCATGCAAGTTTGTGCACCCGTGTCGTGCAATGCACGCGGAGGTCAGAAGAGGGTGTTGGATTCCCCTGGAACTGGAGTTCTCCTGGAATTGGAGTTTCAGACGGTTCTCGGCCGCCATGTGGGTGCTGGGGATGGAACCCGGGTTCTCTGTGAGAGCGGTCGGCGCTCTTAACCGCTAGGCCATCTCTCCAGCCCCGACAATGGTATTTTAAATTGAAGCTGATGGGGAGCATATTCTCCATGGGAATGTTTACGGTACCAGGTAGGAATCTGCTTCTTGTGCCGCCTCAAGCACTTGTGAGCAGTGAGCTCAAGTATATTACTATTGCTGACAAATCATCCTCTGTGTAAAAGATGGCTACTCCCTTATGTGCCGCTGTTTTCTAGCTCCACATGTACCAAAGCTAATGACATAAGTAGCATCAAAATAACATTTATTAAATGTCACGGACCTCATTTCTTATCTACAACTGTAGTTGTGCTGCACTCTACTGAGAATATAGAGTTCATTCTTGTGCAGATTTTCAATAATATTTTTATAGACAAATGAAGCTAATCTGGATCATTGTCATCATGATGTTAATCACCACCAACCAGTACAATTTTCATCATCATCATAATCATCATCATCATCATCATCATCATCACTATCATCATCAGTATTATCTATTTTGAAAGTTTTAGGTGAAGAATTTTTCAGTCAGAAAGAATAGAGATGGAAAATGTCAATAAAGATATAGTATTCCAAAAGTTCCTTATGTTGGGCTGTGGTTTCTTTCCTACTGCCTCATGTCTATACTGGGATTTTGTCTGGTTTGAGCTTGCATGGGACTTGTGCATGTTGTCATTATTGCTGTGAGTTCATATGAATAAGTGTCCAGCCTTTGGGAAGACTGTTTCCTTGTGGTCCTCTACTATATTTAGGTCTAACCATGGCATTGGATTCCTGGCTAATTGCATTAATCCAGAAAATATTTATGCTTAAGAAATGGACTCTGGGAATGAGTGGTCCATTGACTTAAAATAGTAAGTTGACTTACTATCTTAGTTGCTCTGAGGATAGCTTTGAGGAGGTAGTAGTGGTGGGGTGGGTGGAGAGTGGTGAAAGTATCAAATGAAGCTTGAGTGAGTGTCTGTGGCATGTGTCTCTCTGATTGGAGAAATAGGCTTTTCTGAGGATGTTTGGAGAGGCTGTTCCAAAAAGTACCTGTCATTTGGAGGTATCTCAGACCCTACAAGGTCAATCCAGGTTTCACATTCCTAATCTGAATATCCAAAATATAAAAGTCTCCAAAATCAGAGACTGAGCACCAATATGATGCCACAGTGGAAAATGTCATACCGTGAAGCTGGGTTGGTTGCAGGAGCAAAATTATTTTTTTTAATTGCCTAAAATTGCCTTCAGATTTTCTATATAGGATCCACCCTCTTATATAGTATATGGTATTTGGAGGGGGCAGTAATGGGAGGTGCAGATAGGGCTGGGGATCTAAATATCACCATAGTACATTGTATGAAATTTGTGAAAATTCAATAATTTTTAAAAAGACATAATACACATATATTAATGATGACATATATAAATATAATGTATAATAAATATAAAGAGTGAATTTTTCCAAATGCAAATACAAGTGCAAATCAGAGCACCCTTTATTTATATGTAAGTTCACATGAGTGAAAATATTCATTTTAACACAGCAGAACTGTCTTCACAGCACAAGAAGCAGTCAGTAGAAAAGAAGCTTTCTTGGTGCTGATTCTGACTGTGCTCCTGTCGCGCCATCCTGTCCGCTAGCCACATGCGCTTCAGATGCAGTTCACCATGCATATGTATAGCCATATGCTTCCTCCTTTTGAGGATCTCTGTCTCTCCTTCCCTTCCCTCTCCCTGTAGTCCACACATTGTGTTTTGCTCATTGCACCTCTAGCCAAACATCAGAAAAACTGTTGTGATCCAGAGAGTAACAGCAGTGCTGGGGACGTGTGGTGGTTGACATACTCTGACCTTGTGTGATAGGCCAGTGTTTCTTTCTGAGTGACTTCTGTGATTTGTCATCAGAGAGGAGAAATTAGCTTTATTCTCTGCTTTGTGAGTTGGAGTGTAGGTTGACATTCTTTGACACCTCTTCACTTTTCAAATGAATTTAAGGTTCTCAGAATAACAAGAGGAATTGAGTTTTGCATGTGTTTCTAGCAGCTTTGTCTGCAATGTAGGTGATCTCAACTGCTAGGATACCCAAGAGAGCACTAGTGAGAAATGCCATCTGACTCATCATCACCCATGAAATCTAAGTGTGAAATGTAGGGCGGAGTCCAGTGGGAAGAGAACAAGATAAAATAGAAATGTGGAGAGCTGCAGTGGTATTTCATTTCCTCCTGGTCAATAGACAACTATACAGACATTTAAATAATGGCTAACACTTCCCTCCCTTTAACTAACATCTCTCAGGCAACGAAAGTGTCCAAAAGAGGAAAATATCATGTGGGTTAATAGGAATGGACATTTGAAGGACAGAAACTAAATGTCAAGATTTTTTTCCTTTTTTTAATTTTTGAAGATTTTATCTATGAATATTGTCTTCACCTTATTCACATCCCTCTTTGTCCCCCAACAATTTCTCCCATGTCCTCCCCATAACTCTCAATTATTGATCTTCTTTATTATTTGAATATTTAGATATATGCAATTAAAAACACACACATATGTAAAATGTCCTGAGTCCATTTAGTGGCATTTATGTTTAGAATTTTCCATTTTTATTTAGATAATTTCTCACAAACCTAGTCATCAAAGAAAACTGATTCTCCATTATTCTTCCCAAATTTTCTGCTTCAAAATTCTTGATTCATTTAAGACTCTAAAGCCCAACTGTACAATTTGTGGGACCAAGTATAAAATGTATGTATGTTTTCTCTTGTATATAAACCAGAAAATTTTATATCATATATACTAAGCATAAAGTTGTTCCTTTCTTCTGTGGTCTTGTTTTTAAATGGTTGTTTGGCATATTATTAGATGTTTAACATTTGCTCTAAATAAATAAAAATATTAAGTTATTACTATGTATTTATCATCTCAGTTTTTATGCCTTATATTTCTTTAAAGTGATTTTAAATGCATTAACTCACCTGTAAAGTTCCTAAATTACATAATTTGGATTTTCTATACTATATGCATGTGTATCTTTTCCTTATTAGGACAGTATAACATGCATACAACTGAGCCGGGCATGGTGATGCAGGCCTTTAATCCTAGCACTTGGGAGGCAGAGACAGGAGGATCTCTGTGGGTATAAGGCCAGCCTGGTCTGCATAGGGAGATCCAGGCCAGCTGGGACTAAAGGGAGACCCTCTCTCAAAAAGACCAAAAATAAAAATAAAAAATAAAATGCATACAACTTAGCTTAATTTTTTGAAGTCCTTGAAATTGAACTGAATTTCTCTGTAAAAATCATAGGAACTTAGTCATGGAGTTATGCTCCTCAGCCTATTTTACTTCTTGATATATGAATATGCAATAGTATCCTGTCATTTGCTTGTTGGTGAGTACAGAAAAAAGAAACACAGATCTACTGATTGTCAAATATTCCCTCTCTGTATTACCATTTTAGCCTTAGTGGTTCGCTAACACATGTAAGAGAATACTCTTCAATCTTCCAAAAAAAAGAAGGTATTACTACATTAGAACATGAATGAACCTTGAGTACACTACATAAAACAAATTAGTGAAGACAAATCCTGTATGAATCCACTTATATGAAAGATGTAAGATAGTCAAATTATAAGATCAAAAGTTTCCAGGGCCTGGGTGGAGAGAAAGCAGACCAACTGCTCTCTCTCTCTCTCTCTCTCTCTCTCTCTCTCTCTCTCTCTCTCTCTGTATATATATATATATATATATATATATATTTCCACTTATGAAAAAGGAACATCCTAAAATTCCATATAACATTTACCCGTAGACAAGAATTGTGAATTTACATTTTTGCCACCAGAAAGAATAAAGAAGAAAAAGGAAGAATCAAGAAAGGAAGAAAGTCATATGCAAATGTGACTTCTCCTTAAAGAGGAAAGACACAGCAACTGTAGGTCTAGGCAGCAAGCCTGATTCCAGAAGATTCACCAAGCTAGGCCCAGTCTTCCATTCAAGTTTATTAATTAAATAGGCTCAGTCACCTTTTCCAACACACTGTTTAAAGAGACAAAAAAATAAGAAAGCACAGAAGAGCTATAATCAGTGCACATTGGGAAGGAGAACAGATAAAGGGATCCAGTGACCTCAAGTCTGTGTTTGGGCTATGGACATGAATTTCAGGTTTAAGTACAGGAAGAATTGGGTAGAGACAAGGAAGGGGCAAGATCTACCACTCAGCAGCCCTTGTCACATGTAGTCAGGTTGGTCATTGTCTATGGTCCGTACAAGGTGGCCTAAAGAGCCTTAATTGCTTGATGGGTGTGCTGGATAGCTTTAGTGTCAACTTGACACACCTGGGTTGAGGGAGCCTCAGTTGGGGAATTGGCTCCATTGGATTGGCCTGTGGCCACATCTGTGGAGTATTGTCTTGATGGCCAAGCAGTGTGGAAGGGCCCAGCCCACAATGAGTGGTGCCACCCTGGGCAGGTGGTTGTGTATGGTATAAGAAGGCAGGCTGGGCATGAGCCAGAGCGAGTGAGCAAGCAAGCCAGTGAACAGCACTCCCCCATGGCCTGTGCTTCAGCTCCTGCCTCCAGGTTCCTGCCCTGAGTTCCTGCCTTGGGCTCCTTAAGTAATGAACTGTGACCCAGAAGATGTAAGCTGAATAAACCCTTTCCTCCCCAAGTTGGTGATGGTCAGAGTGTTTTGTCACAGCAATGGAATACAAACCAGAACACTGGGTCAAACACATTTTTTAGGAGATAATTACTCAGGCTTCAGGTGAAGACTTACCACTGGATATAATTGCCCTCATCTGGGGCATGTTGTCCTGTGAGGGGCTGATGTTCCTGTAATCCAAAGTAGCTGAAGGCATGGGTCAATGACTGGAGGCTTCCAGGTACACTGGAAAGAGCTGATAGTAAATCATCATAGTTACTCTTATCTTTGTGCCTTCAGCCTTGAAGAAGGAGATAAGTTACATATCACTGGTTCCTAGATACACACTTCTTAAGTGATTTACATTCAGAAGAAAGCAAGTAACCCAATGTAGAGGGGGAAATAAAGACACAAAATGAAGGTAGAAATGACAGGCTTCCCTTCTGCTGTTAGTTACTTAAGGTGCCTAAGACAGGAGTCCAGGCTTTTCTACAGAAAAACCTCCTCAGTGCCGATTATAAGATCTTTGCCCTAGTTGAGCATGTTGAATGGATAAATAAATGAACTGAGTGTCATGGAGGAAGCTCCCAAAGTATTGCTGGAGGATGGCAGAGCTTTAGAACGCCTCTTTGATAAGAATGTTTCATGAGCCTTCAGAGATTAAGTGTAGAAAGTACATTCAATGGTCTAAAATAGCCTAAAGGGAAACCACTGGGTGTGGGCATGGGAGGTGTTCTCAGATCAGTCCACACAAGGAACCGATCTTTAGTTTAAGACTGATGAAAGACTAGGAATGTGAAGTAATGAGGGGATAATGATAAGGTTTGGTTTTACTATTTTATTCTTTTTTAAAAAATAATCAGAATACTGGCCTAATCAACAACCATGGCTACTGGAAGTATGAGAAAATGAGTTATTTTCCAATACTCTACATGATAAAGATCAGATAGTAGGGACTAGAGAGATAGCTCAGGGGTTAAGAGCACTGGCTGCTCTTTCATTTCCTAGCACCTACATGGTGGCTAATGACTGGGTGTAACTTCAGTTCCAGGGGATCAAACACCTTCTTCTGAACTTCGTGGGGATTGTATAACATGCATTTACTTACACCATGCAGAAAATACACTCATGCACATAAAATTAAAAATATATAATATTTTTAAGTATTACATAAAATGTTATGGTAAAATATAAAATCATATTTTGGCCAATAAAATTCAGAGGATTTGGATATGAATGATTTGGGAGGAGAGATATATCCATTTTTTTTTAGAAATGGATGTATCTTGTGTTTGTATATTCAAAAACTAAGACCACAGTTTAAAGTTATTTATTTTTATTGTACAGGTTTATGTGCAGGATATGTCTGTGTAGGCACACATACCATGGTGTGTATGTGTGGAGGTCAGAAGACAACTTTGTTGAGTTCGTTTTTTCCTTCTACCTTTTTATGTGGACCCAGGAAACTGAACTCGGACTTCCAGGGGTTATATTTCCAGGTGTTTTATAGGACTATCCTCTGGCAGACAGATCATATCTTCCCTAGCTCTGTTACACTGGCTTGCCTAGGATCAGCATAGCTGAGCTTCTTAACTCTTTAGACATCCTTGCAAGAAAGGAGGGGTAGGGAGATTAACAGGACCCTCCACTGAGAGTCTAGCCACACCTCCCAACCAACCTGTTGGCCCTAGTTGAATATGGCCTGGGAGAGGGGGTAAGGGTACATAGGCTGGCGAAGCCCAGGGCAGGCTCACTTGCTATTCATGGTTATGAGGAAGCCACCAACCATGCTGGAGTGATGACTTTCCAGTGTGTCCTCAGGTACGGGGAGTACACACACTCCTGTAAGTAAACTCTTATCCATTACTCTGGAAGTAAGTCTGATAAACTCACTGGTTTCCCAGACTGCAATCTCCTGAAATCATATCTCAGTTTGTTGTAGAGACCAAGGGAAGGGGGGGGACAGGAGGTGGGCATTACTAACACCTTCCCCTACAGCAATTGTAGCAACACCGGGCTTTCACTTTGAGTAGCTTTATCCTCTTTATTTTCTTGCCTTCCCAAGATCACAAATTTGGTTGAGGAAATGGTGTGGAGGCCATTGAATGTAAAAACTTAGAACTTGAAGATGAATGACCAAGATGTAAAATCTGGTAGTTATGGTAAGTAAATTATAATTTGTGTTTTGGGAATGATCAAGTCGCTTTGGTCAAAGGAGTTTGGGATATACAGTGAGACTTTGTCCCCACAAACAAAATGCAAAACAAAAATCATTGCATTTCATTGAACAAAGAGATAATGAAACTAGAGAAGATTGGAAATATTATTAGGGAGACAGAAGGATTTCTAGATTGACCAAGGTCAAGCAAACAGCGGAGAAATGATTATAATAACGAAGGATATGAAAGACTGAAGGAAAACTAAGAAATCTATCAGGAGCAAGCAAGTTGGCTCAGCAGGTCAAGACACTGCCATCAAGCCTAATGTCTGGAGTTTGGGCCTCAGAAGCCAAAAAGTTTGTCCTCTGACTTCCACACATGTCCTGGGGCACTTGCATATGTGAAACCATAGGTATATATGCAATGCATGTGTACACACACAAAGTAGACAAAAC
The DNA here is from genome assembly GCA_009823505.1 of Rhizomys pruinosus. Classification (NCBI taxonomy): domain Eukaryota; kingdom Metazoa; phylum Chordata; class Mammalia; order Rodentia; family Spalacidae; genus Rhizomys; species Rhizomys pruinosus. The sequence goes on from VZQC01004708.1 coordinate 40,336, forward strand.
TGTTAAAAAGTGGTTCAGAAACTGATCTTACCGTAACCAAGTCTATACTTCACACCTTAGAACAACCACTTTGCCTGGCTCAGGATGGATATTACGCAGGCTGCATTTCATCTAGAGTTGCAGCGAGAATACAGGAGTGCCTAGTACTCTAATTTAGATTCCTGTTTAACAGATGTGAGAGACATTTATAAACATGACATGTCTATGGTTTCCTTTATTAGAATTTCTTATAAGAATTGATGTCCCACAAGTATATTAATGAAGGAAAACATAATTTGTATATATTCAATATTTATGGCAAGCTTAATATAAAAACACTTAAAAGGGACCTACAATATGAACTAAGTTTAGTCACTTAACTTAAAATGTTAAACTGAAAAATATTGTGAAAAGTGGTAAGAATCAATTGATCAAATTGGTAGATTAATTGAAACCTAACAACATTTAGGAAAAATGTTTCATTCTGCTTGAAGCACAAAGAGACTATTCAAAGTTAGCAATAATGATTAAAGTTAATCTGTGTGCCAGCAACGGAGAAGGCTTTCAAACCAGTAATCTCAAGTGAATACTTAAACATATTCATGAAAAACGATGTCAAAAACTGGTCCATAAAAACTATGCTGGGGCTGAAGAGACGTCTTGTCAGTGAAGAATGCTTATGTTCTTCAGGAGAACCTGAAGTTGGCTCCTAGCTTCCGCAGGGCCAGCTCACAACCATCTGTAACTCCAGTATAGGGGATCCAATGTCCTCTTCTCACTTCCTGGGGCATTTGTACCCATATGTCATACGTGCACAGACACAGGCAGACATACATATGAATACAAAATAAAAATAAATTTTTAAAATGATTTATTAAAATAATGCCTATGAAATGTCACAAGAAAGGAAAAAAGGTAAAATTTAATACTGTAGTTTTGAAATGTATTTTAGTATGTGATTAGTATAGAAAATAATAAATATACAGGGACAAATTACTATTGAATAAGAAGTATAATTTTGTGTGTGTGTATGTTGGGAGTGTTGTATGTGTGCGTGTATGTGTGTATGTGTGTGTTTATGTGTACTTATGTGTGTATGTGTGTATGTGTATGTGTGTATGTGTATGAATGTGCATGTGTGTATATGTGTATTTGTTGTGTATGTGTATGCATGTATATGCGTGTATGTGTGTATGTGTGTGTATACATGTGTGTATGTGTGTATGTGTGTATGTGTATACGTGTGTATGTGTATGCATGTGTGTGTATGTGTGTATGTCTGTGTCTGTGTATGCATATGTGTGTATGTGTGTATGTGTATGCATGTGTGTATGTGTGTATGTGTGTGTATGTGTGTGTATGTATGTGTGTATGTGTATGTGTGTGTGTGTGGTATATGCACCTATGTAACATGGAGGTTAGAGAAGGAGGGTGCATGTCCTTCACAGCCTTTTTCTCTTATCACAAGGTTTTTCACTGCACATAGAGCTAGCTTGCAGCAATCCCAAGTAATATTCCCTCCTCCTCTGTGAAACCACCTCCTGCTTCATATGTGGGTGCTGAGATCCAAACTCACGTCTTCATATGTGTACAGCAAGTCTTATTATCTACATAGTAGAATCTCAGCCCTGTCAGCTAAATTCTCATGCTTCATTGATCTGCATACTAAATTAAAGAAAATAGATCTTATGCTTCTTGTCCAAAGTTTTCACTACTAGGAACAACACCATCTTGTTAATTAAAAAAGCAACCCTCAAGATTAAAGAGGAGTTAGTAAAAGAAAAGAACACTATTTGTAGAAGTTAAGTCCTTTATAGACTGAGAAATTTCAGAACTAGCCTATAAAGAATAAAGAGCCTATTTTAAAGGTGAGGACAAGATTAAAGAAACCAATGAGTAACCAGATAATATACCAATTATGTGGATTAACACAGCAGTAGGCAGCACTAGGTCTTAGCTATGAATCAGCCCAGGGAGGAAGCATTTATTAGAACTCTGAGTGGTTACATGGCCAGAGAGATGGATGGCGATTGATATACTTAACTTAGTGTCCTCTTCACCTTTGATCTTGGTGGGTGCAGGAAGAAGCAATAGAGCAAGGGAAGATGTTGTTATAGCCCATCAAGCCCAGCCTGTTTCCAAACAGAGCAAAGTGGAGAATTCCTGTGGAGAGTCATACTGGAGACACTTAACTATCCTCTTTAAAGAGAGCAGGCTGGTAGTTCTCTGGTTTCATGTTTAATTAAATTGAACAAATATTTAGTTCAGAGTTGGCACAAGAAGCTATGCTATACATCATTAGAGGTTAAAAAGAAGACTCTACCTCAGAACAGACAAGTAAGCAAATGAGCACAGAAGTAACAGGGAGGAGAGCAATCAAAACAGGAAGGTGATGCACTTACTAGGCTGAGACCATGTGTGCAAACTCCTCTCAGACGGAGAACCTTTCCATTTTATTTTGTCCTTGTTTAAATAAAATTTTAACTAAAGTCCATTAAGCTGTTCAAGTAAAATAATTTGTTTAAAGGAAAGTTGAAGCCCAGCATAGTACCACACATCTTTAATCCCAGCACTCGGCCAGCCTGGTCTATATAGTGAGTTCCAGAGCAGCTGGAGCTACAGGGAGACTCTGTCTCAAAAAGACCCCCCCCCAAAAAGAGTAAAGTTGAATTGAACATAAAAATATAAAGAACAAATATCTGTCATTATCTGTTATGAAGAAATATAATGGAAAAATTTCAAGAGAAATCCAATATTTTGAATATTTTGTATGTAGTAGGCATTATACTAGTTCCTGTGATATGCTACAATAAGGTACTAATCTTAGTCTTCATGAAGTTAACAGGGTAAGGATACATATAAGGCTATAGACAGTTGACTCATAACTTAATGAGATTATTATGAAGAAAGCAAATGTGCTATGGGAGTGTGTCTAGGGAAGGTAAAAGTCAAGGATAGAGTCCAGAATTAATTGCTCAAGAGAGATAAGAAGCAGGAGTTATAGTCTTACCTGGAAATAATGGATTTCCAATAATACATGCAGAACACTCAGGAGAGGAAGAGCTTTTCAGGCAGAAGGAATGGCACAGCATTGGCTTTATGCTTTCAGGGAAAATCAGTAGCCTTAGTAGTCCTGCAGCTCAGAATACATTGTTGAAGTTAGGGAAAGACAAAGGTCTCAGGTCATGAGAGTCAAGAAAGACCAGGCCATGGTGGCAGCTTAGGACTTAGAATTCACATAGATGGTACTGAAGACCTTGTGGCTTCCCAATCAGGAATGTGGCCTTATTTCCATTGCAGAGAAGTATTGTAATGAGTGGAATACAAGTGATCAAGAGAAGCGAATATAGAGCAATAAGAATTGATTTAGTGATGACACTAACAATGATTGAAGGCTCAAGAACAGTACTGAAGTTATTTTATCAAGTTCAGAAAAATAGTGAATTAAAACTGAGGACTAGGCAACTCCATTTAAAGTCCTTTTGTATATGATGATATAGGATGGATATATATTTCTGCAGTAGTAAGCTTCAACATAGCTTTTCAAATGTTTCCATGGTTATCTCTCCCAATATTCCCTCCTCTACCATGTTTTAGCATCACCTAGCTCATTTAACCCTTCTTGCTGCATTTTTCCCCTTGACATCTCCTTACTACCTTCATTCTATCCCCCTTCCCTTTGTGCCCCCTTACTAGTTTCCTGATGTGTCTGGATACTCCACATTAAACATATGTATCTAAAACTTCACAGCTAGCATTGACATATGACAGAGAACATATTACATTTGTCTTTTGGGGATGGATTACCTCACTCAAAATGATTTTTCCAGCGTCATCTTGCAAATTTCTCACTCTATAATGAAATGACAATGCCTCTCCCTGACACTATTAAATATAAGTCATAGCATCAGATATGAAGTATCTCTTCTCAGGTTATTGGGAGCCCACAGCACCTCCTCCCCAAAGAAGAACATTGTCATTGTTCTCCACTCTCATCCAGAGCCAGGTGGTAAGATGGATTGTAAAGGGTAGTTTAACTCTCAAATAGTGATATTATATAAATAACTCTCAAATAGTAATTGTAGAAATTGGAGTCAAGGCATGGAGAAATCAAATTGGTAGGACCTGGAAAGTCAACCTTACTAACTTTCATAGTGTTGGAAATTTGCTATTCATTCTACCAGGGAAGAAGAGTAATTAACAGATTTACCCAAATGTGAACCCTGTGTGATACAATAATGAATGGCATGCTTCCTGCCATAATGGGCCATACCGTCTAGTAAGTTGTTTTGGTCAGATATTTGGTCACAGCAATGAGACAATCAGTTATGTGGACTCCTTGACAACAAAGCATTCCCATTCCTTATATGACAAAAAGGTACTGATAATCAGTTACACAGTTTAAGCCAAATGCATATTTTTAAGTAATATACATGTGACATATATTCTAAATTCTTTACACTATATCATAGTGAGATATTATGTTATATGACATATGATCATGTATGTGAGTGTACATGTATTTGTATGGACTTTTTTGTGATGCTGGCAGTATTAAAGCTGCCTGTGTCCCTTTGTCAAACATGTGCTATCTAGATGTCAGCTCTCTCTCCTTTTATCACATTACTCATAGCAGAAATTCCCAACTCTCAATATTTTCTCAATATTTAGATACAGAGTTCTAAGAATGGATGGACGAGATACACAACTTTTTTCTTTGTGACTTTCAAATACATATTGATGAATTCCAATCCATCTAAATTAATTAGATCTCTTGATACCAAGAATCAAAAGATTTACTAACCAGGTAGTGTTAATAGCTTATTCCTGAGTGAAAAGGAATTACTCCCTTTGATCTAAATGGTTAAATTTGATTGTAGAAATTTTCCTGGAAGAATTTCTGTTTTAAGGGATTTATCAAATCTCCTAAGAGGCAAAAGGATAAAGAAGCTTAAAGTATTTATCTAAAATATTTCAAATAGATCTAATTATAAAACAAACTATAGATACATATTTGAGAAAAATTATTTTGGAAAATAAACTCCTTGAGGGCAGTGAATATGTCACATTTTGTTCAGTACTTTCTTAGATCCTTGAACTCAATATTGCCTGGCTCACACAAGGCCTTAAATATTTCTCAGATGAATGCTTCATGAATTTTAGCTTAAAAGATTCTCATAAATATATCTGTTCCAAGGAGCCTGTTCTGAGTGTGTTTTCTATTAGGAAACTGCTTTTCTCTACCCAAAACTCATCACTGTGATCTAATTCATATTATGCTGAACTGGAAGCAAAATCCAAAACTTTCAATAATATGATGTTGCAGTGAAGGTTCTTAACACTCTGTTTGCATCCCCCATTAATTGTGAGAACTTATCATCATTGTAATTCACTAAAGCTATTTCACATTATATATTTTTTCTTCTTCTATTACTTCTTTATTTTTTTCATTTTTTAACAATAAGTAATAATTTATGAGTACAAGCATCCTTCATGTAAAACCAATTTGCAAGCAGTTGTGCCCAAACCCACACAGACCAAGGGTCCCACCATCCAGCTGAGGGGGCTTTTATGTGCAATCAAGTTGATCAAATAAGTGTCCAGTCTATATTGCTGTAGTTTCACCATTCACCCCAATCGCAGCCCTTACCTTCTACCATGCCTCCTCTTCTGCAGATTGTTCCCTAGGCTTAGAAAAAGGGCACAGGTGGACGAGAAGCAAAACAGTCTACTTTCTCTGGAGCTGTCATTTTGGACTCTGGTCAATTCTGGCTGTTTCCTTTCATGGGGTGACAGTTTGTCCAGGAATAACCTTTCAATCCGACTAATGAAGCACAAGCAATTAGATATATAGGTATTTAAACAGTACTAATTGTTATGGTAGGTTACTTTGGTATAGACACAGATATTTGGATGGTATGTTAATCCATGAATTGCATTTTTTTTTCTGTAAAATATGACACGGTCTTACTGTGGCTTATAACATCTCCTAACCACTGGAGGATGTAAGCTTGTGGCATCAGCCGTGGGTTATTCCTCCAAGGAGAAAACTAATAGCCAATTAGATTTGGGATATACAGACATATGGCTGCCACTGCTGCACAGTATTTCCAGGGAGGTAAGGTGTAGCTGGTGCTGATGGAGGAGTCTTGCTTGACTTAAGGAGACCTATATTTGCTTTATTGATTTAGTGGCGTTTGGTAACACTCTCTGGTATTCCAGAGACCAACTGTACACTTGCAGTTGCGGTCTCAACACATCTTTCCCATGCTTACATCAGGTCTTCGACAGCAGGGCCTTATCGCCTCTCTTCTTGCAGGTATCCCAGTTTACGGGCAAGAAGCCTTTACCTTTTTGGGGGCGGGGGGCTTGGATCCCTTAGCTAACATCTCCTTGGTAGAATAATCCATTGCTGATATCAGAGCTCTCCTGTATTAATATATTTTGCTTAAATGCACAGCTTAAGGAGACTTTAGTATTATATTTGGTTCTGAATAGAGAATAATCCTTTTCACAGTTCCTATGTCTNATTAAATGTTTATTAAAATTATAAAGTATCAATAACACTTTATCTGGAATACCTTGAATGGACTGGAGGGAAACAAAAGACATGCCCATACAAGCATCCCATTACTATATATGTATTAAAATTATATGTATAATATATATGTAAAAAAAAAAATTAACATTAAAAAATCAGTATATCTAGTTTAATGAATGAAGCTACGGAACTGGAGAAAATGATTACCTTATTCTGGTTAGAATCAAGAAAGACTGAAAAATATCCTACCTAATTGGAAAATAATAGAAAATATATAAGATACGCCATCTAATTGGAATTAAGCCTTCTTAATGGGAGGAACTCAATGGTGCACTGTAAACATCCTGCAAATACATATGGCTGGAGAAGGTCATATCAAAAGATAGCCCTATCTTTCTTCTCATCTTTAGATAAATGACATTTCTTACTCTGCTGGCTAAATATGGATGCTTATATTTCAGGCAAAATATGACCACACATGAAATAAGCTCTCATATTCAAAACAGATAGAAGCTATTATAGAATTCTGCACTAGTCACACAAGAGAATATATGTTCTGAGAGATGCCCCATCACAATGACATGAACACCACAAGTGAAACGTCTACACAAAGAGCTCAGGTATAGTAGCAAGAGCAAGAGGATAAAGTAAATGCTAATGCATCCCTCAACTCTCACTGGGAAGTTTCCCTCAATACAATAAATAGAGTGCAATGTACACAGATGGTCACAGCTAGACAAGGTTTAGAGAATAAGAGACCGAAGAGAATGTTTCTCTGGTAGGACTACTAATATTAAACCTGACCTGCATGGTCCAGAGGCCATTGGAAGAGGGTCAGAAAGATTCTAAAAGCCAGGGACGGTAGGCATGACTCAAGGAACGGAATCTTTCCGGCCTTTTGGGAACTTTTTTCATGAACTATGCAACATGGTGAACATGCACAGGCCCATGCTGCTAATCAGCAAACGCCAGGCATAGAACCATCAACCCTAGCCGAGGAGCATGACCAAATGATTACTAACAGGGTGAGGGAGAATTGTTTTTAAGTTGAGTATCTAATAGGTTGAATAGTCTGGGTAGGACTCAAGGGACAGCTAGGTACAAAGAGCTTGACCAGATAAGACAACAAATATGACCAAATACCTGAAATTCTGGTGGTGGGTATGGAGGGATGGGTGTGGAGGGGGGTGTCCTAAATTTGACTAAGAATAATTAGATAAAATCAAAAGGCCCTCAATTTTCAAAGAAAAGATTTATAAAATAAGTAAAATGCAACTGACAAAGGATGGAAAACTTGGCTAAAATTTCCATGAATAATAAATAATTATTCAACAAATGGTGTTTTAATTTATTATGAAATCCTTAAAGCTTTGGTGCATAGCTCAAGAGCAAATTTATCATTTCACGAAACTAAAGAAACCCTTTATATATTCAGGTTATATCATTTTATTTGCAACAAAACATAGATTCTATAAAATGCAACTACTGAAAAAATCATTGATATTTATCTAGTACTAATAATGGAAAGTGGTTCTTATGCTACATCCTTACTCCAGGGATTCTTGTACCTATGAACTCATCACCAGGAGAGAAAAAATGCTGTGTCACATTCATTTCTGTTATATTTAAATTTATTACATCTTCTTCTTCCTATTGGCGAAGAAGATAACGTGACAATCAGAAGCAATGGATGTCCAAGAATCTAAGAGTATCCAGAACTATAGAGCAATACTTTCCCTTTCATCTTACTAAGAACTAAGTTCTTCATCTTTATTCTTCAAAGTTTGTGTTAATCTAAGCCTTCTAAGAATGGAATAAATCTATTTCTGTAGAACATAAAGTTGTTCCTAGGGAATTTGATAGTATTATAGATAGTATTTAATTCCCTCAGGATTTCCAAGCCTTTGTACTATTTTTAATCAGGTTGAAATAGAATAAAATACAAGTTATTAATTAATAAGCCCTCACAAATATTTGAAAGGAGAAAAAGAATCATTACTCAAATGAATTACTTTGAAGTCAATAATGTATAGGAAATCAAATTAGAAAGTTATATATAATATAATATTATTATGTTATAAATTCTACTTGAAACATTTGAGTCTATTGAGTTCACTGATTATATTTCAATTTCAACCTATTATTTTTACTTTATTTGTCCTTCCAGATTTTTTTTTCATCTTTGCACCAGATCTCCTTTATTTGATGCAAGGTCTCATCCTTACTGAAGTAGTCATGTGGCTTCTCTCTATACAAAATCGGCAGTTGAAGCAAGGTCCCCATTGGTTAAGACTAATGGCTGATATTTTCTTTATCAACTGAATTTTTCCCATCCAGGTAGTTATTTGCTTTAAGATGTAGTCTCATTAAATACTAGACCTTAGACACTAAAATCATTACAGAGAATATGCTTATTATTATCATTTATATACTTGTTTAAAAAAGACCTTAATATGATAGCAAACTTAATTATTTTTGAATTTATATATCTCTCAAAAATTGGAAAAAGTAAATTAATATACAAAGTCCCAATGAAATTTCCTTTTGATTCTAAGCACATCCCTAGGCATGAGATGTTTTCTGATCTCTCTATGCAATTAGGCTTTTTTGACGCTGATTGTTTCTTCGTTTTGTTTTTTTTTTTTTTTTTTTTAGGTCTTTTGAGACAGGGTCTCCCTGTAGGCCGCCACCAGCTGATCCTGGACCACTCTGTAACCAGGCTTGGCCCTTGACTCACAAAGATCGCGCTTCGTCCCTCTTGCCTCCCAAGTGCTAGATTAAAGCACTTGCCACCACTACGACCCGGCTATTGTTTCTCTTTTTATTATAACTATTGATGGCATATTTTATACTTTGGGAAAAAAAACTATTTCCAGCCTCCCACCACAATATTGATGCATTATAATATGTATTTCTTTGGGAAGTTTTACTGTAAAATTAGAAGCAAATCCAATGCCCATTTAATTAATAGTAAATCATGTGAAGAGATGTAAGCCAACAATAAATAATTTTCTGATTTAATAAGGTTGATGTGAGCATCAAATACACACACACAACTTATGAAATACTTTAAAACATATAATGTGCCATGAGTCTCAAAAGGTAGTTGTAGTACACATACCTATAGGCTAGGAATCAAGGTGCAGATTTCATCAAATTCACCCAAGCTGTTTTGGTGACTGTATGTCTTAACTTGGGAAGCAAACTAATTCCTTAAGTTAAATCATCCTACAGGTAAAAGAGAATGCTACAAGATGATACTGTACAACGGAAAAATTATAGAACATTTGTATGTGCCAATCCCAAAGTTACTGTTATAACAGATTTTAAGTAAAACAAATGTGGAAAACAACAATTTATATTTCCAATTTACTCAGATGCATTACCTTTTTTTTTTGTTTGTTTTTTTCTTTTTGGTTTTTTTTGAGACAGGGTTTCCCTGTAGCCCCAACTGTCGCTGGAACTCACTCTGTAGACCAGGCTGGCCTTGAACTCACAAAGATCGGCCTGCCTCGCCTCCTGAGTGCTATAGACTTTTAAACCAATGTTGTTTAATATGTACATATTTACTTTTTCAAAGTCTAAAACACCAATGTAACCTGATAGACAGAGGTCTGGGCAAAATTGGATAACTTGTAAAAAAAAAAAAACCTAAAAAATAAAAAGGGAGGATACAGATATATATAAACCTATTTGTCAAAAATCTTGCAATTAAATCTTAAACTAAACACTAATTGGGAAAAAAAAAGATTGTATGTTGCAAGGTCAAAATGTCACCAACTTAAAGGCTGAGAAAGAAAAGATACAGCTTTGCATTGTGTAGGATGTACCAGGAAGTGCCAGGAGAAAGGTTGGCCTTTCTGGACATTGGAAAGAAGAAAAGCCTCAGACTGCTACAAGCATCAAACTCCTCTGTGGATCCTACTTGTAACAACTGTTACAACTCATTATAAATGAGTCCTAATGAAACTTACCTTCTAGGTGCCAAAAGTTTTAATAGGAGAGACTTTCTTACCTCCCCTTTCATAGAAAAAGGAGAAATATGATTTGACTGATGAGGTGTTCTCTAACTGTAAATTGGAGCCACTGTTATAGAGTAATCTCTTATAAAACTGGTAAAACTGCGTTCTTTAATTGAATAACCACAGGATGCTTGTACTCATGGATTATCACTTATAGCTAAAAATGAAAAAAAAAAAAACTGAGAGAAAGATGCAGGACAGTTATGGCAGAATGCATGATCTGGGATGGGGTGGGGGGGGGGGAGGGAAAGGGAAGTAAGCCTGAACTGAATTGGAAAAAATGTATGAAATGCACAAAGCATCAATAAAAACTAATTTAAAAAAATAAAAAAATAAATAAAATAAAATAAAAAAAGTAAATATGTACATATTAAACAACATTGGTTTAAAATACTAGCACTCAGGAGGCAGAGGCAGGCCGATCTTTGTGAGTTCAAGGCCAGCCTGGTCTACAGAGTGAGTTCCAGGACAGTTGGGGCTACAGGGAAACCCTGTCTCAAAAAAACCAAAAAGAAAAAAACAACAACAAAAAAAGGTAATGCATCTGAGTTAATTGGAAATATAAATTGTTGTTGTCCACATTTGTTTTACTTAAAATCTGTATAACAGTAACTTTGGGATTGGCACATACAAATGTTCTCTATAATTTTTCCATTGTACAGTATCATCTTGTAGCATTCTCTTTTACCTGTAGGATGATTTAACTTAAGGAATTAAGTTTGCTTCCCAAGTTAATGACATACAGTCACCCAAAACAGCATGGGTGAATTTGATGAAATCTGCACCTTGATTCCTGCCTATAGGTATGTGTACTACAACTGCCCTTTTGAGACTCATGGCACATTATATGTTTTAAAGTATTTCAATAAGTTGTGTGTGTGTATTTGATGCTCACATCAACCTTATTAAATCAGAAAATTATTTATTGTTGGCTTACATCTCTTCACATGATTTACTATTAATTAAATGGGCATTGGATTTGCTTCTAATTTTACAGTAAAACTTCCCAAAGAAATACATATTATAATGCATCAATATTGTGGTGGGAGGCTGGAAATAGTTTTTTCCCAAAGTATAAAATATGCCATCAATAGTTATAATAAAAAGAGAACAATAAGCTCAAAAAAGCCTAATTGCATAGAGAGATCAGAAAAATCTATGCCTAGGGATGTGCTTAAGAATCAAAGGAAATTTCATTGGGACTTTGTAGTATTAATTTACTTTTTCCAATTTTAGAGAATAATAAATTGAAAAAATAATTAAATGTTTGCTACATATTAAGTCTTTAACAAGTATTATAAATGATAATAAGCATATTCTCTGTAATGATTTTAGTGTCTAAGGTCTAGTATTTAATGAGACTACATCTTAAAGCAAATAACTACCTGGATGGGAAAAATTCAGTTGATAAAGAAAATATCAGCCATTAGTCTTAACCAATGGGGACCTTGCTTCAACTGCCGATTTTGTATAGAGAGAAGCCACATGACTACTTCAGTAAGGATGAGACCTTGCATCAAATAAAGGAGATCTGGTGCAAAGATGAAAAAATAATCTGGAAGGACAAATAAAGTAAAATTAATAGGTTGAAATTGAAATATAATCAGTGAACTCAATAGACTGAAATGTTCAAGTAGATATTTTAAATAACAAATATTTGATATTTATATATAATATTCTAATTGATTTCCTATAATTATGACTTCAAAGTAATCATTTGAGTAATGAGTATTTTTTCTCCTTTCAAATATTTTGTGAGGCTTATTATTAATAACATGTATTTTATTCTATTTTCAACCTGATTAAAATAGTACAAGGCTTGAAATCCTGAGGGAATTAAACTTACTATCTATAATACTATCAAATTCCTAGGAACAACTTTATGTTCTACAGAAATAGATTTATTCCATTCTTAGAAGGCTTAGATTAACACAAACTTTGAAGAATAAAGATGAAGAACTTAGTTCTTAGTAAGATGAAAGGGAAAGTATTGCTCTATAGTTCTGGATACTCTATAGATTCTTGGACATCCATTTGCCTTCTGATTGTCAGTTATCTTCTTCCATATAGGAAGAAGAAGATGTAATGAAATAAATATAACAGAAATGGAATGTGTACACAGCATTTTTTCTCTCCTGTGATGAGTCATAGGTACAAGAATCCCTGGAGTAAGGATGTAGCATAAGAACCACTTTCCATTATTAGACTAGATAAATATCAATGATTTTTTTCAGTAGTTGCATTTTATAAATCTATGTTTTGTGCAAATAAAATGATATAACTGAATATATAAAGGGTTTTCTTTAGTTTCGTGAAATGATAAATTTGCTCTTGAGCTATGCACCAAAGCTTTAAGGATTTCATAATAAATTAAAACACCATTTGTTGAATAATTATTTATTATTCATGGAAATTTTAGCCAAGTTTTCCATCCTTTGTCAGTTGCATTTTACTTATTTTATAAATCTTTTCTTTGAAAATTGAGGCCTTTTGATTTGATCTAATATATCTTAATCAAATTTAGACACCTCCCCTCCACACCCATCCCTCCATACCCACCACCAGAATTTCAGGTATTTGGTCATATATGTTGTCTTATCTGGTCAAGCTTTTGTACCTAGATGTCCCTTGGTCCTACCAGAGTCTATTCAGCCTATCTAGAGTCTCAACCTTAAAGAAGATCTATTCTCCCTCACCCTGTAGTAATCATTTGTTCATAGCTCCTTGGCTAGGGTTGAGGTCTATGCTGGGGTTTTGCCTGATTGAGTCAGCATGGGCCTTGGGCATGCAGTCACCATTGTTGCAAGTTCATGAAAAAGTTCCCAAAGGCCTGAAAGATTCCGTTTCCTTGAGTTCATGCACCAATCCTGGCTGTTAGAATCTTTCTGACCCTCTTCCACAATGGCCTCTGGACCATGGCAGGGTCAGGTTTAATATAGTAGTCCTATCCAGAGAAACATTCTCTTCAGTCTCTTATTCTCTAAACCTTGTCTAGCTGTGACCATCTGTGTACATTGCACTCTATTTATTGTATGAGGAAACTTCCCATGTGAGAGTTGAGGGATGCATTAGCATTTTCTCTACCCTCTGCTCTGCTATATACCATGAGCCTTTGGTGTAGACGTTTCACTGTGGGTGTGTCATTTATGGATGGGCATCTCCTAGACATATATTCTCTGTGTGTGACTAGTGCAGAATTCTATAATAGCTTCTATCTGTTGAATATAGAAGCTTATTTCATGTGTGGTATATTTTCCTGTAAATATAAGGATCCATATTTAGCACAGAGTAAGAAATGTCATTTATCTAAAGATATGAGAAAGATAGGGCTATCTTTCTGATTTATGACCTTTCCAGCTATTGTATTTGACAGTATTTTACAGTGCTACCCATGAGTTCTCTCCCATTAAGAAGGCTTTAATTCCAATTAGATGGCTGATCGTATATATTTTCTATTATTTTCAATTAGTGTAGGATATTTTTCAGTTTTCTTGATTCTAACCAGAATAAGGTAATCCATTTTCTCAGTTCCGTAGCTTCATCCATTAAAATAGATATACTGATTTTTCTAATGTTTAATTAACATATACTAATTATACATATACATATATAATTATAACATATAAGTAATGGGATGCTTATGGCATTCTTTTGTTTTCCCTCAGTCCATTCAAGTATTTCATAAAATTTTTATTGATACTTTTATAATTTTTAATAATACATTTATTAATGTTTTGTGTATTTCAGACATAATTTCTCAGTTCAATTTAGGCACATTCCCCTTCCCTTTCCCCCACCCCACTCCAGATCATGCATTCTGCCATACATGTCCATCTTTCTCTCAGTCTTTTTAATTTTTTTTTCTGTAAAGGTCCATTGTTGTGAGTAGAATTTCACTATATCAGTCCGTTCTTTGACCCACTCTTATGTTGTTGTGGTTCCCTTCCCATTGTATTTCACCAAAATATGCCTATATAAATGTCATACATGTACCAGAGTTATGTCCTCCAGGAATAAACTGCATGTTAACTCCAATATATGTTTAGGAATTCACATTTTTCCCTTTAATTTTACATTACCCTAAAATATGGATATATACTTTTCACCCGTATATATTAATTATCATGTCTGAAAGTATATGGTAAGTTAATTCTGGGGCTCATTATGAGATTTATTTTATAACATCACAATTGCTTTCAGATAGAAAGAGATATAACAATAATATTGCTCAGCTTGTCTTTCAATTGGGGGATTTTGTACTAGCATCCACAAATGAGGGAAACCATTCCCCATTTGTTTCTTTGGGACTGTACTGCTACTAACATATGTCCATAATTCAGATATTCAGAAACAGAAATCAGAGATAATTTTGCTAGTATCAAAATATTAGAACAAGTTATTAAAATTACAGAAACAAGCAGGTAACCAACAGAGTACTCAATAAGTAAACATCATTCTTTTAAAAATTACAAATACAAGAAGAAAATAAATTTAAGAAAAATTCTTGCATTGGCTTCAGAATATTATTGAAAGAACTCAGCTTCATAAAAGTCAATCTGGGATTTAAAAGTACAGAGTAAGATTTTTTTTGAAAGATCATATTTAATAGCAAGTAGAAATTAAAAGAAGCCTTTTTAGAGGTGGGATTATTGAAAGACACTTAAGAATTCATAGACATATATCACTACAAAGAGATTCACAGTCTTTACATTATTCACTAAAATTTGTAAATGTCAAAATCAGAGTTAGAGAAAAGAAGTTTGAAAGTCTATATGATAAGTGCAAAAAATTCCTAAGTAGAGAAGTAATGAATAATAACTGGGAAGTTAGAGAATACGAAGAGGAATAAGATGGATCTGATGAAATGAGAAGACAGAGGAAATAGCCACTGTTTAAGGAAGTGCTGAAGAATAAACACACTTCTCTGTACCTGGATGAAAGTCAAGTCAGTGCTTCCACAGTGAACCACCACAGAGAACTTCAAATGCAAGAGGCACTGCTAGCGACAGCTAGGACAAAATGACGAAAACTCTGAGAGTTCTAACCATATGGAGCTTCTAGAGAGCAGAGAGAAAATAAGAAACATGGACATAGAAACTGTGAAAAGGATTATTCTCTATTTAGAACCAAATATAATGCTAAAGTCTCCTTAAGCTATGCACTTAAGCTAAATATATTAATACAGGAGCTCTGACATCAACAATGGATTATTCTACCAAGGAGATGTTGGCCAGGGGATCCAAGCCCCCACAAAAGGTAAAGGCTCCTTGCCTCCAAACTGGGATATCTGCAGGAAGAGAGGCGATAATGCCCTGCTGTTGAAGACCGGATATAAACATGGGAAAGATGTATGGAGACCGCACTTGCAAGCATACGGATGGTCTCTGGAATGCCAGAGAGTGTTACCAAAGGCCACTAAACCAATAAAGCCAATATAGGTCTCCTTGAGTCAAGCAAGACTCCTCCGTCAGCACCAGCTACACCTCATCTGCCTGGAAATACTGTGCAGCAGTGGCAGCCATATGTCTGTATATCCCAAATCTAATTGGCTATTAGCTGTCTCCTTGGAGGAATAACCCACGGCTGATGCCACAAGCTTACATCCTCTAATGGTTAGGAGATGTTATAAACCACACGAAGACCATCATACTTAACAGAAGAAAATGTAATTCATGGATTAACATACCATCCAAACATCTGTGTCTATACCAAAGTAACCTACCATAACAATTAGTACTGTTTAAATACCTATATATCTAATTGCATGTGCTTCATTAGTAGGATCGAAAGGTTATGCCTGGACAAACTGTCAGCCCATGAAAGAAAACAGCCAGAATTGATTAGAGACCAAGACAAAAGCTCCAGAGAAAGTAGACTGTTTTGCTTCTCATCCACCTGTGCCCCTTTTCTAAGCCTAGGGAACAATCTGCGGAAGAGGGGGAGCGGTAGAATGTAAGGGCTGCGATTGGCGTGAATGGTGAAACTACAACAATATAGACTGGACACTAATTTGATCAACTTGATAGTACATACAAGCACCCCCTGCTGGATAGTGGGATCCATGAGCTGTGTGGGTTTGGGCACAACTGCTTGCAAATTGGTTTTACATGAAGGAAGCTTGTACTCACAAATTATCACTTATTGTTAAAAAAATGAAAACAAAACAAAACAAAACAAAAAAACAGAGAAAGATGAAGAAAATTTATGGCAGAATGCATGACCTGGGATGGGTAGTGGTGGGGTGGGGAGAAGGGAAGGGGATATATGCCTGAACTGAATTGGAAAATGATGTATGAAATACACAAAGCATCAATAAAAATAAAAATTAAAAAAAAGAAAAAAAAGAAAATAAGAAACATAGCGGTCATTGAATTATGTAGTCAGAACATAGAAAGTTAAGAGTTCAGAACAAAAACAAGGCGAAGTTGAGAAAAAAGTTTGACAGATATATGGTAGACTTCAAGCAGATGACAGAGAGAAATAGTCACCAAGTGAAAGCAGCTGGCACAAGACCTCCAGGGGTTTTCACTGTGAATGCCACATAAAAGGAGCATCCACAGGCCCAAATGTAATTGCAAATACAGGAAAAGGCCTTAGTGAAGAGAAAACCAGAACTGTCACGGGGTTCACATACATAAACCCTGACTTCCTTGAAAGGAGAAGAAGCCACTGCTCTAGAAAGAAATTTACTAAATGTTCTTAAAAGAAATGTTAAAATATGAAACAACAGATTTTAAATCGTCAGATTTATTGTTCCAGTAATTATATTCCAGGGAATTTATCCTGAAGACACAATCAGATATGCAGCAATGATTTGTGTCCAAGAATCTCAATACTTCAGTGAATTATTACAACAAACAAATGGAATAGTTTGCCATTTCGAAGGAGGAATTGTTAAATAAAGCATAACATAATTTTAAGGTTTAAATCATGCACATTTAAGAAATGAATAATTTAAAAATTATTGTAGGATAAAAGTTGATAAAATGGAGACAAACCTATAAATGTTCTCATTTTAATTGTTTTTATTTTATGAACCAATGTTGATGTTTATTAAGAAAAGAATATAATGTAGATTTAAGTCCAGTTGTTAAGAGATAGGGAGAAAACCACTTAGGAGGGCAGAAAATACACTCCCTAGAGTAGGCGTGGACATCTTAAGGCAGTCTCTAACTATGCCTGTTATAATTACAGATCAGGGATAAGCAAATTAACAACTTAAAAGAATCAGAGTGAATTTCTTTTTTTTCTTTCCTTTTTTTAAACATTTTTATTGAAGTTATGTGCATTTCATACATCATTTCTTCATCTTGTCTTCCATGCCCCCCACCCCACCCGAGTTCATGAACCCTGCCATCCTTGCCCTGTATCTCTCTCTGATTACTTTCAATTTTTTTTCAAAGCAGAGGATTATTGTCCTTGGAGGAACTTCACTGTTTCAGTCAGTTCCCTGTCCCTGTTCCTCTGCTGTTGTTCCTTCTGATCTGTACCACTTCAACATATCCATATACATATGTCACACCTACACCAAAATTATATCATCTGTACACAAACTCAGTTCCATATCATATTTCAGGATTCACATTTTTTTTCCTTTTTAAATTGATATTACTCCAAAATATGCCTACATAGCTTCCACCCATATACCAAGATACCAAAGTCCAAAAATAAGTGGTGGGTTAATTCTAGAGCCTGTTAAGGGATTTACATTATCTCAGCACAGTTGTTTTCAGCGAAAAGGGTATATAATGTTGATGTTGCTCAGTTTGCCTTACAACTCAGTGTTTGATGCTAGCATCCACAAATAAGGGATACCATTTGTCGTTTGCTTTTCTGGGACTGTGGTACTTCATTTAGTACAGTATCTTCTAGTTCCATCCATTTACCTGCAAAGTTCATGATTCCATCTCTCTCTACCACTGCATAGAATTCCATTGTGTAAATATACCATATTTTCTCTATTCACTTATTGCTTGAGGGGCATATGAGTTGGTTCCAGAATTTCTTATGGAACTGGAGGAATGTTTGTAGGTTATGGCATTATAGCTTTAAAAATTTATTCCTTAAGCATATTTTCTAGTTTGGTTTTGTAAATTAGCAAAAATTTGAAGACAAAATTAACAATTAGCATAAAAGTTAGCTGTAGAGCAAATTATAAGAAAAAAAATCTTTGTGAGGTCAAATATGCAATTAATTATTTTAGTTGTGAGGATGACAACCAAGGCATTTATATTTTAAAGTAGACACTACTCTAAATCTTTAATAAGGCAGCATACTTTCTAATCTTCTGGATTCCAATTAGAATAGAAGAAATTATAGAGCTGCATTTAATTTAATCTCTGAGATCCAGATGCAAAACAATGTGATGATTTCTTGATAGCATTCCAGTGGTCAAAGCTGTCAGTTCTGAATGAGATGTGAGCCTATCTCTTTGTGAACAAAATAAAGCAAAACATACTTCAGGTACCAAACTTTTCCATGCATCAGTTATTGTATGAAACACTCTCATACATTTTCATCTTCACATTATCTATGCCACATGGACATTATTCATAACTGACAGCTCAGAAATGTGAGTCTTGCTTAACTGTATAGTCTCAAACCTGAAGGCCAGCAAGTGACATAAGTTGGATACCACTAAAAGACAAGTACAGACTTGATTATCTCCTTCTACCATGTGGGTCCCAGAGACAGAAACCAGCTTCCACTGTACAGCTTTCTACAACTATATAAGATGTATAGTGTTCAAAGTCATTGTTATCCAATCTCAGTATAAAGTTAACTTTCACATGCAGTTGTCAATGGCAAATGGAACTTGGTGCATACACATTTCTGTTTCTTTATCTCTCAGCTGGTTAACTTTGAATAAGTTGTATAGCGATTCCCACAATTTTCAACAAAATTAATCTTCACTAACCCATGAAGATGCTTTAATTTACTACATTCTTTGTTATCCACTTTGTCTCCCTTGTTTTTCGCACATCCCTCTTATTACTTCCTAGAATAACTCCACTACTAAACTACTTAAATGTGAATTCATGACTCAGGATCTGCTTCTGAAATAGGAAAGTCTGCATTTCTCAAGCCTGTAAGACACTCCTGTGAGTCTCAAGGTCACCTAGTGAAATCACAAGGGCTAGCTCACACAGATGCATCCAAACTGGTGGCTGTCAATAAGTGAAGCCAACCATGAAATCTCAACATTTGCCCACATGAATATACAAGGGTAGTTAAGGGATGGGTGTGCCTTGTAGTCTACTTAGAAAATCTCAGGCTGTTTCTCATTCGTAGGAGAGATAGCAGGATGACATTGAATCAAACTTAAGAAACAAAAATAATCTTTTAAAGGCTTTCTTATTATTTTTATTTTATGTTAATGAGTATATTCATTGCATGTATGTAAATGTACCACCCATTTTGTGCAATGCCCATGGAATTCAATGTCATCCCTGCTGTCTTCCCTTCCCTCCCCTCCCCTCCCCTCCCCTCCCCTTCCCTTACCTTCTCTTTCTTTTTGTTGTTTGAAATAGCATCTTGTTCTTATTCCTGGTTTCACATTTAGTCCATAGCCCAGTTAGCTTCTAGACTCAAGGCAGTCCTACTGCTTTGTCCTTAAGAGTGCAGCTGTAACAGTCAGTACACTGGAACTGCACTATGTTATATGAATAAAGACAAGTTGCTCTTGTTGAGAATTAACAGAGTAGAATGCAACCATGAATAAAAATTAATACCAATAATATACGATTCTGAATAAAATCAGAAAATTTATTTTAATCCATATGAGTAACTATATATTTCCAAGTCATTTTAGAACCAATCCTGCAGATGTCTCTGAATTAGCTCTTCTGAGAAGATAACAAGACACCCACATTAAATGACCTTTAATTCTTGGGGGAAGTGATTTCTACATTTCATGTCAGGAAAATGAGGGTGGGCTGTGATGCTGAAAAAGCTTTATCAATTTAAGAGTCGAATATTGGTTTGATGACTGTGCTGGATAGCTTTATTGTCAACTTGACACACCTGGGTTGAGGGAGCCTCAGAATTGCCTCCATTGGCCCAGCCTGTGACCATATCTGTGGAGTATTTTCTTGATTGTTGAGTGATGTGAGAAGGCCCAGCCCAATGTGGGCAGTGCCACCTGTATTGAATAAGACAGCAGTTGGAGCATGGGCCAGAGGAGCAAGCCAGTAAGCAGCATTTCTCTATGGCCTGTGCTTCGACTCCTGCCTCCTTGGGCTCCCTCAGAGATGAACTGTGCCCAAATAAACCCTTTCCTCCCCAAGTTGGTATTGGTCACAGTGTTTTCTCACACCTATTGAAGAGAAACTCGAGCAATGAGGTTTTGATTTGTAAATAATGACGTATTTTGTTTCCATTTTGCTTAATTATGTGTAGGATTTTTGACAAAGTTTCCCCAAATTTTATTTCTCAGAATTACTAAGCTTTTTTGGTTTGTAAAATTGTAATGAGCAGTTTTCATTTAAAAGTAACTTAAATAAGCAATTAACATGCCCATTTCTTTAGTTTCTTGGGATACTGCTTAATTATCCAATTTATCAAGTCTAGAAAGAGAAGACTTAAACCAGGTTTTACAGTTCCAAAGACACCCCAATTTCCTTTTATTGCCAAAAAGTAAAACTGTCAATTGTGAGATGATTATGACACAACCATATCAAACCTAAAAAATCTAATGCGTTTTACTTTGAGAAATCAAAAATACTTCTCTAGAGTAAGCAAATTCAGTGTTTGTGAGGAATGCATGCCTTGCGTGTAGAGCTGACTGCTCTACTGGATTCCAGAGGTAAATTTCCTAGATTATGTACTTTTGGTTGTTTATATTTTATAAGGATTATGCCTGAAATTTATTAGAATGTATAAGACTTTATATCCAAATTTAGATGACATCTTTTATTTAATTCTCATAATAAGTCCATTATTTGCACATGCCAAAACTTAACTACTGTGTCTTCATATTCAAACTAGCAATAATTAAACCGAGGAGCTAAATTCAAGACAGACCACTTCTTATTTTGAACCAATGAAATATTAGACGGTAGAAGATATTTAGTTTTAGTTATTTTTTATTAATTTTTTTATTTCTGTATGTGTATGAATATACTGTCTGCATGCAAGTTTGTGCACCTGTGTCGTGCAATGCCTCGGAGGTCAGAAGAGGGTGTCGGATTCCCCTGGAACTGGAGTTCTCCTGGAATTGGAGTTTCAGACGGTTCTCGGCCACTATGTGGGTGCTGGGGATCGAACCCGGGTCCTCTGCAAGAGCGGTCGGTGCTCTTAACCGCTAGGCCATCTCTCCAGCCCCTTAGTTTTAGTTATTAAAGAGATTAGGGTGCAATCTAGGAGAAGGCCAATGACACAACCATAGTTTCTATGACTCTAAAATGTAGACTTATTTGCAATTTTTCCTCCTCTGCCAGATATGATTAGTTGCACACAGTGAATACCAGGTTTGCTTAAACTCAAGAGTGATTTATGTATAGAACTCAGACCTCCATTTTTAAGTGAAAAATATACTGAAATTGGTGCTGATCATTAGAATTAGCATTCATGTCTTGATCTCTAATGACTGTTACTAGTTCCACTTCTCCTCTTTGAAATGGAGGATTGTCACTATCATGGATGAAACGCAACATAATGAGAAGTTTTAATTTTCCATTCTAGTGGGAGGAAGAAACTTATATTTCAGTGGGTGACCCTGACACACGGTGACTTATAAGGCATTTTAACAAGCAAGTATGAAGTGACTCTTCCTCTATAGGAACACAATTAAATATTTAGCTTCTGTTGCTGGATTTAGTGTATATATACATATATATATATATATATCCTATTTTTGCTAAATCTCTAACATATGAGTTTTTAAAATATTAATAAAAATAACTATGGACAAAATAGAGAAAGGAATTAGAAGGTGAAAGGCAGGAAAAATATTGCTACTGAATATTGACACAAGAAGTTTGGACTGACCTCAGCTTCCATGCCAGTGGTCATCTGCTTTGTAATAATATAACTTTTCAGGCATAGCAGAGGAAAAAATATCCAGTTTATTCTATTAAAGCTATATATTCCTGAAAAGGATACATATACCAAGGCTTTGCCATCAAATGATCAAATGACCTTACTAGAGGAGAGGAGGGAGTAAAGCCAGAGATGGTGGATGACAAGGAAAGAGACCTGTTGGTGGCTGGGAACTTACTCACATGGACTTACAACAATGCTAACAGCGTGCACAAGACCCATGCAAACTCAAGCTAGACACAAACCCACCAACAAAGTGGTAAAATGGGTAAGCATTCCCACCCATAGCTGTGGATCTGCTAGCAACACATAACTGCTAGGCAAGGGAGCAGTAGTTTTTCAATGCTAGATAAGTTAACCAGGCTCCAGAGGCTGGATACACAGTGAAGGACATTTGAGAACATAAACTTGGCTTATGGGTCATGACAGAGTACATGAAACTGAGAGGGATGCAGATAGGTGAGGGATGTCTAAATAGGACCAAACTATAGTTTATGAAATTCCCAAAAAATCATTATAAAATGGAAAGAAAGAAATGAATGATTTTTCTGAAGTTTGGTTTATATTTATGAGTCTGTGCAGAGCAGATTTTTTAAAAGAACTATTCAATATGCAAACAATTCAGGAACAATTAAGCTGATATAGAAATATACAAATGGGGCTGGAGAGATGGCCTAGTGGTTGAGAGCGCCGACCGCTCTTGCAGAGGACCCGGGTTCGATCCCCAGCACCCACATGGCGGCCGAGAGCCGTCTGAAACTCCAATTCCAGGAGAGCTCCAGCTCCAGGGGAATACGAGGCCCTCTTCTGACCTCCGCGGCATTGCACGACACGGGTGCACAGTCCTGCATGCAAACAGTACATTGATACACATACAGAAATAAATAAAATTAAAAAAAAAAAGAAATATACAAATGAATGGAATGGGATGGTTTTGGTAGCAGTAGAAGAGAATGTAGATGAAGGTCAAGCAAGAGTCATTACCATGATGACTGTCTGTGATGGTTAATCCTGGGTGTCAACTTGACTGGACTAAGGAACAAATAAGAGAAAAAGGGTCTTCTGATTGGACCGCCGCAACCTGGATGGCCCACCCCACATGTGGGCATTACTTCTGCCAGCAGGCAGTATTTAGAAGCCACGGCAGAAGGAGCTGGTCCCCTGTCTTTCTTCCTGCAGCGTGCTCTCTTGCTCTGGTGAGTTTTGTCTTGCTGGCTGTGATAACACCTTTCAGATCCCACATGTACTGAAGACCAGCAGATCTCCGGGAATCCACATTTGGGCCTTCAACCAGATTGGGCTTACTGAATCATCCAGCCTTGGGACTGAGCAGTTCCCTGGATTCTCTGTCTGGCCTTTATCAGTGTGGTGCCGCTACTGTTTGGAATCCTTGAACTCGGTCATGTGAGGCAAATCCAATAAATTGCATATAGCTATATATCAAGTCCTGTTGCTTCTGTTTATTTAGAGAACCCCTGACTACATACCAAAGATCTTTTTTTTGGTACCAGGAGTGGGGATCCACCCTTTCCCCACCCAGTGCTCTCACTTTAACTAACTGCTGACACTCTTTGTGAGCTAGGAATTAAATTTTTCGATAATCAGCCAAAGTATAATAAGTGCTCAGCCTGATTTTCTGCAGCTTTAGCTCTTTGGCTGTCCTGGAGAGAAGATTCTCTTCCAGAAGCACACTTGGAAAACCTTTAAACTGTTTGTTTCGAATATGGAGCTGGTCATTTTATCATGGCTCTTTATGTTCCTCTAATCATTTATTCAGACATGCTAGGAGCAAAAGGCAACATCATTATTTCCTGATTTTTCCGCAATTTCTCGAAACCTTCATCTGCAAACAACTATTCTCCTTTGAGAGACAGCTTTTAACCTGCTACTGGGCTTAATGTAGAAACTGAACGTTTGACAATGGGCCGAAGTCCCATGCGACCTGAGCTGCCCATCTGTGCTGGGTGTTATCTGACCACCAGACCATAAAGTAGGACGTGCACAGCAACAGTCCATTGTAAATGGAAGTGGTACATACTGACAGGGCCGGGGCAGGCCCTGAGGGCACAAGCAAGTTACATGAAGAAGTTCCCAAATGCCTATGGTTCCCACTCCTGTTACATGCCTCCTGTGCTTAAGCAGAACCTATGGCTTCATGGGTTTCCCTAGATCAGTTGACTGAGGAAGAGAGACTAGGGCCTGGTTTACTGATGGTTCTGCACCTATGCAGGCACCACCAGAGGTGGGCAGCTGCAGCAATTACAGCCAATTTCTGAAACAACCCTAAAAGACACTGGGATGAGAAGAAAGTCTTCACAGTGGGCAAATTTCGGGCAGTGCAACATGGTTGTGCATTTTGCCTGGAAGGAGAAATGGCCAAGGTTCAATTATATACTGATTCATGGGCCTGTGTCAATGGTTTGGCTGGATGGTCAGGGACTTGGAAGGAGGCATGACTGGAAAATTGGTGAGAAAGACCATTTGGGGAGAAGTATGTGGATAGAGCTCTCGAATGGTCAAAGGATGTGAAAGATAACGTGTGTCTCATGTAAATGCTCATCAAAAGGTGATCTCAGCAGAGATGAGTTAATAATCAAGTAACGGATGACTCGTTCTGTGGATGTCACCTCTTTCTCCAGATATCCCTGTTGTTGCTCAGGGGCCCATGAACAAAGTGGCATGGTGGCAGAGATGGAGGTTATGCATGGCTCGACAGCATGGACTTCCACTCACCAAGGCTGATCTGGCTAAAGCTGCTGCTGAGTGCCAGATTTGCCAACGCAGAGACCAACATTGACCCCCCGATATGGTGCTATTCCCGGGGTGACCAGCCAGCAACCTGGTGGCAGGTTGACTACATTGGACCACTTCCATCATGGAGGGGACAAGCTTTTCCTTACAGGAATAGATACTTATTCTGGTTATGGATTGGCCTTTCCTGCACGTAATGCTTCTGCCAAAACTACCATCCAGGGACTTACAGAATGCCTTATCCACCATCATGGTATTCCTCACAGCATTGTTTCTGACCAAGGAACTCACTCACAGCCAAAGAAGTGCAACTGTGGGCCCATGGTCATAGTATCCACTGGTCTTACATGTTCCCCACCACCCAGAAGCAGCTGGCTTGATAGAACAAGGGAATGGCCTCTTGAAAACACAGTTACAGTGCCAATTAGGTAGCAATACCCTGGAGGGTTGGGGTCAAGTGTTCTCCAGCAGAAGTATATACTTTGAATCAGCCTCCACTATTATGTACTGTTTCTCCTATAGCCGAATTCAT
The DNA here is from genome assembly GCA_009823505.1 of Rhizomys pruinosus. Lineage (NCBI taxonomy): Eukaryota > Metazoa > Chordata > Mammalia > Rodentia > Spalacidae > Rhizomys > Rhizomys pruinosus. Next base: position 66,200 of record VZQC01004708.1, read on the forward strand.
GGGTCCAGAACCAAGGGGTGGAAAGTGGGAGTGATTCACACTCACTATCACCCTTAGTGACCCAGCAGGAAAATTTTTGCTTCTGTACCCAGACCTTGTGTTCTGCTGGTCTAGATGTTTTGGCTCCAATGGGGGGAGTGCTTTTGCCAGGAGACACAGCAAACGTTCCATTGAACTGGAATTAAGACTTCCCCCTGGCCACTTGGGCTTCTACTGCCTTTAAGCCAACAGGCTAAGAAGGAATAACAGTAGTAGGAGGAGGTGATTGATCCAGAGTACCAGGGGGAAATTGGACTTTTTCTCCACAATGGGGGCAGGAAGATTATGTCTGGAAGGCAGGAGATGCTGTAGGCGCCTTCTGGTGCTACATGTCCTATGATTAAGGTCAATGGAAAACTCCAACAACCCAAACAGACAGGACAATAAATGGCCCAGACCCTTCAGGGTATGAAGGTTGGGCACTCCTCCGGGAAAGAGCCAAGACCTGCAGAGGTGCTTTGCTGATGGTGGAGAAATACAAAATGGGTCGTAGAAGAAGGTAGTCATAAATATCAGCTGAGGACAGGGACAGTTGCAGAAACGTGGATTACAATAGAGATTAAACTTTTGTCTTATTTGGTTAAGTAATGGTGCTTGTTCATATATATATATAGATGAACATATATATATAGATGAATAATATATATATATATATTCATATATATAAATATGTTCATTGATATATATGTTCATATATATATATTAGATTTATATTAGTGGATACTTTTGTGTTGTTCCCTTTTGAATGTGCAACGGAGATATGTGTTAAGTGTTGCCATATTTAGGTTTTAGATACTGAAGGACTAAGTGCTTCCTCAAGGACTTAACACCTACTCTAAATATAATCTTTGCTATTGCAACATGAGAATACTTATAACATGTTAGTGGAATTATGACCTCTGTCATCGTTGCAATTGACATTTAGCATAACATAAGGAGAGGCTATTTATTGGGTGTCAAGTTGCACAGGAGGTGAACTTGTGATGGTTAATCCTGGGTGTCAACTTGACTGGACAGGAACAAATAAAGAGAAAAAGGGTCTTCTGATTGGACCGCCTCAACCTGGATGGCCCACCCCAAATGGTGGGCATTACCTTCTGCCGGCAGGCATATTTAAGGCCATGGCAGAAGAGTCTGGGTCCCCTTTCTCCTGCGGCTTGCCTCTCTCATCTGGGGAGTTTGTTCTTGCTGCTGTGATCAACCTTTCAGATCCCAGCATGTACTGAGACCAGCAGATCTCCTGGAACCCATTTGGGCCTTCAGCACTGGACTGGGACTACTGAGACATCCAGCCTTGCAGACTGAGCAGTTCCCTGGATTCTCGTCTCGGCCTTTCCAGTGTGGTGCAGCTACAGTTGGAATCCTTGAACTCTGTCACGTGAGCAAATCAATAAATTGCATATAGCTATATATATTCATCCTGTTGCTTCTGTTTCTTTAGAGAACCCTGACTAATACACTGTCCTAATGAGGAGCAAACTAAATTACTTGACTGGAGCCATAAGGGAGAGAACATCCACAAAGTTACTCTGTAGTATGGTACTTAATTCTGTCAATCCGATATGTGACTTATCAAAGTACATATTGCTAAAGGTCATTGATTCATAGGCTAAATCTGAATTTGATGAGGTCCCATTTGTCGACTGTTGACCTTATTTCTTGTGCAGCTGCTGTCTGATTTAGAAAGTCTTTTCCTACACCTATGTCTTGTAGGTTGTTGCCAACTTTTTCTTCTACCACCTTCAAGGTTTCAGGTTTTATGTTGAGATCTTTGATCCACTTGGAGCTGGTTTTTGTACAGGGTCAGAGGTAGGGGTTTAATTTTGTTCTTCTACAAATGGTGATCCAGTTTTGCCTGCACCATTTGCTGAAGATGCTATCCTTTCTCCATTGAAATTTTTTTGCACCTTTGTCAAATATGAGGTGGCTGAAATTGTATGAGCTCATGTTTGGATCTTCAGTTTTGTTCCATTGGTCAACAGGTTTGTTTTTGTGCCAGTACCAGGCTGTCTTTATGACTATGGCCCTCTAATATAGCTTGAAGTTTGGTAGAGCAATCTCCCCTGTATTGCATTTTTCACTCAGGGTTGCTTTAGTTATTCAGGGTCTTTTGTTTTTCCATATGAATTTAAGGATTTTTTTTTCTAAGTCTGTGAAGAAGCTCATGGGGATTTGGATTTGGATTGCTTTGAATCTGTATATCAATTTGGGTAAAATGGAGATTTTTACTATATTAATTTTTCCAGTCCATGAGCATGGGAGATCTTTTGATTTTTTGATGTCATTTTCAATCTCCTTCTTCAGGGGTTTAAAATTTTTGTTGTAGAGTTCTTTGGTATCCTTGGTTAGGTTTGTTCCCAGGTATTTTATTATTTTTGAGGCTATTGTGAGTGAGAAGGTCTTCTTATATTCATTCTCCACTTGTTTATTATTGGTGTCAAAAAAGGCTACTGATTTTTCCAGGTTAATTTTATATCCTGCCACTTTACTGAAACTCTTAATCATTTCTAAAAGTTTTCTGGTGGAGTTTTTAGCATCCTTAAGGTAAACTATCATATCATCTGCAAAAAGGGATAGCTTAGCTTCTTCTTTTCTGATTAGTATTCTTTTAATTTCCTTCTTTTGTCTTATTGGCCTAGCAAGCATTTCAAGCTCTGTGTTAAAGAGGAGTGGTGATAAGGGTCATCCTTGCTGGGTTCCAGCCTTTAAGGGAAATGGTTCCAATTTTTCTCCATTTAGGATGATGTTGGCAGTAGGTTTGCTATATATGGCTTTAATCATGTTGAGAAATGTTCTCTTCAGGCTAATCTGAAATCTTAATATATTAAGAAAAGTAGGATTCAAATGGAACACTAATGAAGTGAAAAAAAATTATTTGCATTCTAAGGTTTTCTGGCATTCTGTATTCCAGCTACAAGAAGGCACAGTGAGCAAACTAGCAGTAGCCAAATAGTAAGGAACCCAAAGTCAGTGTTTTTATATGGCGCTGGGACTTGAACCCAAGGCTTTATGTACAGTAGGCAGTGCTCTAAGACTGAGCTTCTAAAATTTTTCTTTAAACAGGCCCATTAATCTTTATTATTCTTCTGGCTGTTTTTTCTTTCTTCCCTAATAATAGAGTATTGTCCAAAATTGTGTTGTTGTTCCCAAGTCATTTCCTTCAACGTGTCTTGGAGGCCTCCATAGCATAAAGTACTGATGATGGAGAACACTGGGGCAAAGAGAACCACATAAGTAGGAAGATCAAAATTAGCAACAAAAACACAAAAATCAACCTCTGAATTCAAGTTTTTTTTTTTTACACTGTGTACCATCTCCAAGATTGCTGCTAAAAATTTAAATACTCATTACTCACCTCTGTGTGTGAAGATGTGATGCCTGTGTAATATATATATCAAGTTGCTTACACTGATAATCAAGGAGTCATGGTTATTTGCGACACCTACAGAAAGTTAGCTAATCAAGTTGATAAGATTGCTACAGGGATGAGTACACTAATCCTTGTACTATTGTTTTCAACTATGGATAATATTGATCTATAAACAAATTGAGAGTAGTTACCTCAATTATTATGGAAACTTTTTTAACTTTCACCTTCAAAGGAGAAAAATTAATAACTGTTGAGAATATCATTTTTATGACATCAGGACTGTGTCACCCACGGAATAGCTAATTACTTATGTGTTACACGTATGAGCCCTTCAACCTCAAGGTGTGATTATTTCCCCCAAACCCCCATCTCTGACCACCATAACATTTGGCATTTAGGCTTTGGATTTGTTAATATTTTGTCACTGTAACCAAATATCTGGCATAAGGAACTTTAGGGAAGAAAGATTTATTTAGTGCAATTTTAGAGGTTTTACTTATGCTCATTAAGGTTCTGTGTTTCTGACACTGTTTGAAGCAAAAAATCATAGAAACAGAGGAAGCTGCTACTTCATGAATGCCAGAAACACAGAGAGACAGGAGATCTGGGATAAAACATGTTCAAAGATTCTCCTTCTCTTCCCTCCTCCAGCTAAGCCTCATATCAAAATTCCCAGAAATTCTCCCCAAACATGAGCCTATAGAGGACATTTCTTCTTCAAAGAATAGTAGGCTTCAACATATTACAACTTTAAGGAGATTAAACTCTTCACTCCATAACAGTATACAGGATGCTTGCTGTGTGAAACTATGTTTGCTTATTAGAGAAACCAGTAGCTGTCTGCTTAGAATTTTAAGCTATGTCTGCCACAAGAGGGTCATTTTTCTATAAAACTAAATGATAATTAATTTAGTCAACATCACTAATTTAGTTCTAATTAACTGAGGCAGTAAAGGGGACTGAAAAAGCTCTTTAATTAAATTTAAGAAATAAATAGGATATTTAGTCTCTAACATATATATATATATATATATATATATTCATAAGTAGCGTTAATTTTATTTTTTAAGTAACAAGTAAATTTATGTTTTTAATTTAATTTATTTTTGTATGTGTATGAATGTACTGTCTGCATGCAGGTTTGTGCACCCGTGTCGTGAAATGCCGCGGAGGTCAGAAGAGGGTCTCAGATACAAACGGTTCTCAGCCGCCATGTGGGTGCTGGGGATCAAACCAGAGTCCTCTGCAAGAGCAGTCGGTGCTCTTAACCACTAGGCTATCTCTCCAGATCAAGTAGCATTAATTTTAAAATGGAGTATGTAACGTGTTTTCAAACTTGGGATGTGAAAAACAAATATAAATTTAAGATAATTTTGAGTTTTCTGGGTTAATCAGTTTAATGTTTTAGTTAAAAGCTAAATTTATTTCTCTATTATCATGTTTTTCACAGCTTTATTCTTTATTGTGATACAAAAGTGCAAATTCATTTAATAAATTTTTTCAACACTCAAAATTTGCCAAATTACCAATAAATAAATGTGGGAACGCTGGTGATGATAATAGTTGGAGTATAGCGATAATCTCTATTAGGGTTCAGATATGTATCTTCAAGTACAGATGTTGGAACTCTAATCCCCCAATCCATATATTGATGGATGAGGTCTGGAGATGGGTCCTTGAGGGTTTAGTCACTAGGTTAGATAAACATGAAGCACTCTTGAGTGGATTCATGAAGCTACTTGTGAGTTCAATGATATACAAATTTGAGCGAGGTTGCCCGTGCTGGCCCCCTCAGTGGGCTTTCATGCTGAGCTCTCATGCTTTCTCTTTAACACTTGCTTCTTCACTATGCACACAATAAGAAGGTTAATGCTAGTACCTTGATATTTGACTTTTCCATCCTCCAGAACCAAAAGAAACAAATCTCTGCTCTTTATAAATTATATAGTATTTTCTTATACCATGAAAACATTAAGCCTCTTTCTTTCTCTGCAATTCCAAATTTCATGTCTTCAATTTTTACCATTTTTAATATGCCTGGTGAATTCAAAGGCAGAATAAGCTTCTTAGGACAAAATGGAAGTTTCACATTTAATCAAATAAGGAAGGATTTCAAACTTATAATTAGATGGAAAATCACATACTCTGCACATGTTCCTTTTCCAAGACCAAACTCTGAGTATCAAATATTTTTATTGGATATAATGAGTATGTACATTTACACATATACACACATATACACACAAACACACACACACACACACACACACACCACACAACTAGACTTATCACTGTATATGTATGAATGGCACAACAACTAATGATATGTCCATGCCTTGAAAATTATTCAAATATTTAGTTCATTGTACAATTACACAAAGATTTTTTTTTAATTCTTTCAAATTCTAAGGAAATTAAGTAAAATCATCTTTTTGAGGTGCATTTGCTTAAGCACCGAATTATATTGTTTAAGATAATTTGTCAAGAAGCCTGGTGAGTTTTAATTTATAGTGCACAATAAATTCAAAAGAACACATTTATTAAATTCTTCCATTATGTTCCTGTCATTGTTATTGGTATGAACACTTTGACCTTTCTAAAGAATGAACAATCTGAAATTCAACATTTAAAAAAAGCTGTATTCAACAGTTGCAGAGGATGAGCTGTTTTAATATTATTGACATTTTGGATTTGCTACCAGCCTTACCGATTGATCTGGATTTTCAATAAAAACAAATAAATATCCCCTGGTGTAGTTCTAAGGCAGACATATGGGCACTTTGAAAACAGGAATTATTTTCTCTCTCAGACATCATGGTTTATTAGCAAAGTGAGTTATGAATTGTGACTCACAGGATCTACCTAGATGTTAACGGTCAAGATTTTTATCCAATACATCCAACAATTTTATAATTTTAAGCACTTCCATCCAGGAGGTAGATTCAAAATTGTCTTTGAAGAATTTCAAGATAAATTGGATATACTTCATAGTTGCTTATACCATCTAACACTTTTGGTTAGATGGTATAAGCAACTAAGAAGTTAAAAAGTCTAAAGCCAGGCATAGTTGCGCACGCCTTTAATCCTAGCACTTGGGAGGCAGAGGCAGGTGGATCTTTGTGAGTTCAAGTCCAGCCTGGTCTACAGAGTGAGTTCCAGGACAGCTGGGGCTACAGGGAGACCCTGTCTCAAAAAGACCAAAAAAAAAAGTCTAAATTCAGAGTATTCAGTGAGTGGTGCATTATAGAAAGATGTTCATGTGATTGCAAGCAAGATGAATGTTATTTTAATGGGGTCTTAAAATATGAGTAGAGTTTCACAGATGTGGGGCAGGGAAGGGAACTGTAAGATTGTCAGATTTAACAGGTAAAAAGTATGGAATGCTTTGATTTTATTGGCTGTTACTGACAATCTAAATTAAAAGGAACTAGGCTACATGTATGATTAAGTGATAACTTGCATACTTAGAGGGGATTCTGATTCAACATAATTTTTATTGTATTACTGATATGGAATGCCACATCATCTACATAGAGCGAAATGAAAATAAAGAGGTTTGAAAGTGAATATGCATTTGCATTAACAACATAGAAATTGTGACAATTGTTGTGGAGGATAGTACCAACTTATGAACAGTACACTAAGGAATGTTCTTGTGACAATGAACTGTTAGCAAATTAGAGACCATTTTTCTCAATGTACTATTTCAAATATTGATAGAGTTGATACAGTGTAAGAGTACACAGACACAGACAAATATATTAAAACCAAATAAATACATACTTCTCATTTCATGTTATATATACTTTTTATGAAATTGATAGATAAACATTATAGGAAATATAAAGGTAAAGAATATTGAAATGGAAGGGAAACTGTCATCGCATCAACATGAAGATGTATCATGTGTCATTAAATATACTGATATGAGCAAATATGTATCTATGCCTAAATTTTTAATTAATATGTCATTGGAGAAATAAGAAAAAAATCGGGTATGGAATATTGCTTTTTTACTACCCTTCCTTCCTCCCTTCTTTCCTTCCTTCCTTCCCACCCTTTATCTTTTGTTCTGGTTTTAGGACAGGTTCTTTTGTATACTAGACTGGCATATAGGTCACTATTGTTGAGGATCAGTTAATCCTACTGTTTCCACCTCCTAAGTTCTAGGATCACAGGCATGTACTGCTATAGCCAGATAATCAGACACACATATATATGTATATATATATATATGATTATATTATAATATATTCTATATTATAATGAATAATATTCATAATATATTGTATAATATATAATATAATATATTCTGTAGAATATTATATTCTATAATAGAATATGTTATAATATATATTTATGTGTCTTGGTCTTTTCAAGACCGGGTCTCCCTGTAGCTCTGGCTTTCCTGGAATTGGGAATGTACACCAGGCTGGTCTTGAACTCACAGAGATCCATCTGCTTGCCTCTACCTCTCAAGTGCTACCATTAAAGATGTGCACCACCACACCTGGCTATCAGACTTATATTTTATTTCTGTGAAAACTACCTGTGAAAATCACCTTAAGCAAGGAAAATATATTTTTGTTCACCACTTTGGATTTAGAGGTTTTGATTTATGGTTGTCCAGATTCAGTACTTTGTACCGTTGGCAAATTTTACCACATTGTGACAGACAGGGTGTGAAGGTATAAAGTTTCTCACTCACTCTACTACAGCGAGGAAGCAGAGAGAGAGAGAGGAGGTTATCAAACAATAATTGTATTCAAAGACAAACCTCAGCAACAAATAGTCTCCACTTTGGTTCTACTTCCTAAAATTTCTGCCACCTCCCAAAATAGTGCCACAGCTGGAGAACAAGCCTCAAGGCATGAACAACTGGTGGATTTTTATATTTAAACTCTATCAGTTAGTTGGTTTATGCATCTTTTAGGTCTCTGGATTTGTTTTGTTGAATTACATTCTGGGAAGATTTTATGAATTTCACTTCCTCTGAGAATGTCAGTGAATGTTTGCTTCATTTTAAATTCACTGCTTCAAAACTTCTTTGGTGTTTTTTAAATTCATTAATAGGAAGTTTAATACTTTTTGTTAAAGGTGACACGTGTGTTTCAAATTCCATGAATCATCAGATTGTTCCTTTTCTGGTAGACTATTAGATTTTATTGCCCTAAAATATTTTAGAACTTCATATATTCCTGGTATATATTTTCAAATTATCCATTTTTGTGATACTGTTTAATATAATTTTAATGTTCTGTGTAGTAAATTATTTTAATATTTTAGTTTCTTCTTGCTTGTATGCACAGACTAGATAGATATTCCAAGTGTTCCTTGTCATAGCTCCCTTTTAAATATGTGAAACATTTGAAATTTACTTGGACATATAATCTTAGCTAGGCACAGAATACCTTATATGAGGTCTTTTGTGCATGCATTTTACCATTGTAGAATAAACTATTCTACAAATGATTTTTGGATAGGAGTTATTTACAGGAACATAGACTCCAATTCAGTTGTAACACAGAAAAGCCCATTCCAGCATGGGTGACTAATCACCAAAGATGACCTCCCTATACAACTTGTTGAGAACTGGGCACAGGAAATTATTTTTGGTTTTATTACTTTGGAGGGGCTCTGGGAATCTTGAAACTTTCAGAAACTCTCTGAGCATTGTAAGTTCTGATTGCTTCCTATGTCCTAGTGAGCATCCCTTGAGGAGAAAATGTTTACCTTAGGCATAAATTCACTACACAGCAACAATTTGCTACATATATTTTTGTGGTTAATTCTGCACTTGGTGGCAATGTCTAATTTGTGTAATAGAATTTCTGTTCATGTCCCCCAAATTCCTTACTCTGTTACAACACTATGTCAAATTGTCTATAATAATGTCAGTGTTACTTTCTTTTCCAGACTAGTTTTATTTTTTGACATTTAATTTTGTTCATTTAATTTTGAAAAAGGGTCTCTGTAACACCAGATGGTCTGGAACCAGGCTGGTTTTGATCTCACTGAAATCTCCCTGCCTCTGCCTCAGGAGTGCTGGGACTAAGGGTGTATACAGACACACCCAGCCAGACTACTTTTAGAATTATTTTGACAATTCTTTTCCAAAGAAAGCAATGTTGTTGAGATGATATCAAGGCTATAAGGTAATATAGGAAGAACAAAGATGTACAAGTATCTCTGTGCTACGTTGACTTAGACTCATTCTGGTTTATACAGTTGAACTGTATGATAGTTCTATTTATAGTTTTCTGACTCACCTCCATTCTGCCTTCCGTAGTGGCTATAAGAATATAGACTGGACACTCATTTGATCAACTTGATTGAACATACAAGCCCCCCTGCTGGATGGTGGGACCCATGAGCTGTGTGGGTTTGGGCACAACTGCTTGAAAATTGGTTTTACATGAAGGATGCTTGTACTCACAAATTATCACTTATTGTTTAAAAAAATGAAAATAAAACAAAACAAAAAAGCAGAGAAAGATGCTGAAAACTTACAGCAGAATGCATGATCTGGGATGGGTAGGGGGATGGGGTGGGGGAGAAGGGACGGGGAATATATGCCGGAACTGAATTGGAAAATGATGTATGAAATACACAAAGCATCAATAAAAAATTAAATTAATAAAAAAAAAAAAGAGTTTTACATATCGGGGCTGGAGAGATGGCCTAGCGGTTAAGAGCGCCGACTGCTCTTGTAAAGGACCCGGTGCTAGAGAGATGGCCTAAGCATTAAGCGCCGACCTGGGCTCTGGAGAGAGCCGGGTTCAATCCCCAGCACCCACAGGCGGCTGAGACCGTCCGTAACTCAATGTCCAGGAGAACTCCAGTTCCAGTGGGATCTGACGCCCTCTTCTGACCTCCGCGCATTTCACGACATGGGTGCACAAACCTAACATGCAGACAGTACATTCATACACATAAACATAAATAATAATAAAATTAAATAAATAAATAAATAAATAAACAACAAACAAATAAATAACATAAATAAAAATTTTAAAAAGAGTTTACCCATTCTAAACGACAGTCTCTAAGAGTTCCCCTTTCCCACATCTTCACCAGCATTTATTATTATGTATCTATTATTTTCTTATTTTATTATTATTCATTTGAGACAGTGGCTCTGGACTAGGGTGGTGATGGAATCTCAATCCATTGTAATTTACATTTCCAAATAGGCTATAGGATAATGATAGTTTTATCAATATTATCAGCATTTTGATTTCTTCTTTTTATTTATTTTTTTTTTTAATTTTTTATTTATTTTTTGTATGTGTATGAATGTGACTGTCTGCTCTGGTTTGTGCCACCCATGTTGTGGCAATGCCATTGGAGTCAGAAGAGGGGTGTCGGATTCCCCTGGAACTGGAGTTCTCCTGGAATTGGAGTTACAGCATGTTCTTAGAGCTGCCCATGTGGGTGTCTGGGGATCGAACCGGGTCCTCTGCAGAGCCGTCGGTGCTTTTAACCACTAGGCTATCTCTTCATCCCTTATTTCTTCTTTTTATAGCTGCCTATACAATTCATTATTCCACTTATTGATGAGTTGTTCTTTTTTGGAATTTAACTTTTATATATCTTTATAGATTATTTTATTCCAGTCTAGTATACAAAGATCTTCTCTAATTCTTTACTTACCTCTTTTGAAGATGAACTGTTTCTTTCAGTGATCAGAAGCTATTTAATTTGATTTAGTTCCATTTGTCAAATCTTGATTAACAAATCATGTCCTATGCTACTAGAATTCTGTTTAGAAAGCCCTTGCCTAAAATTTTATCTTGAAATACTCCAACGATGTTTCCCATTAGCAATATTGAAGTTTTAGGTTGTACCTTAAAGCCCTAGTCTATTTTGGATTGACTATTGTATGGTGTGGAAGATATGGATGTAGTTTCATTTTGTTACATGTGAATATCTAGTGTTCTCACCAAAAATGAGTAATGGTACCATCTTTTATTCAAAGTAATATTTTGGCGTCTTTTTTCAAAAAACGATATCGCTTTGTACTTTTGTGGTTATTTT
>VZQC01004708.1:80354-100119 GCA_009823505.1 Rhizomys pruinosus
ATATACTTTTTTTTTTTTTGGTCTTTTTGAGACAGGGTCTTCCTGCAGCCCCAGTTGTCCTGGAACTCTCTATGTAGACCAGGCTGGCTTTGAACTCATAGAGATCCACCTGCCTCTCCATCCCAAGTGCTAGGATATATTCTTTAATCTAAAGATGAATTAAAACTAAAAGGACATCCATCTATCAGTTGTCTGGCATTTCCTTATATAGGATTCTACTGTCTGCAAACAATGGTTTGTCTCAGGTTCACAAGTTCTACCTTATTTATTTATTTATTTATTTATATGTGTGTGTTTGTGTATGAATGTACTGTCTGCATGTAGGTTTGTGCACCCGTGTCATGCAATGCCCCAGAGTTCAGAAGAGGGTGCCACATTCCCCTGGAACTGGAGTTAAAGATGGTTCTCAGCCACCATGTGGGTGCTGGGGATCAAACCTGGGTCCTCTGCAAGAGTAGTTGGCACTCTCAACTGCTAGGCCATCTCTCCAGCTCAAGTGCTACCTCTCATTTGTGTCTCATTCTTTATTTCTTTGGGCAGCACTTTCAGACACTATTAAAAAAGTAATGATGGCTTTATCTTGCTCCTGATATTAATGGAAATTAATATAGTATTTCGTCACTAAGTAGGATGTTGGCAGTTGGTTTAAAACATATTTATGCTGTCGAAGAAGTACCTTCCATTCTACTACTTCAACATATTTCTGTTCATTTTACCAAGAAGTTAGTATTCAGTGGTATCCAATGGGTTATTTTGTTGTTGTTGTTGTTGTTGTTATTGTTGTTATTATTATTATTAGAATGATCATATTGTGCTTGATGTTAATGAGTAGAGTGAATCTAGGCATAGCTTTTAATTGATTTCCAAATGTAGTAAGTTGACATTTGAGTATTGCCTCTTAAATGATTCATTCTCAATACTACTTTTTCCTGAATTCCTTTTACTATTGGGATGAAGCTTAATTTTATAGCCCCTGAAAAAATTACAAATGCAGCCTTTGAAAATGCAAATGGCTCTTAGACAGAGGTTGCTTTCAGATCAGAAGTGCAGGTTGGAATATTTTATATTCCGAAGATGAGTTTCTGAGGATAGTTGAAATTAGGTGGTTTCAGGATTAGTCATCAGGTGCCTCAGAGACACAGTCCATGCTTTTCCGTATGCATATGTGAGTATGTGTTTGGCAAAGCAGAGCAATTATCCAATTCTCCTAAATTCATATGTCTCTCTACTATTTTTATTTCTCAATAAAACCAGGACTTTGAATCTTCCAATTATTGGCTACTAAATATTTGTAGTAAAGGATCTGGTAGTGCTTGTGGGTCTTTGACACTTATTATTTAGATGATCTATATGTTTAGTAAAATACTCATAAGTCTGGTTACAAGAAACAGAAATTCAACTAAAGCAGTTTAATGAGAAAAATGGGATTTATTGGTTGCACTTTACCCCATTTTTATTTTGATTTGGGAAAGCAATAAATCTCCCTACCAAACACCATTCCACTGGCCTTTTTATCTCTCCATTCTTTCTCATCTTTAATTTTCTTTGTACTTTACATATTCCTTTCACATATCTTGTTACCACAAAATTGAAGTCATAGCCACAGTAATTCTAACAGAGACAGTAGAGCAGGGAAGGGCCAGCTGATCTGGCTGAGATCACATGTGTCTCTTTCTTCAGTAGAAATATTGTCATTTGCTGTTGCTAGTGCAGTATCAATCATACCTCCTCCGTTTGGTCATGAAAGTTAGATTACATGATTAACAACTTCCATGTGAAATAACGAGTACGAAGAGGGAGAAATATTGGATATGCGCTTATGAAGAGATTCAGGAAGAGGTTTTGCATATCAAACTGAAATGTCTGTTGCAAATGAGAACTGGAGAAACTATGATTGAAAACCTTCTGACATTGCACTAAGGAAAACTAAAATGCAGAGTAAAGACAGGAAAGAGTTAACAGTCAAAGAAACAAGATATAATGTGTTGATTACATCTATTAACAACTGACAATAGAAAAGGAGAAAATGAACAAGTGATTAATGAGTGTTAATAAGATCATCAGGGTTAATAAGTGTCTCAGCAGATAATGACTTTGTTGCCAAGCCTGAAGTCCTGATTCCAATCACTTGTATCTACATCATGGTTGAAGGAAAGAACTGACTAATGAAAGTTATCCTTTGAAATCAGAAACATGGACTCATTCATTACTATTAATAGAAAGTAACAAAATATGACATGAGGACATATGAGAAGTTTCTGAATAAGACAGGAAAGATACACAAATTCTCAAGCCTTAGGTGGATGAGGAATTACAAACATTTGGTCAGGGAAAGCATTCAGATTCATGGCCCATAATTACTATTTCTTTTCCCATGTCTTGAGAACTAACTGAAGTCAAACAACTACACTTTGTTTTGTTTTGTTTTGTTTTTAATTTTTATTTATTTTTCGTATGTGTATGAATGTGCTGTATGCATGCAGGTCTGTGCACCCATGTCGTGCAATGCCACGGAGGTCAGAAGAGGGTCTCGGATTCCCCTGGAACTGGAGTTCTCCTGGAATTGGAGTTACAGACGGTTCTTAACCGCCATGTGGGTGCTGGGGATCGAACCCGGGTCCTCTGCAAGAGCGTCAGTGCTCTTAACCGCTAGGCTATCGCACACTTTGTAACAATAAAATCATTATATTGTGTAATTATTGGATAGTGTTTTAACTTAAACATTCATCTTACCATACAAAAGAAGTAATTGCTCCCCGTAAATCATTTATCCAAAAATGTAGCAAACACATTCCTTATCACTAGGAAGATGGAAAGAAAAATGCTTTCAGTTAAAAATAGGGAAGACTGGTGGGGTCATGACTTTAATTCCATCACTCAGGAGGCAGAGACAGGCAAATTTCTCTGAGGTTGAGGCCAGGTCTAGATAGAAAGTTCCAGGCCACCTGTAGATACAGGGAGCTCCTTCTCAAAAAGAAAGAAAAAAGGATTCTTCTAATAAAAAGAGAATCAGTAACTACAAATCAGTTACCAATGGATCATTGCATCATCAAAACGTTTACTAGGGTGTCATTGCATTCTTACTACAGCTACATTTCCTTCCTTTCCTATAAATGTCATTAATAATCTTATGAGAAGCATGAATTTATTTATGTCTGTATTTCTAGCATCTAGATAATCCTCAACTAGTTGTTGACTGTATAAATAATTTTCAAACTGTGAAGTGAGGCATACAAAATTGTCATGAAGAACTAATAGTTGGGATGCTATGGGCACTCTTCCAGAAGCTATGGCTCTCCCTAGTAGGATTAGTTTTGAATTTTTAAATTTTATTTATTTTATTTTCATTTAGTTTAGTTTGTGTGTATGTGCATTGCCTGCATGTGTGTAAGTGTACCCATGTTGTGGATTGCCTATGGAGGTCAGAAGAAGGGGCTGGATTCCTAGGAACTGGAGTTACAGATGTTTGTTAGCCACCACGTGTATGTTGGGAATCTAGCCTACATCCTCTGCAAGAGCAGCCAGTGCTCTTAACCAGTGAGCCATGTCTCCAGCCCCCTCTTCCAGTAGTATTTGTATATTATAATGAAGACAAATAATATTAGTGTGGCATACTGAGATGGTACAACATGAAGAGAGTTTGGATTACATGTGACATTTTTGTTCAATGAGGTAGAACAAATGTTTTACATTCCAATATATTTAAACATTAAATAAGGTATAAACTTTGTTTACATATATCTTATATTGAATATTTTAATAAGTAAAGAAATTTAGTAACACTGTAATCACAATTTAGAATACCAAAATAATCTGAAATAGAAAGTAGAGTGTTATGAAACAGCACTTAGATGCAAATACAACACAGATGTCACTTCTGAAGAGAAGGTGAAATGGTAATCACATTACCCAGGAACTAAAGCTGTCTTTGTGGTAAGACTTGTCAGGGCAAACCAGTGAGGCAGGCATAAAAGAAGTTCAAAACAATCCCTTTATGTTTCATTTTCTCTGTACCTAAGGAACTTCTGCTTTCATCCAAACATACTTATGTTTAGATGTAAATACAATGTTAATGAAAATATATTAAGAAAATAATGTGTCTATTCAAGTTGAAAGGCTCAAGTGAGCACGAATAAATTCAATTAGATTGAGAAAAATAAACTTTCATTTAAGAGCTGGCCATCGCTGATGTTTAATTTTGGTAAAAATCACAATTAACAGAAGAGGTGTCAGGTGTCTGTAGACAGATTTGTGTCTCAGTTGCTCCTGGCCCAGGTGGGGAATCGAAGTGATGGAAATTCAGCCTATCCAAGTGAGCACAGCTCAGCGTGTGGGAACCTGACCACAGAGTGTGTCAGCATGGGCTGTCTAGGGAAGTTACCTTCTGAAACTGTTACCTTCGTTTTGTTCTCCGAACCCAAGGCACTTCAGATCATCAGAGTATTTGATAAAAATAAAAGGTACCCTGAGTGGAGATGAGAGGATAAACTGAAACCTGAGCAATATCAGTGAGCACCATGGGTGAGAGCTCAGATTAAAAAGTGAGGTGGGGGGAAGAGAAAGGGGAATGTCTAAACAACTGAAAAATGATGTCCAAAATGCATAAAACATCAATAAAAGTATTATAAAAAATGTGCTTGTGTGAGGAAACAGCAGGGGCCGATTTCATCAAGTGGGAAAATATTGGTTATTTTCAGGGAACAAAGATACTAACATTAAAAGAGCAAGGAGAGAATAGATTAGTACAGAAATAAAGGAGGACAGATTATGTTAGGAAATGATGATAGCAAATGCTTTTTATTTGATTATGATTATAAATTGTTGACATGTTACTAGCAGAAGAAACCCATTATATAATTTTTCCAGTTATTCTAAGTGCTTTTCGAAGAAAAGAGTAGAAAGAGGGATCAAGAAAAGAATCAAGTCGCTGGACAGATATCCTAGTGGTTAAGAGCACCGGCTGCTCTTGCAGAGAAACTGGGTTCAGTTCCCAACAATCACCCCATAGCTAAAAACTGTCTGTACCTCCAGTTTAAGGGATCTGATTCCCTCTTCTATCCTCAACAGGCATTGCACAACACAGGTACACTTACATATATGCAGGCAAAACACTCCTACACAAAAATAAAATTAATAAATGAAAGAAAAGTGAATGGGTGCAGTGAGGGGAGGTGGGGAGAGGGGGTCACATCTTAATGTAATCATTAAAAATAACAATAATTCAATAAAATAAAATAAAAAGACTCAAAAGACAATATAAGAGGCTATTTTATTGTTCCACTTGTGACATATATATGTGTTAGTATCATGGGTTGAGATGGGGAGGTGTGATCATTTTCTCATCCAGCAGAAGGTCACTCACTGGAATTGATCATAATTCCATCTAGTGGCAAGGTACATAGTTGATCTTTGAAGTTAGATTATAACCAATGAAATAAAATGTGATAAAGGGTAAGGGAAGCAAGCCTTACTTTTAGTTTTACATCTGATGTGACTTGAAGAAAATTAGTAAAGAAGCAAAGTTGATTTGGAATCAGGTTTATCCTGGATAGGTAATAACTAAATGGCATCTTTATGAAACTATATGTCCATTCAGCATATCAAAGAATACTTTATAAAAAAATCCATATAATTAACTCAGTGTCTACAAGGATGAAAGACTGGAAAATAAGTAATTCTTCATTCATTCACTTTATATAGGCTTACACAATTTTTTGCAGTGATTCTGGAGAAAGCAATTTGGTAGGAAGATTTCAGGAGAATTACTTATTGTTAAAAATCAAAGATACAGATTAGATTAGGTCATGAAGAATATATAAGTTTATATAAGAAAAAGATATTCCCAGGGCTGGAGAGATGGCCTAGTGGTTAAGAGTACCGACTACTCTTGCAGAGGACCTAGGTTTATTCTCAGCACCCACATGGTGGCTGAGAACCATCTTTGACTTCAGTTCCAGGAGAATCCGATGCCCTCTTCTGACCTCCACGGCATTGCACGACACGGGTGCACAGACCTGCATGGAGACAGTATATTCATACACATAAAAATAAGCCAGGCATGAAGGCGCACGCCTTTAATCCTAGCACTCGGGAGGCAGAGGCAGGTGGATCTTTGTGAGTTCAAGGCCAGCCTGGTCTACAGAGTGAGTTCCAGGACAGCTGCGACTACAGGGAGACGCTGTCTCAAAAAGACCAAAATAAATAAATAAATAAATAAATAAATAAATAAATAAATAAATAAATAATCTAAAAGTATATTTTCAAAAGAGAAAAAGATATTCCCTAAAATTTTGAGTAGAAAGTTGATTGAAATATACATTGATTTGAAAGTTGTGATGTATTAATTTCCCATTGATGATGCAATTACTACAAATTTAGTTTCTAAATACAAAGATGTAATACCTTGTAGTTATGGACAGTGGGCCAGAGGCCAAAAATTGTTCACAATGGACTAATATCATCCTGCATGAAATCTTCTCCTTCCTTCATAAAGGATCCAGGAGAGAATCTACTTAAGTCACTTTTCACTTTCTAGAAGTTGCTGGCACCCACGGATCATTCCATCCTTCCATATTCAAAGCCAGAAATGGTAGCTGATTTGTTTACAACATATCATACTGACATGGACTCTGTTCCTGTCTTCCCTAGAAAAAAAAAAAACAAGAGAAAGGCAAATAAACTCCCAGGATTAGAGTCAACCTATCAGCAATTTAATTCCATCTGTTACCTAATCTCTCCCTTGCTAGGTGACACAACATAGCCTTAGTTTCTAAAATCAGAATACAGACATCTCAGAGGCATCTTTGTATTTTCAGTTACACATTCCTATTTACTGTTTGCTAGATTAATATTGTTCCAGGGAACTGAAGTAGATATAATGCCCAAGAATTTCTATGTTGATTATTTCCATGGATCAGTTTCATATCATAGAAAAATGTGACAATAGAATTCTAACAAAATTAGTAATATTTGTAATATACACACATGTTCACTACTAGATGAAAAAAATGTAAATGTTTTGAGATGCTTTTGATAGGGAAGTTTAGAGTCAGTGTTATTAGATATGGTCTCCTAGTGAGGCACAACTTATCATACCAATGTTTGTAGAGCCATGATTCATGATAGCCAAATTGTGGGTAGAGTGTCGAAGTTCATCAATGGAGGCACAATGGAATTTTACTCAGCTGTAAAGAAGAATGAAATTGCTTCATTTGAAGAAACACAGTTGCATGCTTCCTCTCATATCTGGAAGACAGAAATAGAACTTGAAATTAAAAGGGGATTACTGGGAATATGGAAGGGGAAGGAGAAGAAGGGAAAGGTTAATAAAGAGCAATAAAGTTGGCAAATATGAACAGATGTATTCTACGCATAATGAAGTCCCTTTTCACGCATTTAATGTATCAATAACTTGGTATACTATATACTGCCATAATTTTTTATATAAAGTCTGCCCTTGGGAATGCTTTATTTGACCCCTTTAATTTGTGTAAAAATGATTTGTTAATGCCTTTAATAAACAAGATCCATGATTCTTCCTTCTGATCCTATTCTGAAAATGTAAAATTAAATATTCCACTTAGAAACTTGTCAGATACTGTCAAAGGTACTAACATCATTATTTCAGGGACATCTCTGAAATTCTCATAGGCCCAAATCTCAGGTTGTTCAGAGACCTCTTCCTCAGCTTTCCTGAGATCCTCAGCATATGGATTCCAATAATTCCTTCAGTGATGTCTTTTCTTTTCATCATTCTGTGTTCTCCATAGACCTGTTAGAAAGTCTAGGTCTAGAAACAAGAATCTGGCTTGTACTAAGTCACATATTTAATTTTTAAAATTATTTATCTAGGGGCTGGGAAGTCGGCTCAGTTGTTAAGAGCACAAACTGCTCTTTAGAGGACTAGGGTTTGATTCCCAGCACCCACCTGATGGCTAGCAACCATCCATAACTCCAGTTCCAGGGGATCTGATGCCCTCCTGTGACCTTTGCAGGCACTGCATGACATGGGTGCAATTATATACATGAAAATAAAATAAAATAAAAATTCTTTATTTATTATTATGATTTTTTGAGACTGGCCCCAATATACTTCAGGCTGGTCTTGAACTCATTTTTAGTGAGTGTGTGTGTGTGTGTGTGTGTGTGTATGTGTGTGTGTGTGTGTATTGCATGTGAGTGGTATATGTGTTTGCTTGAATGTACATATGCTTTCAGAGACCAGAAAAGAAGACTGAAGTTCCTGTTGTATCACTCTAAACTTTATTTATTTAAGAGTGGTTCTAAGCTGGGTGTGGTGGCTCATGCCTTTAATCCTAGCACTTGGGAGGCAAAGGCAGGCAGATCTTTGTGAGTTCAAGGCTAGCCTGGTCTACAGAGTGAGTTCCAGGACAGCTGGAGCTACAGGGAGACCCTGTCTCAAAAAGACTAAAAATTAAAAAAAAAAGTGGTTCTGTTACTGGAGCCAGGGTGGAGGCCAGCAAGCCCAAAGAATCCTCCTGTCTCTGATCCCCACAGTCCTGAGGTTACAGATATGTACATCCTCATGCTTGTCCATGTTTACGCAGCAAAGGGATTTTGCTCCCTGAGCCATCTTCTAAGCCCCTGCACTGAAATCTTGACCCTTCCACGTCCATCTCCGAAGTTCTGGGATTATAGGGCCTGCACTAACATGTTTGGTACATAAACCATTTGGGTGATAATCACTCACACGTAAATCTAGGATTCTCTGTTCTATTGTGTGGTGAGCAATCCGTGCCTGGTGAGACAGACCTGGCATGCCAAAGTGGTGCATCGCCCATAAACTCTGACTAGTTTTGCACATTCGTAATGACTTTACATGAAAATATTGTGGGAAATGTAGATGCATGTGCTGTTTAAACATTAGACTGCATGAATGCGTTTTAATTGGAACACAAGCTCATGCTTCCACATAGTTACATTGACATTCCTACCTTAAAACAGGACTTAACATATATGACACAATACCTGAAATCTGGTGGGGGCATATAGGGCATGGGGAAAGGGTGGGGCATAATTGATTAAGATGTATTATATTAAACATACAAAAATGCAATGAAGTTGATTGTAAAAATGACAGAGATGAGAACTTACAAATTGTATGCTACTCATGACTGTGGAGTATTTGATACAGAATATTTGCTGACGTCTTTGCTAGTAGGGTTTCCAACTATGAACTGGGACCATGATGGCCGGAATCATCAGTGAATGTAAAAATACAGAGATACAGAAAATGACACAAAGATGCTAGGTTTGAAGCATCAGGGATGAGACTCAGACCTATGTGTTCCAGCAAAGGACAAATAAGACCAGAAATTGAGTCTGAGATGCAACCAGATCAGAGAAAGATCACTTCTGAAAACATATTCACCTGTGTCATCTCAGGGACAGCCTTCCTGAGAAGGATACTTATTCCCAGCAAGTTACTGATGAGAAAACCAGGATGTCGAGAGGTAGAGATGTCAAGAGCATTGCGCATGTGTGAACAGTAAAGTTGGAGATATAGATTTGAACGATGTCCTGAAGAATCATAAAATCAATGCTTTTTTGTTATTTATATATTTTGTAAATTTTTTATTGAATTCTTGTGTATTTCATAGAGAACATCTTAATCATCCTTATACCTCCCCCCATTTAATACTCTACTGTATATTGCTTCTATACATTTTGCCTAAGGGAAACTTCTCTGGGCCTTCTACAACATATGCATGCACATATATACATACACACACTTATATATTCACACATACTCATATACAAAAATATACATACAGACATGGACACACATACAGAAATAAACATATACTAACATAGATGCACATGCAGATAATTGCACACATAAAAACATACACATACAAAGGCCAGCTTGGTCTACAGAGTGAGTCCAGGACAGCTGGGACTACAGGGAGACACACAAACATACATATACATGCACACATACACACATATACATATGCACGCATACATACTTACATAAAAGTTCACACATATACACTGATACACACACTCATTCACACAAAAACATAATATCCCTTTCCACTCTCCTGGCTTTTCTACCTTTCAAATTCCTGGTTCTTAGTTTAAAAAGCTGTTCTATTGAGCCTGCATACATTCTTCCAGTTCTGAATGGTGTTCAGCTAGCCAGGTCCTAATCTTTCCTGGGTTTCAGCTCATCTCTGATTATCTGCTGTTTCTTACAGATATCTTGACCATCATCTCTCTGAGGCTAGGTAAAGCCTGTGGCTCTAACTTTGAGCCTTGAAAGCAGGGCAGCTGTCTTTTACAAAGCACTGGATTTCTGCATCATGTGTGATTTTATTGGTTGTTCTTTAACCATCTATAGTATGTCAGCAGAGGTGTGTTTCCATTCACGGGGAAGGTAGATTTCAAGGTAGATTGCAATCAGAAATAGGATGGATTGCATTGCAAAAGTACAAAGTGGATAGCTAGATCATGGAAGAGTGATGAAGATCCAGAGACTGAATCCAGGCAGAGTCACAGGGCACACTAGGTCTCACCTTACAGCAGCACTATAATAAGTCCTCCTGACTTCACAGCCCACAGAAGAGATTTCTGTACTCCCTGACAGATTAACTGTCCCTTTATTGAACATGTGACTAGGCTATATTTCTGCAACTGCTTTAAATGAAATGTGCCATCTAATTGAGTTTTGAACAACTAAATGAGCACACAGTTCAAGACCAAGGCTTGACACTTGGGATTTTTATAAGAAAATTTTCTTTTCTATTCTTCATTTGACCAAAATACTCTAATGAGACAAGAGAGATGGCTCAGCAGTTAAGAACACTTGCTGCTCTTACAAAAGACCAGGGTTCAGTTCTCAGCACCCACAGGGGAGATTGTAAGCATCCGTAGCACAGTTTCTAGGCTATCTGACATCCTCTTCCACCCTCTGTGGGCATGAGGCACATGTTACACATACATACATACAGGCCAAACATTCATATACATAGAATAAAAATAAATAAAAGAATCTAGTGGCTTAGAGGTAGACATATATAAGAGTGGAACCTTGGTTTCTGAATATCTTCATGGAGTAACCACACACACACACACACACACAACACACACACACACACACACACACACACACACACAAAACTTGCCCTGCACAGTATATGAGGTAAAATTATGTCTATTAATGAGTCTATTCTGCCACTGGATTTGGGACTTTATAATACAATACACAGGATTTCCTTTAAATAATACAATATTCAAACTCAACTCAGAAAAAATCACATTAGTTAAAGAAAAATAACAGGAAAATTGATGTTAGAGCTTGGATCAAGAAAGCAGAAGTGTACAGATGACTTGAGCAGAGAAACAGTACTATGCTATAAGAGTTAAATCCTCAGATAACCCACTGCGTGGATAAGGACACAGACTCATAGGGAGATCAAGGCACCTATATCAAGTTATAGGAGAAGCAGAGTGAGAGTCAAATCCTTGTTACTTGTTGCAGGGTCTTTATTCTTTTTAACTGATGTGGTTGAGGTAGTGGTGAACTCTGGGTATTAAACCAAGGATCTCCTGCATATTAAGGGACTATTCTTCCATTAATCTAGTTCTTATCCCAATTTTTGATTTCTCTTTTGAGAAGGAGTCTCACTGAGTTACCCAGGCTAGCCTTGAGCTCACTCTATAGCCTAGTCAGGATTTAAACTTACAATCTCCAGCTTAAACCTACTGGGTAGTTAAAATTACAGGCCAGTGCTGTTAGACCTTACTTAAGCCTACTCTCCTGACCATTTTTTTATTTGATTTTTTTAATAATAAGTAATAAATAATGAATACAAGCATCCTTCATGTAAAACCAATTTGCAAGCAACTATGCCCAAATTTATACAGCCCAAGGCCCATTTTTCTAATACAGATATGTTACTTAAACTCTCAGAATACTTATTTGGGAGGGCAGGGGGCATTTGTACTGATACCAGAAAACAACTTGTAGGAAGGAGTGGGTTCTCTCCTTCACCATGTGTGTAAGGCTGCGATTGAACTCAGGTCATCAGCCTTGTCTGCAAGTGCCTTTGCACACTAAGCAACCTCGCCAGCTCCACTTATATGTTCATAATCTTCACACTGAGTTAAAGTTTCCTCCTACAAACTTTGTTAAGAGTCTTTGGCCTAGGGTGAAATGAAGACTAAACTCATCTTTTATAAGTCTGACTTCAGTGGTTACCTTATCAAAATATTATTCCTTCCACACAAGGAGCACTGAAATTTGACAGTTTAAAGGTTCCAGAGTTGGTCTGAGTTGTTATTCTTACCCCAGTCTTCAGATTAAAAACCTGTGACCTCATGGCCACACTGTGCTATCCCAGCTAGTTGAAAGACTCCTTCCAAAGCACTTGTCTTCCTCCCAGCCTGGCGTCTGCATGGTTGTTTTGCAAACAGAATGACTTAGCATGTGAGAATGAGCTTAGTAAACCAGGAAACACTGAGCAAATAGAAGTTGCTGAGATTACCATTATTAGTTAACCCTGAAAATAAACATGACAACACGATTGCATATACTTCCTTATTATTCAGAAGGAGCGCTCAGAGGAAAAGGAGAGCCTGGGGAATTTAGCACAGTCTGACTGTACACTCTGCTGTTCATTCAGAAAAGTGTGATTTTGTGCACCCCCCTCAAGTTCTGCTTCCCAAGTAATTGGATGAGATATCCACTTTCATCCAGTACAGAAGGATCGCCTCTGCCTCTTGCATAGTGCCTCATTTCCTCACTTAATGCCTTCTCAGTTCCGTTATTTATTTTCTTTAATATTACAGCAGTACAGCAGAATGAGTCACACTCTCTGCCATTCCCAGAAGCACCCGCTAAGGCCTATGGAGCAATAAGGTGATTTATGAGGCCCTCTCCACGCAAAGGAGGCCCAGTCAGAGAAGCTTGCTTTTCTTTCTTTTGGTCCTCAAATGAGGAGGTTTCAATAATCAGGATAGCAAAGGACTCAGGATCCTGCGACTGAGCCCCAGAGTGTCACTTTTCTGATGGAAGATGAGATGGATACCTGGATAGCTACATGAGGAAGAGAGAGTGGAAGTAAGGGTCTGGGGGACAAAGACATGAAGCTTCTAGGGAGAGATCATGAACTAGAGGAGGCATACTAACCCATGGAACAAGAATCTCACATGCCTATTCCAAAGAACATTTCATTCCCTAAGGGGCACTTGTGAAATCCAGGAGACATTTTATTTGTTAGAACTGTTGGTTTGTTGCTACTTGTGTTTATTAGGACCAAACCAGAAATTATATTTATTTAGATTTTGTTTATATTATTTTTTAATTCTGTGTATGTATATGTGTCTTCCTGTGGGTATGTCATGTCAGCACAGGTGCCCAGAGTGGCCAGAGGCATCAGATGCCCAGCAACTTGCATTATAGGCAGCTATGGGTCACCTCGCATGGGTAGTGGGAACCAAACTTGAGTGGTCTTCCAGAGCAGTAAGTGTTCTTAACCCCTGAGCCATCTTTCCAGGCCCTGTTATGTAATTTAATTGGAAGACATATATGAAATTATGGTATACAACATGTTTTGATATATGTGAAATACAATGTGCATATCTAAGTAAAACTAATGAGTATATTCACTGCCTTGTATTCACGCATTGAGGATCCATTCTTTTAAGATATCCTTTCATCAAACTAACACATATCTGTCATTTTAGCATACACACTTACATATATCATGTTAGCAAATTTTTTTGGTCTTTTCTTTTTTTGTGTAAATTTTTTTAAAATTTTATTTACTTTTGTGTGTGTATGAATGTACCATCTGCATATAGGTTTGTGCACCCATGTCGTAAAATGCCACGGAGGTCAGAAGAGTGTCTCAGATTCCCCTGGAACTGGAGTTCTCCTGGAACTGGAGTTACAGATGGTTCTCAGCCTCCATGTGGGTCTGGGGATTGAACCCCAGTCTTCTGCAAGAGCAGTTGGTGCTCTTAACCACTAGGCTATCTCTCCAGCCCTTTTTTTTTTTTTTTTGGTTTTTTCAAGACAGGGTCTCCCTGTAGCCCCAGCTGTTCTGGAACTCACTATGTAGACCAGGCTGGCCTTGAACTCACAAAGATACGCCTGCCTCTGCCTCCCAAGTGCTGGGATTAAAGGCGTGTGCCACCACCTGGCCATGTTAGCAATTTTAAAAGTATCTGATATCTTTTAATGACTCAGTTTAATGTCAATAAGTTTTGCATAGGATTTTTTGAACTAATTATTTAAAATTTTGTATTTATTTATTTTTTTATTTTATAGCTATGAGCGTATTGACTGCATGTAAGTAAGTGTATCCATGTCATGCAGTGCCTGCAGAAGTCAGACGAGGGCATAGGAGTCCCCTTGAACTGGGGTTATAGATGGTTGTTAGCCACCATGTGGGTACTGGGAATCAAAATCACATCCTCTCAAGGTATACCAGTGCTCTGGCTGCTGAACCATCTCTCCATCCAAATGAACTAAATCTTTCTGACATGAATTTTGTATCTTTCAACAACTCTTAAGTGCTCACCACCCAATCCCAACATAAGTGATTAGTAATCACTATTCAACTCTGCTTCTATGAATTCAAATATTTTAGTAGAGTCTAAACATTAACTATTTCTCTGTACCTTGTTTAATCTCAACATAAAGCTTTCCAGGGTCATCCATGTTGTCACAAATAGCAGAGACCCTTTCAAAAGGTTGAAAACTATTCTATTTGTATGTAACACAGTATCTCTAACCATTCTTCTACTGATTATCTTTCAGTTGGTTTCTCCCAGGTTGTTGACCTGGCCAGTGACAATAACTGTGAGAGGATGATGTCTCCTAGGTGCATTGAATTTTCCACAATGAACATGACAGTCCTCCTACAGGAAATAATTACTTGTTCATTATCAGAAAAAAAAGTCCTGCTCTAAAATAAGGGGATACATAATACCACCCAGAATTAGAAGTGTCATACAGGACCACAAGGAAGAGAGTAATTTGGCTCTCTAAATTTTTGGAAAAACATTTTTGTCATTTATAAATGCTACCTGTATTTAAAGTTATATTAATTGCTTACTATCTTCGGGAGTTTGTCAACTAAAGAAGGGTTAAGGACATTGTTGCTGAACAAAGCCTAATTTAAATTCTAGGCCAATCACCTACTAACTGAACCTACTTCTGAACTTTTCTATGCTTAAATTTCTATGTACAATGAAACTAATTGACTGATAACGGGATTAGCATTTAAAAAAATAACTAGAGTTTCAGCTAAAGTTCAACTTCCTTGCTTAGGGTCTGATACGTGAATGTTTTGCCTGTATATATATATAAAGTCAGCCATCATGCAGTGCCCACAGAGCCCAGAAGTAGGCCTGAGATCTCCTGGATCTGCAGTGACAGATGCTTGTTAGCTGTCATGTGAGTGTCCGGTGTTTGGAACCAAACTAGGTTCTCTGCAAGAGCAGCTCTTAACTTCTGAGCCAATTCCTCAACCCTATTTATCACTTCTTAGCTTGGTTAATATAACAGCTTAGAGATGTGTTCTGTACCTGGGCTGGCCCAACTTCCCTATATCTTCTAACAATGTGACTATTTTTAAAGAAGTGCAAAGGATGCACACACGGTACATGCACAAACACATAGACAAAATCACACACTAAATTTTTGAAAACGTAAAGTAAATGTTCAATAGCACATGATTAGTTGTACTTATTTTTAAACCCTCGTCCTCAGTTGTCTCCAGAATCCAACTCAAACACCTGTGTGTAGTAAACACAGGCAGGCTCTCGTTCTCCCCTTTAATCCCATCACTACGCTCCATCAAATGAGCTCCATCCTTGACTTCCTCTCCTTCTGAAGAAGCCTTTTCTATCAACTGCAAACTGAGTGGGGAACCTCTTCCCACATTTCACTCCAGCTATTCCCGCCCCCACCCCACCCCCACGCAGACACTCACACATTGTTGTAATTACATGCAATGTGTCTGGCCAATTGCACTGAGTTTTATAACAAGAATTAATCAACATTTGTTTGTCAAATAAATCACCGATGAATGAATTTGTCTTCCAAGATTAAAGTTGAACTGACTGGTAGCTTTGCCCTCAAGGTATAACTTTACATCAGTACATTTCTATTGCCTATCTTTCTCCACTGTACGGAGCAAGTTTAGGTAAAATATGATTTATTCATGTCTGAATTTTAAGGGTAAAAGTGTAGGAGAATAAGCCACATGTGCGTTCACTCATACATACATATAGGTTTCCAATATAAATGTAGTCAGAGTAGGCATTTGATAAATAGTTATTGGATTATGTGAAATTGTCTTTCTCATGTGCAGTGTGAATCTCTAAGGAATCATACCTGGGTAAGTAATTCTCCATAATTCAGACCTCAAATCGTCTTCATAGTTGTATGAAATAAAATTATTTCAAAGGAGAATGGGAAATAGAAGTCAAATGTATCTGAGGACCAGTCTTTTTAATTTTATTGTTTCTTTTGCACACAGAGGTGTCCAGCACATAGTCGTAAAGAAGGGCCCAGTTTTGTTTTGTTCTGTTTTTCCTTTGCTCTGGATTATGGTTTGTTTGTTTTAATTTCTGCAGTGAGGCCAGTCTGGGTTCAAATTCTCTCACTTCCTAAATTCATGAACACAGGCAAGTGGCCTTGCCTCCAGCTAATCACATTAATATTAGGTCTTTGTAAGGTTCAAGTTCAGGTTTTCTTGATCTTAATACTATGGAGATTTGGGACCTTAGTAATTCTTCTTTCTAGGGGTGCAGTCCTGTGTAGTGTAGGAGGCTTAACATGCACTAAATAACATTAGCACATATCTGCCAGGTGTGACAGCTAACAATGTCTCCAGAAATTTCCAAATATCCCCTGAGAGATGGATAGGGAGCTATCACATCCTGCTGAGATCTACATCATGGGCCGAAATGTATGTGATATCCTCAGAATATGCTAGATATTCCATCCTTCCCTTCACCAATGGGCAAATCAAGTCCCATGGTTCCAAATGCTTAAAATAATATTTATGCCTAAAAATGATAGCATCACAGTCAAAATTTATTTGAGATTTATAATGATATATATTTTTCAGCCATACATTGTTTATAACTTTACTTAGGAAAGCTTAACAACCAGGGAAAAATGATAGTCTGAATTTTCCAGTGATGAACCTGGGCCTCTAATAACTGTTATTTGTGAAGAAAGAGAACACATACTTCCTTTACTTAGAAAGGGAGGAGAAAGAAAAGGAACTACAAATTGGAGGCTGTGGGTGTCATGGCAATGCCAGTTGAGGAATGATCGATTCCCCAGATTCCGAGTGGCACATTCTGTGCACGGAGCACTGGCTGACGTCAATCGGATTAAGTGGCCTCAATGGGAGCCCTGCATGCAAGATGAGTGCAACTCAGGCCCCAGGATTTGTCACTACCTCTGGAAGCAGCTTCTTGCTTCACAGACAGGCAGCAGCATCTGTGAATAAGCAATGAGATGAGGCATGTTCTTGCTTCAGGGAAAGCTCTCCCGACTCATATGTAATCATTGCAATTTCAGGTGAAATCTAACACTTAACCTTTCTACACATACATTTATTCATATTCATCTCTCCAGCCAGATTCTATACTCTGCTTTTTAATACAGGGTATATAAGCTTCACTAGCTCCACTTTATTAAAAGGGGACAAACATTCACTGTAATTTGACCTTAAGACATGAGCTAAGGGAAAACATAATCAAAATTCATCCATAGATGTTTTGTATCTCCTCAATTAATCATTTAAATGTACATATCTATTCAGAGAGCTTAGAGTGGTGTGTGACATAGTGGATTCTATGTAAATGTTAACTATTATTACCATGGCTGCTCCAGCTACTACTTTCAATTTGTACTAAACATTATTCTTCACACATCATTGAGGAAAAAATTCTCTACACTCCCACTATGGATTAAAACCCCCTGTTTTGTCTGATGTCTGCCATTAAAAGGATCTCTTTGGTTGCAGATCTCAGATTATTTCCTTTTTGAAAATTGAGCATGTACACGTTGCTTTGATTATGTATATGTATCT
The DNA here is from genome assembly GCA_009823505.1 of Rhizomys pruinosus. Classification (NCBI taxonomy): domain Eukaryota; kingdom Metazoa; phylum Chordata; class Mammalia; order Rodentia; family Spalacidae; genus Rhizomys; species Rhizomys pruinosus. Next base: position 98,438 of record VZQC01004708.1, read on the forward strand.
AGGATTTTCCAGCGCTGAGGGGATATCAGAGTGGACAGGGGGAACTACACAGGATGTCTAGAGAAGAGAATAATTGCTTCCTTCTTATGGAATCACAAGGTATTTGTCTAGTTACTCACCTGGACTTTCTCCTTTTGATCATGAGGCCACTGGGAGGCTTATCTTTGGTATAAAACAGAATCAGTTATTCTCAGTCCTCAAATGCAGTGTAGAGTTGAGTGTTGTAGTCTTACACAGCATAGCTTCTATTTTACATTTACAAATTTTGGCGTAGGAGGAATTTTTAATCACCTTATCCTGGAATGTATAATGATTGTCTAGGTATAGGTGATGCTCTAATGTTTTGCAGGAGTAACAGGGACTGTGTGATTTTATTTTTATAATATATTATTTATTACTTTTATTTTTATGTGTGTGAGTGTATTGCCTGCATGAGTGTAAATGTAGTACACTCATGCCATGCAATGCCCACAGATAGCCCAAGAGGTCATCGGATCCCCTGGAACTCAAGTTGTGGGTGCTGAGAACCAAACCTAAGTCCTGTCCAAGAGCAGTCAGTGCTCTTAACTGCTGAGTGTCTCTCTAGTCCCATTTTTATTTACCATTTTATTGATTTTAGTGTACTTCATACATAATGTTTCAATAAATCTAATCATCTTTATAGCCCCTTCTCCATTACAGCCCCCCAGTGGAATTCATATAGTCTTTCATTTGTGTTAAGGCTTATTGTGCCAAATTTGTGTCCTCTTCCATTCCTGAGTGAAAGTTCATCCAGGAGCTCTAGTCAGCCTATCCGGAGTCCTTTGATTGAAGAATATCAGCTCTTGCTCACCCAACAGTACACAACTGCCAGTATTTCTTCACCTAAGATTGGGTTCTGCTGCCTTCCCCAGTCCCACACTGGTTTTTGCCTGCTTGAACTTGCATGGGTCTTGTACATGCTGACATCATTGCTGTAGGCTCATATGAGCAGGGACCCAGAAGCTTGTAGAATTCTATTTCCATATGGTCAGGCATCGCCTCCCTGGCTCTTACAATCCTTCCTCCCTATCTTCAGCAATGGTATGTGAGCTTTGGGTGACCAAAGCTTAATATAGGAGACCTGCCCAGGGACCCATAATCAGCAGACTCCCATCTCCACAGTTTGCCCATTTATGAATTTTTGAGTTCTTGGCCCTCTGTTGCATGAGGGAGCTTCCTTAACGAGATTTAAGAGATCCATTGGGGTCTTCTCGACACTGTGTTTTATGCCCATAAGCCTTAGCATTCATTGTAGGTGTGCTGCTTAGGCTTGCAGCCCCATTTAAAAGTTTATATATATTATTTATTACTTTTGAATATATTTTTAGAAATGTTCAAATGTACAAAAAAATGAAGTGTCCATATCCCCGGCTAGGTTGGGGACTTGTTCTATTGCTCTGTGATGAGGAGTCCTGTGGTTTTTTTTCCTCTGAGTCTTTATAACCCTATCTGCCTCAGTTGACCAATTTCCTCTCTCAGAGAATATGGCCTTCTAGAAAGCTTAATCGGGTGGCAGTGCCCCTTTTCCTCATTCTATTGTTCCACTCTGCTTTTACCTGGAGGGGAATTTTTTCTCCCTAATTGTCCATATATGTGTGAATATATACAATCAATCTCTCTCTCTCTCTCTCTCTCTCTCTCTCTCTCTCTCTCTCTCTCTC
>VZQC01004708.1:100630-278275 GCA_009823505.1 Rhizomys pruinosus
GCACCAACCTACATGCAGACAGTACATTCATACAATTAAAAATAATAAAAATGGTTAAGAACAAATTCCAGTACTTATAAAATCCTATGATTTAAAAGCATAGCCTTGGAAAATTAAATGGTTTATAATTACTTCTAGGTAAGAGATTCTCATAAATTTAGTCTACATATGTGGTCTCAATCATCACTTTGGTATAAGTATTATTTTTCCTAGCCCGTTGATAAAAACAAATAATAGTAATAATAATAATAATAATAATAATAATAATAAAACAAATTACCAAACAAAAAGAAGCATGAAAGACAATTTGAGTGTTTTCAAATCCTCAGAGACAGCTCCAAAAGAAAGCATTGGTATGAAATCTATGTTGTCAAATCGCTAACCTCATTCACTTAGCCTTTTCAAGTATTTTAAATTTTTTGAAGTGCTTATTAAAAGTCAACTACCATTATAAAACCATTGCTTTTAGTGAGTCATTTATATTCTTATTACTACCTTATAAGACATAAGAATTATTTCCCCCCATTTTATAGAAAAGAAAATTAAGACAGAATAGACTAAGCTGTTTGGATTTTAGGATATACGTTTTTATAGAGCAAAGATTTAAGCTGTGTGGACCTAGGGAAATCATTAGTGCATTATGCTGTAGGAAAATCATAGATGTTCTTTGATCCAAAAGAATGAGAAAAATTTATCATCTTATGTAAATTTATGTCCACTTGTGACTATCCTAACATAGTCTATATATTTCCATTTTTGCTAAAGTACTTTTATAGTATCCATATATCTATGTGATTAATAAATCCTAGATAATTACAAAGTAAGTAAATTAGCACCCAGGAGGCAGAGGCAAGCAGATCTCTGTGAGTTCAAGGCCATCCTGGTCTAGGAATTGTGTTCCAAGACAGCTGGGGCTGCAGGGAGACCTTGTCTTGAAAAGACAAAAATAAAAGTAATTAAACAATGAATGGTAATGCAAGTTTGTAATCCTAGCATTTGGACAGCTGAGGAAGAAAGATTGTAAGTTTAAGATCAACCTGGGCTAACATGAGATCCTGTCTCAAAAAATAAAAACGGAAGTTATGATGTTAGAAAAGGGGCTGGAGAGATGGCTCAGCAGTCAAGAGCGCTGGGAGCTTTTGCAGAGGACCCAGGTTCCATTCTTAACACCCACATGGTGGCTAACAACCATCTGCAACTCTAGTTCTAGAGAATCTGAGGCCTTCTTCTGACCTCCATTAGCATTGCTGGACACAGGTGCACCAACCTCCATGCAAGTGATACATTCATACACATAAAATAAAAATGATAAAATCTTTTTAAAAGAAGTCAGAAAAAGAAAAAATAATGAAAGAACTAATGTATAGCTATTACATACATTTCATAATGATATTTATGTAACTCTTGCATCAGCGTGCATATTTTTCCAGGCCAGTTGTTATTTTAGTTCACAAGGTTTACAACTGGGTAAAATTGATGGTTACCTATCTTTGTAACATTCATAGAAACTTCTAGTACTACAAAACCTAGTCAGTAGATATAAATCTTTAAGGTCAGTGCCATTTTTATTTCACCTTGTTTTTTTTTTTTTTTCCTATGACAAACATATATAATATCGTCACTAATAGGAACGACAGTCAATTTCTGGTGGGTAATGGAAAGTCATGAGAATATGAGTACTGTTTGAGGGGTTATGTGAACTTCTTGGTAAACAACTGCAAAAGAGAGAGTCCATTCCTGGCAATAGGCTTTTTATTTGGTAGCCTGCCTTGTTTGATAGGCCCACTTAACCTCTGTTATAAGGTCCTCACCTTTAAACTATTTTTATAATGTATATGTATATATTGAATGAGGTTTCTGCAGTAGGCTTCTATACGATTTTATTATTGTAGACACAGAATTGGTAGTTTATATTCTAAGATGAAATTACACTATACACATATTTTCAATTTGAGAATTATACTAGTTTAGTTAATTATGGGATTTTCTGTTTTTCTTTTTCACTTCCCAGATCATGATTTTTAATCTCTAGAAATTTATCGTTATTGTTTTATTTCTGTTTATCTGAAGGCAACTATGCTGTTATAATGTAAATCTCTTAACAGGCTCCAGAATCAATCTGCCATTTACTTCAGACTCTGTAATTACCGTATATGGGTGAAAGTATGTATTCCTATTTTAGAGTAATATAAAATTAAAGGAGGAAAATGTGAATTCCTAATCATAAAAAAGACTGAGAGAAAGATGCAGGACAGTTATGGCAGAGTGCATGATCTGGGGTGGGGTGGGAGGAAGAGAAAGGGGAATATGTCTAAATTGAACTAAAAAATGATGTCTGGAATACACAAAACATCAATAAAAGCATTACAAAAAACACATTAAAAAAGAAATTTAATTAGGGGATAGGTGAAGGTATAGTGTGGTTACAGATGAGTAATAGAAAATAATGGAAAACCACTTGGTGACTGGTTCTGGCGAGTTCCAACATCAAGTTGAGGATAACCAGGATCACATATAGAGTGAGGATCCCAGCTTTGCCCTCAGGGAACGTGAGAGGTTCTAGAGAATCAATCCTTAGGAGACCAGAATTTGCAAATGGCAGAGACCTCCTCTCTCCCCAGTCTAAGAGGTAAAATCACAGCCATACACAAACAGAGAGCAGAAAGGAAAGGGTTGCAGTTTATGGTTGTCAATCAGAGAAGTCTCAGACTGCTACTTAGTATCAGGAAGTCCTCCGTCCTCCACTGTTTCATCAGGGAACTGTCACAGGAAAGATCATGCAGACCACCAAAAAGAGCACATGGGAAGCATGTATTCTACTAGGCGACAGCTTGGTCCAGTGGACTCAGCCTCAGACTCTGACACTGAAGGGAAGTAGCACATATTACTTATATTTTGGGCATCGGGTTACAGTGAGAAGGAAACTTATATGTTGATTGACTATTAGCAAAGTCCTACAACCAGGTAAATTATTATAACTTTTAAATATAAAACATGATAAAAATTCTACATAAAAGTCATTCCAGAAGTCTCTGAGGCAAATAGAATTGAAGAAGTTTCATCAGGACCCAAGGGAAGTGATTCTAGCTTTTCCGGTTTTCTAGCCGATTTCACTTCCATTGACAGAGACAGAGAAAACAAGGATTAAACCCATATTTTCTTTAAATGTTTCATCATACTCTACATCACTACTCCCAGAGGAATGTGGAACTTTGGCTCATGGTAGGGGACCACACCCCCAACTCACAGGACAGGACCGGAACACTAGCTCAGAGAAGGGCACTACAGCTCAGACTCATAAGCAAGGTCCCACAGCACCAACTCACAAGAAGGGACCATAGCTCCAGAGTCATAAGAAGGATCAGAGCTCCAAGTTCACAGGAAGTGACCAAAACTCCACCACACTGGAGGAGATCACTGTACCAGCTCTCAGGACAGGAAGACATTTCCTGTTCACAGTGGGTAGAGGCTCAGCTCCAACTCACAAGAGGAGACCACAGCTCCAGGCTCATAAGAGGGGCCACAGCTCCAGCTCACAGAAGGTGACCACAGCTCCAGGTTTACAATACAGGACTGCAGTCACAAGTAACATATGATTTTTTTAAAGCCCTTTTTTATGAGTTATCCTCCCTTTTATCCATCTTCTATCCTAACCTACCATTCCCCACCCCCATTAAACCCATCCTATGTCTGTATTCCCCTTCCTTATGTAAATCACAATATGCTATTCATCCTCTCATCATTCTTTGTTAGTTTAATGACTTCTAAGGAGTTTCCAATTTAAACATACCTATCTAAAGATTCAGAGGTAACATCCACTTTTGAGAGCGAACATGCAATGTTTGTCTGGATCTTCGTTATTTCATTCAGTATGATTATTTCCGGTTCCATCAATTTGTCTGTGAATTTCATACCTCGTTTTCTTAACACTTGAATAATTTTGGTTAATGTAAATATATCACATTTTCAATATACATTCATCAGTTTTTATTTATCTAGCTTTTTGTCCATTTCTTGGCGATTGGGAATACAGTAGCAATAAACATGGATTAATAGGTATATCTGTAACTGGATACAAAAATCTTTAGGTATATGGTCAAAAGGGGGATACTTGGATCATGGGAAAGATCTATTGTTGGCTTTTCAAGGAACCCCCACCCTGGTTTCCATAAGGAATACACCAGTTTGCACTTGCACCGGCAGCACATTACTGCTCCCCTTTTCCCATATCGTTGCCAATACCTGTCATTGTTTGTTTTTGTTTTACTTTTAGTTTATCCTAGCCATTCTGAATGGGTAAGCTGAAACATAATAAAGGCAGTACACAGCAAGCTCACAGCCAACATACTAAACAGCGAAAAACACAAAGCATCCCCACTAAAATCAGGAACAACCTAAGAATGACTACTCTCACCATTATTGTTCAATATAGCACTTGAAGTTTTTTTATTTCTCATAAAAGTGTTTATTTCTTTTTTTCTCTTTTTTTTATTGATGTTTTGTGTATTTCATACATCATTTTCCAATTCAATTCAGGCATATATCCCCTTCCCTTCCCCCCACCCCACCCCTACCCATCCCAGATCATGCATTCTGCCATATCTTTTCTGCGTCTTTCTCTGTTTTTTTTTTCCTTTTTTTTTTAAACAGTAAGGTGATCGTCTGTGAGTACAAGCATCCCCATGTAAAACCAATTTCCAACCAGTTTGCCTAAACCCACATAGCTCATGGGCCCCCCAGCACTTGAAGTTTTAGCTAGAGCAATAAAACTAGTGGAATTAAGGGGATACAATTGGAAAGAAAGAAGTCAAAACATCCTTATTGGCAGACATTATTTTTCATAAGGCCCCTTTAAGACCTTTGTGTACATATAAGACCATAAAGACTCCTCCAGAGAACTTGTTCATATTAAGAAAAAACATTCAGAAAAGTGTCAAGATAGAAGACCAACACGACAAAATTGGTAGTCTTCTCACATACCACCAACATACCACCAACATACCACAACATACCACTAACATACCACCAACAAGCATATTTGGAAAAAAACAATCAGGGAAATGAACCTATTCTCAGCACCCTCAAAAATATAAAGCAATTTGCATAAATCTAACCAAGGAAGTAAGCAAAGGATTTAGAAGTAAAAACATGAAGACATGGCAGAAACTAAAAGATGGAAAGCTTCCCTTGCTCACAGACTGGTAGGAGTAATATTGTGGGGGGAAAAAATGCTACTAAAAGCAATCTACAGATTCAGTGCAAACCCCATTACAATTCCAACAAAATTCTTTGCAGACATTGAAAAAATAATCTTAAATTTAATATGGAAACATAAAAAAAAAAAAACTCAAGTTAACCAAAACAATCCTCAATAATAAAAGATACTTGCTGGAGGAATCACCATCCATTTGATTTCAATTGTTACTACAGAGCTATAGTAATAAAAACCACAGGGCATGACAGACACATTTATCCATGGAATAAAATCTAGGACCCAGACTTAAGTCCATGTGTTTCTTGGGTTCTGATGAAGGTGCAAAAACACACATTTGGAAAAAACAGTATGTTTAATCAGTGATGCTGATCAAACTTAATAGCTATATGCTGAATAATGAAGCTGGATCCCTAGTTCTGACCTTGTAAAAATCTTAATACCAAATGGATCAAGGATTACAGCATAAGATCTGATGCCTTGAATCTGATAGAGAAAATGGAGAATATACTTGAAATTATAGCCACAGGAAAGGATGTTTGGAAGAAGACCTTTGTAGCTAGACATTTAGAGCAACAACTGAAGAATGAGACCTCATGGAAATATTAATCTTTGCAGCAGAAGAGACCATCATTTGAATCAAGAGACCACCTAGGGAATGGAAAAACATCTTTACCATGTATACATCTGACACAGGGTTAGCTTCTAAGACATACAAAGAACTAAAAGTAGTAAACATCAAAAATACAAATAACAAATTATAAATTGAGGCAGGAAGTAAACAGAGAGGCCTCATGAATCAAAAATGGCTGAAAAATATTTTAAATGTTCAATATTTTTAGTCATCAGGGAAATACGAAGTACATCAAAATCTCATCATACCACAGTCAGAATAACTAATATCCAAAAATACTTATTTTTAACACCGTCAATTTTTATTTTATGTGTGTGTGTGTGTGCGTGCACGCGCGCGCTTGCATGTATGTATACCACATTTGCCTGATGCCTGTGTAGGCCAGAAGAAGGATTTGGATGCCTGGAATTGGAGTTACAAATGGCCATTTCTGCTGGGTGTGGTGATGCACGCCTTTAATCCTAGCACTTGGGAGGCAGAGGCAGGCAGATCTTTGTGAGTTCAAGGCCAGCCTGGTCTACAGAGTGAGTTCCAGGACACTTGGGACTACAGGGAGACCCTGTCTCAAAAAGACAAATAAGAAGACAAATATAAAAACAAACAAACAAAAACACAAATGGCCATTTCTATAGGCCCTAATTACTATTTTAATGGTAAATTTATTTTTATTATTCACTTATGTTTATGTGTGTTCATATGTGTATATGTACATGTATATTTGCATGCGAATTCAGGTGTGTCAGGTGATGCTAGATCCATTGGAGCTGTAGTTACATGCAGTTGCGAGCTATCCCACTCAGGTAATAATGACTAAATTCCAGAACTCTGAAAGAGCAGCTATATAAATGCAAAGCCATTTCTCCAGCCCCCTGAAATCATTATTAATGGTTCTCCCTTTGCCATAAAATGTTCTGAATTGTATTGTTTTGTTTACTTACTAATTAATTAATTAATTTGCCAGCCTATCCACAGATTATTCTGAGCAAATGTTTCAATGGAGTAGGAAAAAAAAGTATATAAGCTTTTTTTTTAAGGTTCCAAATTATCCATCTAGCTCAATAATGTAAAAGGCACTTAAGATGTGAAATATGGTATATAATAATAGCTTCTCAGTGTGATTGTTATCCCATGGTGTGCGTCCTGCAACTTTATACTAGAACAAAAAGTGATTTGCTTGAATCTGTAGATTCCTTTGAATGAAGATGAGTCAGACAGTCTTTTGGGACAGAAGATATATATATATATATATATATATATATATCTATATATATATATTGCTACATTTCCTATGAATATTATTTTCCACAGAAACAGCATTTGGTCTCCAACATTATTTTAAGATATGTTCTAAAGTGGCATCATCTTGGCATATTAACTTTTAAAATTTTGCTTAACTTTAAGCATGAAGCTATTCAAACCACTTATACATACACATCACTTGTGCAGAAGAGTAGTGTTCTTCTGGACACTGGAAGTAAAATAAATCAAGTTTATTTGTTCACAGATTCATTCAACATTTAAGCATTTATGAGTATCTAGTGTGGCCAGCGACTGTTTCAAATAGTTCAAGTACAACATAGAATTAAATAACAAAGTCTTGGGTAAAAGATTTTGTGCTTTTAAATGAAGTAATAAAGATAACACCCAAAAAGTTGAAGGGAGGTACAAATTTACCTCTGTAGGTACTTTGCAGAAGAGAATTCTCCAAGTGTGAGGAAGCAAAAAAAAGAAAAAATGATTCTAAATGAGGTTCAGGCTGAGCCTTAAATGGTCAGTAAGGGAGTGGGCATGGCTAAAGTTGAGTGATCAGGGGAAAGTAGCTGGAGACCGGTCACAGGAGTCAGTTAAGCCACTGCTTGCTGTGGCTGTAGCCTGTGAGGAATGGGACTCTACTGGAATATTTGTTTTTGCATTTTGTGGTATTACACACCCCCTAATTTACAAGGCATACTTTGGCATTGTGGGTTAAGAATAGACTGTACTGATGTAGATTTGTAGCTCATGGTAATATTCTAGGAGAGAGATGATGGAAAGTCAAGGGGCTCGAGAGATGGCCTAGCGGTTAAGAACGCCAACTGCTCTTACAGAGGACCCGGGTTCGATCCCCAGCACCCACATGGCGGACGAGAACCATCTGAAACTCCAATTCCAGGAGAACTCCAGTTCCAGGGGAATCCGACACCCTCTTCTGACCTCTGCAGCATTGCAAGACACGGGTGCACAAACTTGCATGCAGACAGTACATTCATACACATACAGAAATAAATAAAATTTAAAAAAATTAAAAAAAAAGGAAAGTCAAACAATGTCGTCAAATTGGAGGTCACAAGATGTGATCATATTCTGCAATTTATAAACAAGATTTTTGGTGTATGTATGTGTGTATGTATGTATGTATGTATGTATTCATGTTTGTGGGAAGGAGCCCATGTGTGTACATGATGTGGAGGTCCAAGGAAAATCTCAGGATTTGTCTACCTTACTTGGACCTAGAGTCTCTTGCTGGCCTGGAGACCACTGATTAGGCTCGGCTGGGTGGATTCCATGTCCCAGGATTCTCTTGCTTCAACACTGGAATTAGAAGCACATGTAACCATGCCTAGCTTTTTACTGGAAGATGGAAATCAAACTGAGATCTTTATGCTTAGAAAGCAAGTGCTTTACTAACTGAGCATCTCTTCAGCCCTGATAAATATGGTGAGTTAAATTATATGAAATTCAAGAAAAGGAATATTTGGGATGACCTCTGTGTATTTATTTTATTGACCAACTAGTAAGCTGCCATTTATATTATGCAATGAAGAGAAAAATTAATAGAAGAGGAGTAGAAAATTGGTAGTACAAAAAAGTTTAAGATTAAGGTATATTTTGAACATTACATGAAAATGCCATGTTGGAAAAAATCAGTCAAGAATTCACTTCGATTTTATTGCCTACAGAATTGTCTTGTATAAGGTGCAGTTTCATTCTTTTTGACATCATTGGCTAAGAAGAATTTACTTATTCCTCAAAATCAGGGTTTATTTTTCAGATTCATTCAGAAAACTGTTTGCTGGATATCTCTAGTGATTTGTCCTAGAAAAAATGACAAGGGTAATACATTCTCTATCTCTGTGGTGACTCTCTCATAGACATACTCCAACCCCTATACACAGACACTCAGATGGTTGTTCCTAGTACAACATTCATTGAAAAAGAAATCTTCAAGTTATTCTGGTTCTTCATCATCCCACCCAGGTCATGCTACAAATATTATTTGTTTGTTTAACCAAAGTCTTTCTCTCCATTTCCATGGGTAACTGGCAGGTGTTGCTGAATTTGTTTCCAATGGATCTTTTGCTCTGTGCTACCTAGCTAAGAGAATGATGTTTATATTATGCTGTGATTATTTGCATTTTCCAGTAGCTCTGCTGAAGTCCATAGCTTTGTGTCGGCAATGGAGTAATCTAGAGATTTCTATTGTCTCAGGAAGAATCAATCAGAGAGAGAACTAAATAATTCACTTAACATTCAAACACAAATCCTGTTTTATAGAGAGGACATGTTACATGTTATTTAGTGAGTCCCTTTGGTTGTTTTTAGAACTCATAAATTCTAATAATATAGAAAATAGATTTTTAGGAGAGCAGCATTTCTTTGTTGTATGTAATGTGCTTAAAACACTTCTGTAAAAGGTGTGGACTTTTCATGCAAACCTCAATCCATAGTGGAAACGGCATCGTCTATTAAAGAATGGCTCATGTATGCATACAAGTGCAATCAAACAGCCACATGCCACTGGTATACATATTTTAAGGGAAACATTTGCTCTTCCACTCTACGACTCAATTTTATATTATCTTTCTATTTTCATTTAAAAATCTTGTTCTTGACACATTAATTTGTTTTGTTATTCATTTTTTTTTCTTATGTGTATGAATGTACTGTCTGCATGTAGGTTTGTGCACCCGTGTTGTGCAATGCCTCAGAGGTCAGAAGAAGGTGTCAGATTCCCCTGGAACTGGAGTTAAAGACAGTTCTCAGCTGCCAAGTGAGTGCTGGGGATCGAACCTGGCTCCTCTGCAAGAGCAGTTGGTGCTCTTAACTGCTAGGCCATTTCTCCAGCCCATGTTTTTGTTATTCTTTAGTGGGTCACTGAGACCTACAGATTTGAAAGCACTGACAGAGTGACATAGACACATACATGTGTAGTAATTTAAATCTAAAACTCATGGCAGTTACTTAGCAATTCCATCACCTGAATCATTTGTACTTCAAGAGTTGCTAGCTGGCACAAAAGGAATCTTGATTGGGGTACATGATCCTAAGACTTCAGAGAAATATTTATTTCCTAAAATGTGTTAACGTATTGGGTAATTGGATAAAGGGATGTTTGAATTTTTCTCCCTTGAAATATATAGTATTCAGAAGTTGAGATGGTTTCAAGTACTAGAGATACAGATTTTTCTCTTGAGTCAATGAATTAGTTATCTGATCAAAGCGAGGTTATCCAAGGAATCAAAATTCAGTGTTGTGCATGAGGTTTGAAAGTTCATTCTTCTACACATTTCTCCCCTTTCTAGCTCCAGTGAAAATTTCTCTTGTCTAATCTAGCTAAAAGTATATCTGAACTTGTCAGAGAATCATTTTTTTTTAATTTTCTTGTAGTTAACCTTTCATTCAAGGGCACTCTTGGAGAAGCATAACTGGGCAGTAATACTCAGAAAAGATCATACTTGTTAGAACAAATCACTTGTCTTTGAATATGTTTGAGAAGAAATGTTTACAATTGTGTCAGATTTTATTATAGAATAGATCACACACAAAGAAACACATCCTGCGAATTGTGATGGGCCACCTTATCCATGATAAAGTCTATAAGTTAAATAACTTACTTAATGTCATGAAGCACAAAAGGGCTTAGGTTTGTTTGAAATTTAAGTATTTAAAATCATTCTCCATCTTTCCTCTTAATATTTGTACTTTAGACAAAGCTATTACTGTGTAAGAAAGGATAAGAAGACCTGATAAAAGGATACAAACTATCCACAGTATCTTTAGTATCATTCTAGAGTATATAGAAAAATAATCTACAACAACATTTTCTCAAGGGAAGTTTAGGAAAGGCTAAATTGAACTAAAAAATGATGTGTTCTGTGTTATCTTCCAGGTCTGATATTCTTTGTTCTGCTTCCTCCATTCTGCCTCTGAGGCTTTTTCCATTCTTTTTTGAGTGTTTGATTTCCTTTTTCATTTCATCCTGTGTTGTCCTTAGTATTTCCACTTCCTTTTGGAGCTTCTAAATCTCTTCCTGTAGCTCTTTGCTTCACCGGTTTGTTTCCTTATCTTTTTCAACATGGGATCTTTTCACTGTTTCTTCTTCTTTCTGGAGTTTGTCACTCTCTCTCTCTAGGTCCTTCTTGAGTTCTTCATTCTCTTTTCTTAATTCTTTGATTTACTCTTTATAATCTTGTAGTTCTTTAAGTACGTTCACAATTGTGTTTCTGATATCTGTGTCCTGGGCCATCTCCAGGGGGATCCCACTGTAGAAATCTTCCATAGGGTTGGTAGAGCTTGGTTCGGGATTATCCTGCCCCTTTCCTGTGTTGTCTCTTCTTCGTGTTCCCGGCATATGGGTTTCTCCTTGCCTGTATTCCAATGTGGGTCCCAAATGCCTCTTCACTGTGTTGAAGGCTTGCTTTCCTTGCCTCCTTCAGATGCCTTCATAACCCCAGCTGGCAGAGGGGGGGTGCTCTTTGCCTGGTACCTGCTTTTCAGCTGGTTTTGGGAGATCTCAGATCTCAAGACTTACACAACCCTACCTTTTATACCAGCTGGGAGGATAACTCTGCCCCCATAGCCACAAAAGCCAACTAAGCCAAAGACAACTGGATTAAGTAGATTAGGTCATACAACAACCAGCCTTGCTGAAGCACCCATCTCCTACCTACCTTCCTGTGCTTCCGCTGGTCTTGGGATATCTCTATAATGTAAATCTCTTAATGGGCTCTAGAAGCATTGATCCAGCACTTACTTTCAGACTCTGTAATTACTGTATATGAATGGAAAATATGTATACATATTTTAGAGTAATATAAAATTAAAGGAGGAAAATGTGAATTCCTAAACATAAAAAAAGACTGAGAGAAAGATTTAGGATAGTTATGGCAGAGTGCATGATCTGGGGTGGGGTGAGAGGAAGGTAAAGGGGAATATGTCTAAACTGGACTGAGAAATGACGTCTGAAATACACAAAACATCAATAAATGCATTATAAAAAGGAAATAAAATGCTATAGAAATGATGCTGCATCGTTTAAAGATTAGAACAGAAATAAATCACTGTTCTACCTGCCTTTCTTGGTGATGGACTTTTTTGGTTTGATTACATGTCTCGAGAAATACTGGAGTAAACAATATTTAGACTTGGAAATGGGTACATTCACCATGCATTAGTATTTTGGGTAGGAGTATTAAGTCAATCTATTTGGAAAATAAGTATGGTTAGAATTTTTTTCAGTTAATATTATGCCTGTATACCATGGTCATCAGAATCTTCAATGGTGGGTATGTGCTAAGGACAAGCACTAGTGAACCAGAGGGTTTCTTGATAATGACTGTGCCTCACTCATGGTGTTGAGTCATTTCTGTAAATCCAAGCCATAGACAAGCCTATCTTTCTGATGTTACCCCTGCCTAAAAGTAGAGCACTGTTGCTTAATCTCAGGTATTAATGAAAGTGAGCTTTTACATTGATATTGTGTGCATAATTGTCTGGTATGTGTGCTGGTCACCTTGCTTATTTTGTCTCATGGTTTCAGAGTGCAGGCCATTTGTATGGGGAGAAGTCATGGTAGCAGCAGTGCAAGGAACTTGGTCACCTTTTGTGCTTTTAAAGCTATTTTCTAGTTTCATTTTTTCATGTTTTATTTCTTGAAAATTCCCTACATATATACAAGGTTTCTTTATCATGTCTATCTTTTACACCACTTCCCAATGCCCAAGAGAAGTCCGTATCACATTTCCCTTACAATTTTATATTTTCCCATTAAAAATGTTTGGTAATTTAGTGAATCTATTTAGGGTTGCCCATATGCATGTGGGCATGGAACTTTCCACTGGGACATAGGGAAACTGCCGTGCCCACACTGAAAGAAAAGTGACTCTCACACCTCTAATAGCCATCGGCTGTCAATAGCTCCCTGCCCATAGGTAGCACCTTGGATTCCCCAGACCCTAGATGCTAGAATTTTTAACAGACTTGATCTTGGAGGTAAGCACAACATTGATAAGTTCACAAGTGCACCAGCCACCTCATGGCCAGAGGACCATTCCCAGCTTTCTTCACCATCTGTCAGCTAGGACATTCCTTTTGCCCCCTCTGGGAAGATGTTCACTGAACATTAGGAGAGGGTGATAGAAATATTCAATCTGTGCCTTAGAACTCACAGTTACTTAGTTTCAAAACTTTGAAGGGTAATGATTCACTGCAATAACCACTACCCATTGCAATAAGAAACTGAGCAATGTTAATGTGATATTTCTTTTTTAGTATAATTTTTAATATAATGCTTTTATCTCATTAATGAACATAGATGCAAAAATTCTCAACAAAATACTTTCAAAGCACATAGAGGCTCACTTCAAAAATATCATCCATCATGACCAAGTTGGATTCATACCAGAGATGCAGGGAGGGTTCAATATACATAAATCAATAAATATCATAAAACACATAAATGGAATGAAAGATGGAAGTCCCACAATCATCTCAATTGCTACAGAAAAAGCCTTTGACAAGATCCAAGATCCAGAATCCCTTCAAGTTTAAAAGTCCTAAAGGGAATTGGACTGAAGGGAACATTCCTCAACATGATCAAAGCCATATTAAACAAATGCATTGCCAACATCATCCAAAATGGAGAAAAATTAGAAACATACCCCTTAGAGGTGGGAACCTGGCAAGGCTTCCCCTTATTGTCACTCCTCTTCAACATAGTGCTTGAAACAGTTGCTAGGGCAATAAGACAAGAGAAGGAAATTAAAGGAGTACTAATTGTAAAAGAGGAAGCTAAACTATCCCTTTTGCAGATGATATATTTTACCTCAGGGATGCTAAAAACTCCACCAGAAAGCTTCTAGAAATGATGAAGAGTTTCGTTAAAGTGGTGGGAAACAAAATTAACCTATATAAATCAGTCGCCTTTCTTTACACCAACAATAAACAAGTGGAGAAGGAATACAAGAATATAAGAAGAACTTCCCACTCACAATAGCCTCAAAAATAATAAAATACCTGGGAACAAACCTAACCAAAGACACCAAAGATCTCTATAAAATAATTAAACCCCTGAAGAAAGAGATTGAAAATTACATCAAAAGATGGAAAGAATTCCCATGCTCATGGACTGGAAAAATTAATACAGTAAAAATGTCCATTCTACTCAAATTGATATACAGGTTCAATGCAATCCCAATCAAAATCCCCATGAGCTTCTTCATAGACTTGGGAAAAAATCCTTAAATTCATATGGAAAAACAAAAGACCCTGAATAGCTAAAGCAACCCTGAGTGAAAAATGCAATACAGGGAGAATTGCTCTACCAAACTTCAAGCTATAGTGCAGGGCCATAGTCGTAAAGACAGCCTGGTACTGGCACAAAAACAGATCCGTTGACCCATGGAACAAAATTAAAGCTCCAAACTTGAGCTCATACAATTTTAGCCATCTCATATTTGACAAAGGGGCAAAAAAAAAAAAACTTCAATGGAGGAAGGATAGCATCTTCAGCAAATGGTGCTGGCAAAACTGGATCACCATTTGTAGAAGAACAAAACTAAACCCCTACCTCTCACCCTTTACAAAAATCAACACCTCACCTGCCTGGAAATACTGTGCAGCAGTGGCAGCCATATGCCTGTATATCCCAAATCTAATTGGCTATTAGCTCTCTCCTTGGAGGAATAACCCACGGCTGATGCCACAAGCTTACATCCTCTAATGGTTAGAAGATGTTATAAGCCACAGTAAGACCCTGTCATATCTAACAGAAAAAAATGTAATTCATGGATTAACATACCATCCAAACATCTGTGTCTATACCAAAGTAACCTACCATAACAATTAGTACTGTTTAGATACCTATATATCTAATTGCTTGTGCTTCATTAGTAGGATTGAAAGGTTATTCCTGGACAAACTGTCAGCCCATGAAAGGAAACAGCCAGAATTGTCCAGAGACCAATACAACAGCTCCAGAGAAAGTAGACTGTTTTGCTTCTCATCCACCTGTGCCCCTTTTCTAAGCCTAGGGAACAATCTGCCAAATAGGGGGCGTGGTAGAATGTAAGGGCTGCGATTGGGGTGAAAGGTGAAACTACAGCAATATAGTCTGGACACTCATTTGATCAACTTGATTGAACATACAAGGCCCCCCTTGCTGGATGGTGGGACCCATGGGCTGTGTGGGTTTGGGCACAACCGCTTACAAATTGGTTTTACATGAAGGATGCTTGAACTCATAAATTATTACTTAATGTTAAAAAGTGAAAAAAAAAACTGAGAGAAAGATGCAGGACAGTTATAGCAGAATGCATGATCTGAGATGGGGTGGGGTGGGGTTGGGGGAAGGGAAAGGGAAATATACCTGAACTGATTTGGAAAATGATGTATGAAATACACAATGCATCAATAAAAAATGAAAAATAAACAACAAAAAACAAAAATCAACTCCATGTGGACCAAAGATCTCAACATTATATTTCTTTTTTATCTGAAAGCAACTATGCTCTTAAAATGTGAATCCCTTAATGGGCTCCAGAATTAACTTACCACTTATTTTCAGACTTCATAATTGCAGTATATGGATGGAGGGTATGTACTCATATTTTAGAGTTATATAAAATTAAAGGGAAAATGTGAATTCCCAAATATATTTTGTAATTAACATATACTTTATTTTCAGAGGTCATACTTTTGGTATATATGTGATATATATCTATGTATATATGTTTATTTTGGCTCTATATAAATTGGAGGGAACAACAACAACATAAGGACTGGGTCAAAGAACTGACTGAAACAGTTAAATTATGCCCCAAACAATAAACCTCTGTAGAGAAAAACTTTGTTAAATACTGAGAAAAAGATGCAAGACATTTATGGCAGAATGCATGAATTGAGGTGGGGTAGGGGGCATGGACATGGGAATATGTCTAAATTGGACTGAGAAATGGATGTATGAAATACTAAAAACATCAATAATATATTTTATAAAAAAAGACCAAAAAATTTAAATAAAATCACTTCATTTGAATTAACTCACAAATAAAACCATCATATAAATAGTTTAAGGAAGTCACTCAAACACTTGCCTTTTAAAAAGCCTAATTCATAGCAGTACTATATTTTTGCGCACACACACACACACACACACACACACACAAAGAAGTCACAATGTTGGGTGGGTAGGGAGAGGGGAAGGGGCCTGGGAGGAGCTGGGGGGGACTAAATATGATGATGATGATGATACTTTGTATGAAATTTTCAAATAACTAATAAAAATTAAAGTAAAAATAAGCAATAAAAAAAGAATCTTCCCTGACCAGTAGCACACATTTTGTAGATGTAACATATGTAGAAGGCAGTTTGACAGTCTGACCATTTATATAAACAGCAGCAGCATCATGACTGGGCATGGTGGCACACATCTTTAATCCCAGCACTTGGGAGGCAGATGTAGGAAGATCTCTGTGAGTTCAAGGCCAGCCTGGTCTACAGAAGGAGATACAAACCAGCTGGGGCTACAGGAAGATCCTGTCTCAAAAATACCCCCCCCCAAAAAAAAAACCCAGCATCAATAGGATTTCTACTAGGGTTTATGTCTTCTATAGCTGTGGATTTTTAACATGTTTACAGTACAAACATGAATTCCCTTCTATGGATCAGACCTTAAATCTAATCAAAATAGTGGTTAGTTACCCCAAAAAACTTTTCTACATCTTCTGCATCTTGATCTATGTGTTGGTATTGCAGCACGAAAGATCCAGGATTGGATAAGCTTATTGATGTCTCTTCTTCCTACAGCACCTTTTAGCATTATACATTTTTTGGTTGTTAGCCTCAGCCTTTAAAGGCTGCACTATCCCTCCAGCCCTTTTTAGCATTATGAAAGCTAGCCAAGGAGAGAGTTTTCTGGTCAGTTCATAATTGATTTCTCTGCATTCAGCAATAGGGGCTTACCATCTTGTGCTCCTGGCAATCAGGAGCAATGGCAGTAGCCGACATTATTTTGGTTCTTGTAGTGACTTCCTGACCAATAATCCTAGGGAGGTTAACCAAGACTGACACTGAGTTTTCCCTGTGGTGTCTCTATCTTATGGATACAACTGTATTTCATACATATCCATATGTTTTTAAGATTGGAATTATTTTCTCCATCTTTTTTCAAGGCAGTATCTATCATTGATGGTAAGGTGTGTTTCTTGGAGGCAGAAAACAAACAAAAACAAACAAACAAACAGATTTTTGTCTGTTTTCTCATCCTATCTGCAAGTCTGTCTTTTATTGGGGAATTGAGATTGTTACTATTAAAAGTCACTTTTGAAAGAGGTTTATCAGTTACTCTTGCTGATTTTGTGTTGTTACTTTAGTTCTCTTTCAATTAACTGCTCTGGGATTGTTTATTCCCTGTGATCCCTTGGTTGTGTTTATTCTTCTCTGCAGACCAAAGTAATCTTGTCTGTATTCTCATTAGAGTTGGCTTCCAGGATATGCATTTCTTTAATCTGTTTCTATTTCTCAATCACTTTGTGTTTGTTCAGGGATCAGACAGAGAAGAACATTAGTGCTAACCACTCCCATTTGTATTCTTTCCACTATCTTAGATAACACAATGGTTCTGTCTACACGTAGACTAGATATTAAGATAAATTGTTTTCCTGGGTTACTGTGGATCCTGTCAAGTTAATAATAAATATTAACCAACGCAGTATCCAACTGTCTGCATCTGTATTTGGATTTCAGCAGTTATTTCCTGCCCTAAACCCGATAGTAACAGTTCTCTGTTTTTATCAGTTCATGACACTGGTACACGAAAATTACATGCCCTACATCCCTTCCTTAAACAGAAAGATTTTTCTTCACATTTTGCTAATCCACAGTTCATATTAATCCTGTCTTATGCATGAATGAACTTGCTTCAGGAGCTCTAAGCTAGTTTTTTAATTAAAAAATTTTTTATTTATTTCTGTATGTGTATGAATGTACTGTCTGCATGCAAGTTTGTGCACCTGTGTCGTGCAATGCTGCGGAGGTCAGAAGAGGGTGTCGGATTCCCCTGGAACTGGAGTTCTCCTGGAATTGGAGTTTCAGACGGTTCTCGGCCACCATGTGGGTGCTGGGGAGCGAACCCTGATCCTCTGTAAGAGCAGTCGGCACTCTTAACCGCTAGGCCATCTCTCCAGCCCTAAGCTTTTGTTTTATAATCCAGAGAATTGAGATAGGGGTCCTTCCTTCAACAATTCACATCATCTTGAAGTGTAAATCACACATAAAATTTTGTGTTTTTCTGATTTCTTGTACAAGACCTAGGTTTTCTGAGACAAGAGCTAGTAAGTGACTTCCAGGGCACTCTGTTTATGCTGAAACTAGTTCACACTTGATGTTAAAATATTCACTCAAAAATCTGGAGAAATGGTTCAGAGGTTAAGATCACTGGTTGCTCTTGCCGAGGACCCTGGTTTGGTTCCCAGCACCCATATGACAGCTAGCAACCATCTGTAACTCCAGTACCAGGGAATTTGGCACCCTTTTCTGAGTTTGTAGGTGTTGCCCTGAACTTACATACATGTATGAAATACACTCATATACATAAAATAAAAATAATAATTAAAAATATTAAAAAATGAGTTAATTTAAATTTAGCTGATTTACTCTGTCCTGCTTGCAAACATGTGATGGCTACTACTGACCTGGTGCGTGAACATAGTTTCTAAGTGCAAGAGCCTGTCTCTATGAAAATCAATTTTTAATTTTTCCTTTTTTGTTCACAGATTAGTATATATATATATATATATATATTTGCTCATATGTTTCTGTTTTAATATCAAAATAAGTGGTAAGAAATATGTCATTTCAAAATAATGCAAAGATACTTTAAGTTTATCTAATTTGATGAATTATACAGTTCATAAATATCTATTATACCATTGAACTAAACGATGATTTGTTCTCTGCTTATTTTGCCAAAAAGAAGCTTTATATTGCACTGATTTTAAAAACAGAGAAAATTTGCAAATATCTTTTGGGTTTCCAATAGACCTAAGTATAAAAATTTCCAGTATACTCCATATTGTTATACTGAACAAATATTAATGCATTATTAGTATCTTAACCTCATGCTTTTGAGATTCCCTTAGTCTTTACCTAGTGTCTTGGCGATGGTTAAATCTTGAATGTCAACTTGAATGGATTGAGAAGTACCATGGTAATTAGCAAAGCACATTACTAGGAGCTTCTCTGAGAATACTTCCAGAAAGGATTTATCAAATGGGATACACATACTATAAACCTCGGCAGCAGCATCCCGCAGGCAGATGAACTGTGTGAAATGAAAAGAGAAGAAAGCATCCTCCCTATGTGTTTCCTATCTACTGAAATGTGAGCTGCATGTTTTGTCACACCTTCCTCATGATCCTGGAGCAAAATCTCTGAAATCAAGAGCCAAAATAAGTCTATCCATCTTCAGTTGTTTCTCTAATATAAAGTCACAACAATGAGATATTCTTACTGCCAGTCCTGTTCAGCTACATATTCCATACTGGAAACCATATTATATGTTTAGTCATAACATTTCGTGTGGTTTCTCTAGTCTGTTGCAGCTTCTAGATTATTTCAGTGAACTTGATATTTCTGAGAATTGATTTTCATGGATTCTATATAAGTAAGAGACACATACCTATACTTGATATTCACATTTTTTTTAGGAATGCATCAGGGTAATATGTCTTTGAATGGAAGGCTGCAGAGGCCCAGTTCCATTTATTTCACACCGTACTCAGAGAATATTTTACTGTTATGACTGGTTATTGTGGCATTAACTTTGATAATTAACTGAGGTAGCATGTGCCAAATTTATCTCCTGTAAAGATTTTTTTTTTCTCTCTTCTTTCTACTTACAAGGTGGACATCATTATGCACAGCCCATACCAATGGGAATAGAGTTTTGACACATATCTTTGAAAGAAGAGCATCTGTATATGGAATGGAAATTCTTCTGTATGAGAGACTTAGTTATTGTCTATTTAGGTACTTATTCAATCTTATTTATTTCAACTTGTGTGTGTAGGTACTAATATATAGACCTTTAACTCATTTGGGGAGAAACATCCACTGCTACTTTGTTATCAATGTATTTCAGCTTTGAATACTTGGTACTCTTTTATGGACTCCCGTATCTCTCTGACAGACCTTATAGTTTTGTGTGTATGCATGTGTCACTGTGTATATATTTCAAAATTTCTAATTTTTCTGTAAGAAGATATTTGAGTCTCATGATGCATATTTCCTATCTCAGTCTCAGATCAAACACTTCTCTAAGTATTTCCAAAAACTTTAATGCAAACAAAGTATGAGAAATCGATTCTGAATATTAAGTGGTCACATTGGAACCAAGCTGTCATTATTCCTAGGTCTTTCATAGTATATGAAAATATATGAGAGCATACAAATGATGTGTACATAAATAACTGGTAATATTTATAAATACAAGCATCTGTACTTGCATTAAACTGGAACATGAGTTTAGAATCTCTACAACTTTATTTATTTTTTATTAATTTTATTTATTTATTTTCTATGTGTATGAATGTATTGTCTGCATGTAGGTTTGTGCACCCGTGTCGTGCAATGCCGCAGAGGTCAGAAGAGGGTGTTGGATTCCCCTGGAACTGGAGTTACAGACAGTTCTCAGCCGCCATGTGGGTGCTGGAGATGGAACCCAGGTCCTCTGCAAGAGCAGTCGGTGCTCTTAACCGCTGAGCCATTTCTCCAGCCCCCAGAATCTGTACAATTTCAATCCATTGATCTTTCTGCATTCTTCCCCTAGCATATCTAACTACTCTAATAGTGATAAACCAGACTCTCCTTGCAAAGCATTTACATAATTGTTCAGTTCCTATTCACATTTACAGCAGTATCCAAATCATTAACCGGAACTCCTATGGGAAAAGACTCTTTATTAACTATAGTAATGTCCTTGTGTACAATTTATTTTGCAGTTAGTTTTATAGATTCCTCTCATTATTACTTAGGTCAGCAATTTCTCCTCCACATTCTTTAGTGACTTCATACATTTTTTAATACTGTTAGCTTGCTTTATTACAGGCTGAAATTCCATCATGAACTCCCTAATAGTTTTTAAATTTTTGCATTAAGGTTGCAACTTCTATATAAAACTATGGATTTTGAGAAACAAATAATTTCCTAACTCCATTATTAAAATACACAAAATATGTCCAAACCCCTAAACCATCTTGTTGAGCCTTGGTGGGATGGGTGTGATGTAGACTTCCCATTTAGGACTGAACATTCTGGAGTCTCATATCCCCTTTACCCTGACTAGCTGTGGGTCTCTGTGTTAATTTCTTTTTAGGAAGGAAGAAGCTTCTCTGATGAGGGTTACAAGATACACTTGTCTATGGATATAGCACTAAATCACTAGGAGTCATTTTAATACAATGTTAATTCATAGAGCAGAATATCAGTGGCTGGTTCTCCACTAAGCCTATATTCTATTTAGTAATAGGTTATTGACTCTCATAAAAGTTCCACTATGGGCTCCATCTCATGGAGTAGATATTAAATCCAATGAGAGGGTAATTATTTGGGCCACTATTATA
The DNA here is from genome assembly GCA_009823505.1 of Rhizomys pruinosus. Lineage (NCBI taxonomy): Eukaryota > Metazoa > Chordata > Mammalia > Rodentia > Spalacidae > Rhizomys > Rhizomys pruinosus. The sequence goes on from VZQC01004708.1 coordinate 122,355, forward strand.
CTAGTGGGAATATTTTGCTAGATCAGTTTTTATTATAGTTCACAGGGTCCACAGATGGGTAAGACTGATGACTATTTTTTTTTTTTTTTTGGTCTTTTCGAGATAGGGTCTCCCTGTAGCCCCAGCTGTCCTAGAACTTGCTCTGTAGACCAGGCTGGCCTTGAACTCCACAACAGCTCCGCCTGCCTCTGCTTCCCAAGTGCTAGGATTAAAGGCATGCGCCACCACGCCTGGTTGATGACTACTTTTTATCCTCTGGTAGCATGCAATACCTTCTAGTACTATGAGATTAGCCAGTAGAAATGAAGCTTGAAGTTTGATGCCAGCTTGATTTCTCCATGTTCTATGACCGAAGGGCATGCCATCTTCATCAATAGGTTCTTACTATCAGGTTCTGGAAGGTAACAAAGAGCAATGATGATAGACTGCAATGTTTGGAGTTTAGAGACACCCTGGCTAACAATTCAGAAATAGGTAACCTATTTTGGGTACTAGGTTTTAATTTTCTAGGATGAGATGTCTGGTTGGAGTACTGTCTCCCCTTATAGGATAACACCATTTAAAGTAGTATTATATTTGCATATATTTAGAAAGTTTCTACAGTAGTATTTTCCATTTTTTTTTAAACTTTACTTAATGTTAGTTATCCCACCCATCTTCTCTCCAGGACTCTGCTCTCCCATTCTCCACCCACTTAATCATTTTTGTTACATTATTCCCTGTTCCCTCTTTAAATCACCATATTCCATCTCCTTAACCTTTAGTCACCAAGTATTGTTTGTCTTTGGTTAAGCAGTAAATTTTAATGAAGCATTGATGAAAGCAGTTGAATAAGAAGAATAATGTTAAGACTCTTCAGTCTTAATATAGAGGTAATGTTAAAAGATTTACATGCCATAAAATGGTTAACAAATTCGATGAAATTTCTGACCAAATCTCAATGATATTTTTTCATAAAACTAGGAAATAGTTGTTGGGCATGGTGATGCCTTTAGTCTCAGCACTCGGGAGGCAGAGGCAGTTGGATCTCTGTGAGTTCAAGGCCAGCCTGGTCTACAAAGTGAGTTCCAGGACAGCTGGGGCTATAGGGAGATACTGTCTCAAAAAGACAAACAAAAGAAATAGAAAATAGTCTATGACTCACATGGAGCAGAAGAAGCCAAAAAAATGGGAAAAATATCTGAGGAGTGGGAGAAGCTAAAGGTCACAAACTACCCATTTTCAAAATAGGCACCCAGACAGCATATTGCTTGAAACAGCATGGTACTGACACATAAAATATATATATATATATAAGATATATATATAATATATATATATATATCTCAGTGGAACAAAACAGAAAATTAAAAAAACATAAGCCCATTTATTTGAGCTGAGTTCATTTGAAAAATTATTTTGATTTATTGAACTTTCTGATAGTCATACCATATAGTTTAATGTTTATAGACTCCTTCACCTACCTGCACCTTCCCCCACTGTATTCACCCAATCTAATGTACTCATATATGTGTATAGAGTCTGATTTGCATCCCCAATTGTCCTTCAATGTGGGTTCATCCACTGGGCCCAAGAGTCCCATCCCTGTAAGACACTGTCTCTCCCCCACCTGACAGCCATCAATTGCCAGAGGTTCCTTAGGTTTGATTGGGATTCTTTACCTACGTCCCAATGTATAGACTTAGATTTTGTCTGGCTTGAGCTTGCATAGGACTTAGACACGTTGTCACCATTGCTGTGAGTCCATATGAGTAACTAACCAGCTGTATAGAGGACTGTTTCCTTGTGGTCAACAAACCCTCTGGGTCTTAAAATCCTTCCTGTTCCACTTCTGCAATGATTCCTGAGCCTCAGAAGGCAGAGGCTTTAAAGTGGCCTCCTCTTCAGGGATAAGCACTTTTCAGCCTCTTGTTCTCTGTACATTGGCCAGAGTTTCTGTGTTAACAATCATCTGCCGCATAAAGAAACTTCTCTGGAAAGAGTTGAGAATGCATTCATTCTGAAGTATAGAGGTCGCATTGAAGATGTTTCACTTAGGGTAAAGTGCCTCACAGGTACTTGTTCTCTTCTTTTGACCAGTTGTGGGACTCTGTAATAGTATCCATGTGTTGTGAAAAGAAGCTCCTTTGATGAAATTTGAAAAATACACTTTTTTGTAAGTATTATGCATATTTAGAGTACAATAAGAAATTACGTTGGTCTAGGGATATGGCAAAATTAGGTTTTCCTCTAAGATCTGTGACCTCTGCAGCCTAAGCTGAATTAATTTTTAAAAACAAATATTCTGGGAACATATGACAGGGAAAGGATATTTACTTTCATGAATTATAGTGAACAAATTGTACATCCACAGGTAGAATAGAATTTGTTCTCATTCCATAACATTCTCACATAAAAACTCAAATCTGACTTTAATTGTAATGCCTGAAACCATAAAACATAGTAGAAGAAAATGTGGTAGAAAAGTTTGACACCAGTCTTTGAAGTAACATTTTTTTTCATTTTTTAAATATTTTTATTGAAGTTTTGTGTATTTCATACAGCAACAAAATGACTGGGCCAAAGAACTGACTGAAACAGTAAACTTCTGCCAAAAACAGTAAACCTCTGCATAGAAAAACTTTTAAAAAATGAGAAAAAGATGCAAGATATGTACAGCAGAATGCATGAGCTAGGGTAGGGTGGAGGACAGGGAAGAGAGAATGAGTCTAAATTGGATTGAAGTAACTTTATTTCCCATTCAGACTGCATTCTCTCCCTCTACTCTCCTGAAAGAGAGAAGAACGATCATGAAGTAACTTTTTAAATGTAACTTTAGAATATAACTTTTGGAAGCTGCCAAAAGTTATTGTTGATTCTTCTTTAGGGCAACTGTCTTCCACAACTTTTCTTCATCCCCTAATTAGAAAAGTCTCTTTATATTTATATCTACAATATTACAGTCCAGTAAATAGATTGCAAAACTAATCCTATAAGCCTATGGGAATTGCCTGATGTTATTTGAATATCTTTTTAAAAACTCTTGTCATTTCTTTAATCCTTAATATATGTGTGATTCCCAGGTAAATCTTTACTGGCATGTATAATTTTAATCTTCACAGTATTCTAAAGACATTGAAATTTTACCTCACTTTTTAAAGATCAGAGGCTCAGAGTAATTAAGTTATGTTGCCAAAATGATATTTAGTGGCTAACATGATAGATATGGGGTTAACCACTGTTCATCCTAATTCTTTGTAATTTCTAAACTATGCTTGTAATGACTACTAAATGCTGAGTGTCAGAAAAGACTGAGGATTCTGGAAATTAAGTGTCTGACCTAAATTCACATAGCTATTAATCACACTAATAGTACTAATAAATACACTTTCCCTTAACATTTTTTATCTAGCAAGTGTTCAATTATTCTTCTGTCAGCTTTATTTATTCGTTCTCTCGGCTGATGCTCATTAGGTGTCAAATTTAGAGATGTTCCTTCTTGAAGGCACAGTACCAATCAAGCTGTAGGATGCTGAATTCATCCCACAAGTCATGATCTTTCCTACAGTCCTCTATTCTGAAGGCAATGGCCATGAACCATGCCTGCTCAAGAGTTATAGATTCATTGATTTCTAAAGGGTCAAGATTTCATGCACACCCTTACATTGTCATTGTAAGTAAATTTTCTAACCCATTATCTGTGACAAATCCTGGTTTTTATGGCAGACCTCAGAAGTTTAAATTTCATTTGGAATCATGATTCAGTCTCACTGGAAAACTGACCATCTCCTGAAGTTTCCTATAGAATGTTAACTTTTCCTGATGAAACACATTTAGAAAAAGTACCACAATATAACCAGTTGTTATAATCTGACAATGCTTATGAAAAAGAGAACAGGTCTCATAACTCAATGTAATTTACTTATATTTATTCAACTTGGTATATTCCAAATATCTGACCATAGAACCAGTGCTATCTGTTGCTATGAAAAACCTTGCAGATCCATTTATCTAGTTCCGCTTCCCATTATTAATGTACTTAATGTGCTAGGAATTAGCAGAGACATTGTTACACAGAGCAATTAAGTCTAGCATGCTGGAAATTATACATATCAAATAAAGTACCTGCTGATGATTCTGCAATGAATAAAAAGTTTCAGTAGAAAATATCTTTTGTCATCTTTTTGAGACAAGGCCTCCCTGTAGCCCCAGTTGTCCTAGAACTTGCTATTTAGACCAAGCTGGGCTTGAACTCACAGAGATCCGCCTGCCTCTCCCTCCCAAGTGCTGGGATTAAAGGCCTGCCACCACAAATGGATCTCAGTAGAAAATATCTTGAGCAGTGTGCTGGCACATGCATTTCATCCCAGCACTGGGGAGGCCGAGGCAGGCTGATCTCTATGAGATTGAGGCTACTCTGGTCTCCATAACCACATCCAGGCCAGCTGAGGTTATAAGGAGGCTCTCTTTCAAAATGACAAAAAAATACTTGTTTAAATAATGCTGCAAAGACTTTCCAGAGTAATTAAATTGCCTTAATACCATATAGAGTAAAATCTGAAGTGTCTGAAATGTAGCTTATAAAGGTCTTGGATTTCATCATAGGCTGTGATCTGGAAAAATGATACATATCATAGCTACCCAAATAAGTATGACATTAGAATGGTAGACTATAATTTTCAATTAAGCTATATCTTACCAGGTGATAAAGGTAGCCTATTTTAATGCTTTTCAGGTTAATGATACTATTCTAATAAGAATATTTGGAAAAATAAGCACCATGAAGCAAATATTCCCCCCATTTCCTTTGTAGTCATATTATCAGATTATAGAAAGTAAGTTGATGAAAATATTTTTAATATATTTCTATTTAATATTCTGAAACAATCAGGTTAGATAAATCATAATAGGGTCTGAAGTGTTACATTTAGGTACATAATCCTTTTTAAATTAATTTTCTATGATGTGGGATAGGAATCTAACTTAATTTTTAAAAATATGTGGTTCACTACTAAATTATTTTCTTACAATGGTGCTAGAGAGTCAACTGGAGACAGACATTTAAAGGTATGCTGTGGCTGGAAAAAGTGAACATCCACCAGCCAAGAAAGAGCCCCACCATGCCTTATGTAAAAATTGACTCAAATGATAATGAAATTAAATGTAAAATATGAGACTAATATATGAGAGCATCTTTGATACCATTAAATAGGCAAGGACATACTTTTTATGCTTAATAGGAAAACACAGTAAGAGGAAAAACTTATTTAGGCTGGATATTCTCAAAATCATAAACATTTCTCTGGGAAAACACCAGCTATGTGTAAAATGTAGGTAAAATATAAACCATGTATCTGACAAGATAGTTATGGCTACAGAAATATAATGTATAAACTGAACTCTATATCCAAAATATAAACAACCTAATTAGTGAATAGAATACCTGCAGGCTTTTCAGTGAAGATGTTGTACAAACAGTCAATAAAGAAATGTAAAGTATTCCAATATAATTTCTTATTAGAAAATGCTAATTGAGTAACAATAAAATAGCACCATATACTTATCAAAAAAGCATAAATAAAAACAATATAACCAAATGCTGCTGAGGCTACACCACCCATTGTTGGGAGAAATGTGAAATGATGCATCCATTCTGGAAATATATTTGTCAAGTTTCTTAGAAATCTAAACATTCAATCATTATAAAAATTGGCTGTTTCAGTGCGTTTTCCCCAGAGGAATGGAAACTTGCACTCACACAAAAGTCTATATAAGTATGCTTAAAATTACTTTATTCACAAGAATCAACAACTGAAAATAACCACAATCCCCTTCAATGTGGAAACGGCTAAACAAACTTTGGTAATATTCCAATAGCATGGAATTCTACTTTGCAACAAAAAGGAACAGACTCAGTTGATAACCTAAGGATTTCAAGGCATTTTTATAAGTATGAAGGGATTCTATTGTATTTATAATCAACAAATTTTCAAACTGGATATTCACAGGTAAAGAAAAAACTCCATTCTATGCTGTATGCAAATTACCATATGCAAATGATCACACAGCATATAAAAATTATTCTATAAAACTAATGGCATGAGAGCATTATAAGATACAATAAGAGTCATGGTTGTTAGAACTTACAGATGGTAGAGGGAGATGATGATAACTGGCTATAACTAAACTACAATAAAGCAACACTGGATTTTTGTCATAATGAAACTTCTTTATCTTGACTGAGATCATGGTGACAAAGGTAGGGTGATGCATGAGAATTTCAGAGCACCGAATTCAGAGAACACACATTCAAATGACTGCATGCAAACCCTGGATGGTAACTTCTGGATTCGATCAGTGGACTGCATTCATACCAGCTTCCTGGTAGTGATATTTTATTGTAATTATGAAGCATGATACCGTTTCCGAAAACTGGATGAAGCTGCTGTTGTTTTTAAGGTTCATTGTGATTGGGTCCCACACAAACTTTGAACCCATTTCATGATACTTCACTTTGTTCATTAGTTCTTTATCAATTTCCAATAAACAGCCTGACATTTAGCAGCTTACAACATTACATGCATTTCGTATAACTTGCAAGCTAAAAATCTGGACATTTTTTTGGACATGGTGGTACACACCTTTGACCTAAGCACTCTGTAAGAAGCAGACAGGTCTCTGTGAGATCAGGGCCAGCCTGCTAGACATAGCAAGTTCCAGGCCAGCTAAGGCTACAAGTAGAATCTGTCTCAAATAATAATAAAAAATTCTGGTCAGAGCTTTGTTGAATTCTCTGCTTTGTGGTTATCTACAAGGCTACAGTCAAGAGTCAGTAGAACCTCAGGGCTCAACTGGAAAATATTCATCCAACTTCACTTCTATTGTTTCTGGGAAGAGTTGGTTCCACAGACACCAAGTGTAGACTTCAGTTGTTCCTCAAAGGCTGTTGGCAAGGAGCCACCCTTAATTCCTTGTCATATAGGCAACTCCAGCATGCAACCAAGAATAAGAAGAGGAAGAAACATGCAAAGTGACATTCACTTTCTAATGAATTGAAATATTGCTTATTTTATTGGTTAAAAGCAAGCTATTGAAAGGGAAGTTATTACACAAAATCCTCATTCACAAGAAATGGATATCAATGAGGGCTTAAGTAGAGCCAAGTCATAACCCTTGGTTTGCTTGCTTCTCACTCTTGTACTTGACCTAAGAGTGTTAGACAGCTGACTTATCAGCTGGAAGAGCACAATCTAGTCATGGATAACTGAGGAGAAGGTGGCAGAGGAGTAGACTGTGCTGATGAGCAGCTAGAAAGTGACCTGTTTATGGCCCTTGAGCTAGGCTGGTTTAAATAAAGATTGGAAAAGTCAATACAAGCATGACTATAAATAACTAAGAAAGGAAAATTAATATTTATTGAAAACATTTTATGACTCAGCCACGATGTTTATTGTTTTGTTCAAAGCTCACTCTTCTGACTGTTATGATGTTTGCTTTCTACTGGCTCACTTATTTTCTTCTCCCATTTTTCATGTGTATATGTTGTGTGATTTTGTGTTTTAATTTTTTAATTTATTTATTATTTTTATGTGTATGATTGTACTGTCTACATGTAGATTGGTGCGCCCATGTCGTGCAATGCCGTGGTGGAGCGGAGGTCAACAGAGGGTATCGGATTCCCCTGGAACTGGAGTTAAAGACGGTTCTTAACCGCCATGTGGGTGCTGAGAATCGAACCCGGGTTCTCTACAAGAGCAGTGGGTGCTCTTAATGGCTGAGCTATCTCTCCAGCCCCCTGTTGTGTGCTTTTGTGTGCATGTGTGAGGGGGCGTTTCCATGGGTGTGGACATGCATGTGGAGGCCCCAGGTATTGTCTCACATCTCCCTCTAGACATCCTCCTTCATCACCACACCTTATTGAATGAAGCAGAGTCTCCCATTTATACCCATAGCTCACCCCTCACATGGCTCATCTCACTCACCAGATTGATCATGGCATCCCCTGGCCATTCCCTGAGAATGGAATTATAGGAAGGTCCATCAAGTCTACGTGGCAGTTACATGGATTGTAGGGACCCTGACTCCAGTCCTCCACAATTTCATTTTGTTTTCTTATGTGTCGAATAGGTTGGGAGTCAGGCACTGCCAAGTGGCAGGTGGGACAGATTGCTCTTTTGGCTTCTCTCCTGGTGAGCCTTTTCCAAGGACCCAGTGGCAGGTCTTTGACATCTGCTGCCCCCTGGTGTCCATATCTGTAATTACAGCCAAGCCTCCAGCAAGAGGATGTCTCTTAGGAGAGAGAAGCAGGAAACTGAGCCAACCACAGAGCATCAGTCAACAAATCTAAAAAATAATATATTTACAAATGAAAGAAGGAAAGAAAGAGGAATGGAAGGAAAAGATAATTAGGAAAGAGAATTAAGAGAGAAGGAGGGAGAAAGGCCTGAGGGAACAAGAGAGGAAGAAAGAGAGGAAGGGAGAAATTAAAAAATAGAATGCTTGTGGTCAGGTCCAATGCTGGTAGAAATAGGTACATGGTCCCTAGTCCTGCTTAGTGAAAAATCCACCCAGAAGTTAGGGGGGAGTACATTTAACAAGATGATGGAAATTCTTATGGTAATCAGTAAAATCTCCTGATTTTAGAGAGTACATGAAATTTCATAGAAAAGCCATGTGATCTCTATAGAAAGAAAACTGATCATTTCTCTAATAATAGCATATTCAACATACCTTCCTTATAAAAGAATAACTATGAATAAAAATCATCTAGTAAGATAGACTTTTATTTAGACAAGAAGTCTATAAAATCTACCTATTTGTATCTTCTGAGTCTAAAGTGCAGATGGTTTTGAGGTTCGTTTCCACATCCAGACCACTGCCCCCAGTCACCAGCAGTATATATTTCCAATGTTGGGAGACAGACTAGACAGGCGTTGCAAACGAAGATATCAATGAGGAGTCAAAATCTGTGTCCATGACAGCCTAGAAGGGTTAGAGAAATTAATGCAGAATTGATTGATTAGATGTTTGTTTTCCAGTTATAATTTCCCCATAATCCCCCACTTTTATCACATGGATTGTAAGATCATAATTTCCAAGCCCACAAATGATTCATCAAATTAATATAGACTAGAGACAGTAAACGTGGCCTGAAGATGAGAGAATGATATCACAGTGACAGAAGCAGCGAAGAGCAGTGTGGAAGGGATGACCAAAGCTGCTTCCTCATTGTTTTTCCTGTCTGTCTGCAGTTCATTGTGTTCTTGAAAGTGTTACTTTTCCAGTACCTAATGAATGATACATCAAGGCCTGCCATGAAACTGTAGGGAGAAACTTTATGGTATGACTCATGAGCTGTGCTGAATTACAGATCTTTTCTCATTAGTCTGATTAAAAACCTAAGCTCATTATGGCTCAGGAAGTGATTTAGTTTCAATGCCTTTTGGTTATGTTCCTTTCCTTACTTTCCAGGAGTACATATTTTGGCTAAGAATTCATTTTCTATTTTAAATTATTCTAAATTTCAGTTCTTAAGTGAGTGTTCATTACCATATCATTCAGACCTGTAAATGTCCTTTTTTTTGTATTTTTAAGAACTATTTTTTCATCAGCAAAATGATTTTGATTTTATCTTATAGAGTATTTTTCTTTACAAATGAGAATCTTTGAGACAGTTTTCTGGCATGGTCTTGAATCTCTGAAAAAAATAGAAAGCAGATCTCTTAATTGTGGAAAATGGATGTTGGCTAGAAGTTAGATCTAACTCAGATACAGAGTCTCATGCTGGTCAGTTCACTGAAACTAAAAAGACTAAGTTTTGAAATCTAATAAAATTAAAACAATGATGATTTATCTAAAGTGATATGAAGAATAAATAAACTAATATATTATCTTTTACTTCATTGGTTAATATGGAAATATTAGGGTTTGTATCTTAGTGCAACTAAACTCTTTTTTTTTTTTTTTGGTCTTTTTGAGACAGGGTCTCCCTTTAGTCCCAGCTGGCCTGGCACTCACTATGTAGACCAGGCTGGCCTTGAACTCGCAGAGATCCAGCTGCCTCAGCCTCCTGAGTGCTGGGATTAAAGGTGTGTGCCACCAGACCCAGCAAAACTCTTTAATCAAAAGTGAATAATAAAGTTATTACAGAGTATCCTGTCTCTGATATGAGGAATTAAGGGTATGTTGGCATGACTCTTGTAATAAATCAGACTAAGAAGTGTCTGAAATTTAGTTTTTTCACTAATTTTATCTGGCACAAAGCTAGCAAGTAAAAGTCAGTCTATATGTGAAACATAGAGGAAGGTGCTTTGCTTCCCAGTCTTATTGCCTTCCCCATCATCTCAGTGAACAGCTTCTCAGAGCAAGCCATGAATTCTTCAGGTGTGGATGAAAGCAGCCTCGTATTAACCATGGAGGTGTCTCCTAAATCTTGATAACCAGGCATATCTAATTGATAAGTTGAAGACCCCAAGCTCTCTACCAAAGTACAAACACGACCTTAGCCAATGCTGAGCAAGTGGTCCTCCAGGGCAGTGGGATGTTCCTTTTAGTAGCATTTGACCATTCTAGAGGCACTTTAGGCTGTCAGTAATTAGGGAATGGATCAGTCACCTAGCACAGTTATCAGACACAGTGCTGAATGTCTTTACAGTATGAAGGAGAGACTATCTTAAAACACCAGTTCACATTGCAGTGGCTCTGCTGCATGGAACCCTGGCCTCATCAAATAACCATGTTCACCAAATCCTCAAAATAGTTCTTTTTAAATATGTTGGATGTTATGTTTGGAAACAGCCCGAGACATGGAATCTGAGGGTTTTCATGGCTATCGAATAGGGGGAAGAAAAATTGTCCTTCGTGCCTACTCAGGACTGAAGAGAATGTAAGCAAGCATAGACTATTAGAAATGAAGCTCAGTGCTGTTGGTTTGGGCACTGGAGTTTTTCTAGTGCTTTCTTTGAATAATTTTACCTTGAAAGTTATACCATCTTGTCAGATCCACTTGATCCCAACCAGAGAAATTGGTGAGAAGCAGGGAGCTCTGTGTGGATTGTAGACTCTTACTACCTGGGGCTTCTACTCTCTTACCATTTTCAGTTCATGACAAAGAAACATTTTATTAACAGCAAAATTCTGGACTCAAAATTCTGGACTCTTCATTCCTTCCTGATGATCAAATGGTGGATGGTCTATAAAGAAGTTTATCTGAACTGACACAATTTTAGAGACCCGATGAAAATCAGGAGCTTCTGAACTCTAAAGAGAAGCAAGGGGAGTCCGACTGAGGGAAAGCTAAGGAGAGGGAGTGGATGCTGAAGGGCTGCCCCTCTCCAGGAGGTCCATTCAGTCCAAAACAGGAAGAACTCAGCTCTGCAAGATAGTGTCCATGAGTTCACGAAGAGGGAACGCTCCTCACTCATCCATCACTCATAGATCCGGTCAGTCAGAAACATATTGAAGTTTGACTACTAATGCCTTCTTTTCTATACAGGCACTCTTTGGGGCCATTTTTCTTAGCATGTTTGAAGTGAATTATTGTTGAAAACCCTAGAACCACCTCCAAGACATCACTTTTTAAAAAATGTTTGGAAATGTATGTACTTGGATACCTGTAGAAGAAACATGGTTAAATTTACATAGAAAATTCACACCCATTTGGGATCATTTTTGAACTACCATGGGACATGTGTGAATTAAGAAATCTGTCACTGTAGCATTAACATGTTTCTGAATCTTTCAATTGTTAAAAAAATAAATAATAAAATGGCTAATTAGATGTCTGAAATCCAAAGGAGACAAAGCAAGGAAACTGTGCCTGTGTTTCATTTTTTTTAGGAGAGGCCATCTTTTCTGATCATTTGTCTTCTATCTTCTTAAAAGGTATCCTGTAAAAGAAGGGTACCTTCAATCAACTCTTATTTTCCTAATTCTGTGATCACCAAGCTGTATTCTGAGTGATGTTCCCCTCACTTACAGGATTCTACTGGAAAAGGAAATAGTACTCCAACAAACAGGAGGCATCCTGACAAGATTTACATATATATTCAACAACACGCATTAGTGAATATATCTGCTTGTATCTTGTGGGTTCAATTTCATATTGAGTCACTCTGACTGCAAATGGGTGATCATTTTTGAACAGAAATAACAACATTGAAAGTGATATTCTGGAGCTTGAAAAGCCAAAGTATTTTTTTCTGTGGCATTTCCTTGAATAAAACACTCATTCGTTAGTCTCCAAATCTACTTTAAGTTCCATTATTTTTACTTTTGAGAGTTTCATACAAAGGTATTCTATTTGTATTATTTCCATCCCTCTCTCTTCCTTCAACTCCTCCCATGACCCTTTCAATTACTCTTTCTCTTCTTTTATTATTATTTTATTATAAATATATTATAAATATTTTATTATAAATAATAAAATATTTAATATATGTAATATACAATATATATCAACTAACTATATATATTTACATATTCTATATATAATATACTAAATAGATTCATATATATATATATATATATATATTACACCGAATCTATTTACTGGTGCTGTTGTATACCTGTGGTTGTGGCTGACCACTTGGGATTAGATAATCTCTCAGGAGCTAGTCCCTGGAGAAAACTGAACCTCCCTCCCTCAGCATCCATCAATCGTCTGTAGCTCTTCATCATGAGATAAAAGCATGTGAAATTTCTCGCATCTGCCTTGGCATGTCAACCAGTTTTGTCACTATGCAGATCTTTTGGATTTCTGTGGAGATTTCAATGATGTAGCTTTATCACCATATCAAGGTTGCATTAACTTGCAGCAGATGTCTTTTCCTTCTGGCTCTTACAATCTTTTGAGCCTCTTCTCCACAATGTTTCCAGAGTCTTTTTGGTAGATGTTACATAGTAGACATATCACTTAGGGCTGGGCACCCCAGAGTCACTTATTCTCTGTATAATCTCAGTTGTGGAAAAGTCTACATCTCTTGGAAAATGAAGCTTCTTTGATGAGTATTGAGACATAGGCTTGTCTGTAAATATAAGGATCACTACTTATAACAACTTATAACAGTGTCACTACTTATGCAACAAAGTTAGTATTCGCTGAGTTGGTATCATGTGTTCCAGAGGCTTTACAGATGAGTAGAAACATTCATCGGTTTTCTCCCTTGATAGTTTTCACAGTATCTTTTGATACTATAGCGCTATTTATCCAGGAGGTAGCTTCCAGGTCTATTCTAGCTCCATATTCTGTGTTTGAAGTATCTATAGGATGTTTTCTTCAAGTTCTGGGTGGCAAAATAAGGCCTAAGGAAATAACCTGTGCTCTTTGGGAGTCTCTTAGACTACCCTGATCAACAACTCAAAGGGAGATTTCCTTTTTCTGGCACTGTTTATGTTATACAGCCTTCAGCTATACACTTGATTCAACTCCTTTACATATTAGGATTGTAATTTTCAGTAGGCTTATTAAATACTACATTTCCCTTTGGTTTTTCACATCCCCTAAATAATATTCATTTCTTCTCACTCTCCCCCTGTATAATCCATGTCACTGCTCTCCAGTAAAAATATCCTACTCTTGGGCTGGAGAGATGGCCTAGTGGTTAAGAGCGCCGACTGCTCTTACAGAGGACCCGGGTTCAATCCCCAGCACCCACATGGCGGCTGAGAACCGTCTGAAACTCCAATTCCAGGAGAACTCCAATTCCAGGGGAATCCGACACCCTCTTCTGACCTCCGCGACATTGCACAACACGGGTGCACAGACTTGCATGCAGACAGTACATTCATACACATACAGAAATAAATAAAATTTAAAAAAAAATTAAAAAAAATATCCCACTCTTTCTCCTTTTTTCATGAGATAAAAACCTGTCTCCTACTATCCTCCACTATCTTGAGCTTCTCCTTCTCTCTCCTCCTCTCCCACAATGGTTCCTCTCCTTTTTCCTGGGTCATGTGTTTTCAACAAGATATTTAATCTCATCTAAGTTCAAATCCATTCTTCTTGCAAAAACTTTGTAGTAAGTCAATCATCAAAGAAATAGGTTGCTTCGATTCATCGGAGGGACATTATCTGAAATCTCCCAAAACCCAATCTAAAGTAATTTTAGTTAGCAATATGACCGTATTTGGAATCACATAGGAGATACATCTCTCCATGCATTGTTACACAGACGTTTAGCTGAAGAGGGAAGTTGGGTTTAGTGCCATCCCGTTGGCTGGGAGGACGTGCTGAATAAAAAGCGAGAGGGGAAAGCAAGCTGAGCAGAGGCATTCATTGTTCGCTGCCTCCTTGCTGTAGACCCAACATGACTAGAAATTTCAACCTCCTGATAATACACTTTCTTTTCCACAGTAGGCCTTAGTTTAAAATTGTGAAACAAAATACAACCTTGCATTCTTTATTACAATTGTTTTTAATTTTATATAATTTGTATGAATGTTTTGCCTTTATGTATGCAAGCCCATAGAGGCCAGAAAAGAGTGGCAGGTGCCCTGGAACTGGAGTTTCACAAGGTTGTTAGTTGTCATGTGGGTACTGGGAGCAGAACTCACATCCTCTAGAAGAGCATCCAGTGCTCTTAACCACTGAGTTATCTTTCCCTAGCCACGGCCTTCCATTCTTTTTTTTTTTTTTTTATTTGCTGAATGCCATTCTGCAGTTTTGCTAAATTTCAGTAAAGGAAATTACATTGCTAAAGGAAAATTCATTTTTTTTGATTGATTTTAAAAAGATGCTACAAATTATTCCTCACATGAACTACATTTTTAACAGTGCATATAAGAGTTCCTCCATCCCTAAACCTAACCAATGTAACGTTTTGTCAAAACTCTGAGAGTTTGTTTCTGCATACCATTTCATTGCAGGTTTTTTAAGAAAATCGTTATGAGTTTTTTAAACTTAAAACGACAGTTTTTATTCAAACTTGGAGACCTCCAGCATCCATGCCCATCCAACCCCCACCCCCAGAATTTCCCCACAGAAGTTCATGTATTGCTCAATACATAGGAAGCCCTATCCAATCAAGCATTTGTACCAAGATGTCCTTCCATGCACATTCATCCACTGGAGTCTAGTCAGCTAATCTAGAGATTGTAAGTAAGGCATACTCTCCCTCATGAAGTAGCACACAGTCTCCAATATTTCTCAGTCTAAGGCCAGACCACCATCCAGTTCTCTCCTCCCTTGTGGATTCTTGTTTAGTTGAGTTGGCATGGGTCCTGTGCTGAATGCCACCATTGGCACAAGTTCACATGCGCAAGCTTCCAGTGTCTTGAAGCCACTGCTCCCCTGTGCTCATGAACTACCCTTGTCTTTTAGAATCTTTCCACCCCTTCTTCCACAATGGTCCCTGAGCCCTGGGTGTGTGGCATTCAATGAAGAAGTCTTAACCATGGATATCTACCCTGCACTCTCTTATTCTTTAAAACTTAGCAAGAGGTGGCCTTCTGTGTACATCACACTCTGTTGTATAAGGAAGCTTCACTGGTGAGGGTTGAGGAGTGTGTTATTTTTCTCTCTGCCCCTCATTCCACTATATTCCATGAGCCTTAGTGTAGAGGTTCAACCGTAGATGTGTCACATAGGACTGGGCATTTCTCAGACATGTATTTTCTGTGTTTTACCAGTTATGAAACTCTGCAGTATCCTCCATCTGTTGCAAAAAGAAGCTTCCTCAATGAATGGTGTATGGTATGCTTGTTTGTAAATATAAAGATCTATGTTTAAGTTATGTAAAAAATGTCATTTGTCTATAAATATGACAGAGCTAGTGTTTTCTCTTGAGTCTATGTCTTCTCTGTCCATATACACAGTGCCACCCATGAGTTCACTCTCATTGAGATGAATTGGAATCCAATTAGGTAATTAGGTAGCTGTTAGTTAACCCCCAGATAATAAGGCCACAATTGCACCAACAGAGGTAGCTTGCTATGCAGGTTGTTATGGTGATTAGGCTTTAAGGGTGGGCCAAACCATTGATGGATCCTCTCCCTTAGCAATTTGCATATTATCCTCTAGGAATATGAAAGCTAAACTTCAGGTAGAAAGCTTGCAGGTCAGTTCAATTCCTGTTCCATTACTCCAAGTCCTATATCCAAATTATGTCCTGTCTTCAGCAGTAGGGCCTTATCTACTAGTTCTGGAAAATAACCAGGAGCTTTGGCAATAGACTGTGCTATTTTGGGAGTCTGTTGGCTACTCTTACCAACCACTCAAAGGGAGGTTTCTTCTGTCTTGCACTGTGTTCCTTTACCAAACAGCAAACAGCATAATTATATATATATATATATGATATATATTATATATATATTATGTACAGTCTCATGGGGTTACAGGAGCATCACGTTTTCCTATGGGTTCCTTACACCCTTCCTCCAAGCTAAACACTCCCAATTTTCCCACCTCTTCCCCCTGAAACGTTAGTCCCCTATTATCCTCCTCTTTTGGGTTCTTTCATTTCTTTTACTTCTGTGTTCCCTTTATATTTTCCTGGTTCCTGATGTTAAACCAGGACATATACCCACATATCAGTGATTGCTCCTACAATCCATAAATGAGGGAGAATATACTTTGCTTGCTTTTCTGTGTTTGTATTACTTCACTTAGTATAACACTCTCTGGTTCCACCCATCTAGCTGCAAATTTAAAGTTTCATCTTTTCTTACTGTTGAGTAGAACTCCATTGTGTAGACAGATAGAAGAAAGAAAGGCCTACCATGCACATGTATTGGTAGAATCAAGATTGTGAAAATGACCATCTCACCAAAAGCAATCTATAGGTTCAATGCAATGCCAATCAATATGCCCACAACTTTCTTCACAGAGGTTGAAAAGATTCATCCTAAAATTAATATGGAATCACAAAAGACTTTGGATAGCCAAAGCAATCTTGGGCAAAAAGAACAATGGTGAGGGAATAACCATACCAGATCTCAGCTTATATTACAGAGCTGTAATTATAAAAATTACATGGCACTGAAAAAGCCTTTGACAAAATCCAGCATCCCTTCATGCTTAAAGTCCTAGAAGGAATTGGATTGGGGGGATCATTCCTCAATGTAATCAAAGCCATACATAAGAAACCCACAGCCAATGTTATCCTAAATGGGGAAATAACAGAAACATTCCCTTTAAAAGTAGGAACTGGGCAATACTGCCCCTTGTCACCACTCCTCTTCAATAGAGTGCTTTAAACACTTGCTAGAGCAATAAGGCAGAAAAAGAAATTAAAGGAATACTAATTGGAGAAGAGGAAGTCAAGCTATCCCTATTTGCTGATGATATGATTGTTACTTAAGGGAAGCTAAAAACTCCACCAGAAAAACCTCTGGAAACAATTAACAGCTTCAGCAACAGTGGCAGGATACAAAATTAAACTTAAAAAAAAATCAATGGCCTTTACACCAACAACAAGCAACTGGAGAAGAATTCAAGGAGACCTTCCCCACTCACAATAGCCTCAAAAACAATAAAAAATACCTAGGAAAAAAACCTAACCAATGACACCAAAGATCTCTACAACAAAATTTAAACCTCTTAAGAAGAAATTGAGGAGACCTCAGAAGATGGAAAAACTCTCCCATGCTCATGGTTGGGAAAATTAACATTGTAAAATGTCCATTCTACCCAAACTCTTGTATAGATTTAATGCAATCCCATCAAAATCCCCAAGAGTTTCTTCACAGGCTTTGGAAAAAAAGTCCTTAAATTCATTTGGAAAAAAAAATACCCCAAATAGCCAAAAAACCCTGAGTGAAAAGAGCAACACAGGGGGGTATCTCTATACCAGACTATATACCAGGCTATAGTCATAAAAACAGCCTGGTACTGGCACAAAAACAGGACCTGTGACCAATGGAATAAAACTGAGGACCCAAACTTGAACACATACAATTTCAGCCATCTCATATTTGACAAGGGGGCCAAGTGATGTTGGCAAAACTGGATCACCACTCTGTAGAAGATGAAATTAAATCCCTATCCCTTGCCCTGTCAAAAGTCAACTCCAGATGGATTAAGGACCTCAACATGAAACCCCAAACTCTGAAGGTGAAAAAAAAAAAAGTTGCAGCAGACTACAAGACATATGCTAGGAAAAGACCTTCCTAAATCAGACAGCAGCTCGCAGCAAGATTAAGGTCGAAACTGTCAAGTGGGACCTCATTATTAACTCAAAAGCTTCTGTACATCAAAAGAAACAACCAAGGACAGTGAAAAGAAATCCACAGAGTGGGAGGGAAACCTCACGCCAGGAAACATCTGACAAAGCATTGATTTCCAGATAATATCAAAACTACTCCAAAATACAAAGAAGAAAGAAAACAAATGGCCTACTCAATAGATGGAGCAAAAGAGCTGAACAGAGACTTCACAGAAGAGAATTAGAGAGGAAAAAAAAAAAAAAAAGTGCTCAACCTCACTATCATTAAGGAAATGCAAATCAAAACCACTTTAAGATATCAACTTCCATATGGAGAATATAGAAAGAATGAGAAAGAGATAAAAAGCATGTTTGGCAGAATATATGAGCTCTGGGGGTGGTGGGGGCATAGTAGGGTGGGGAACAGGGTCTAGATTTGATAATCTTGTACAAAATTATATATTAAAAAATAGGGGCTGGAGAGATAGCCTAGCGATTAAGAGCACTCGACTGCTCTTGCAGGGACCCGGGGTGCGATCCCCAGCACCCACATGGGCGGCTGAGAACGGCTGTAACGCCAATTCCAGGAGAACTCCAGTTTCAGGGGAGCCTCGCCCTCCTGACCCCGTGGCAGGACGACGGGGTGCACAAACCACATCCCGACCAGTACATTCATACACATACACAAATAAAATAAAAAATAAAAATTAATTAAAAAAATAAAAAATTACATGGTACTGGCACAAAAACAGACAGATCAATGGAACAAAACAGCAGACTCTAACATGAGTACATGCAATATCAGGCAACAGATATTTGACAAAGGTACCAAAACACACAATGGAGGAAAGACAGCATCTTCAACAGATGGTGCACAAACTGGATCTCTACCTGCAGAAGAATGAAACTGGAGCCTTATTTTTCACCCTGCGGAAAAGTCAACTCCAAATGGATCAAAATCCTCAATATAAAACCTGAAATTATGAAACTGCTAGAAGAATACATATGCAATACCCTTCCAGATAATAGGAGTAGGAAAGGACTTTCCCAATCAGACAACAGCTGCTCAGGTATTATGTACAGTCAATAGCTGAGACCTCATTAAAAGGTAAACCTTCTGTATAGCAGAAGAAACAACCAAGAAAGGGAAGAGGAAACCCACTGAGTGGGAGAAAATCTTCACCAACCATTCATTCAACAGAGGATTAGTATCAAGCATATACAAAAACCAAAGAAACAAGAAAATACATGACCCAACAAAAATATGTGCTATAGTCCTGTACAGAGAGTTCTCAAATGAAGAAAAAAATGGCTAAGAAACACCTTAAAGGGTGTTCCACAAACTTTGTAATTGAGAAATGCGGATAAAAGACACTTTAAGTCTTGAAAAGACCAAATAAATAAATAAATAAATAAATACATGAATAATCGAAAAAAAAAGCAATTTTCCATCTTACCCCTTGTAGGGACTTATGTAAGTTTGGAAAAAAAAAAAAAAGGACTGACTCCAAATCCTTGGAAGGATGTGGAGAAAGAGGAACACTCATTCATTGCCAATGTGATTACAAACTTGCGCAACCACCACGGGAAGCAGTATGGAGAACTCTCAAAACACTTAAATAAATCTACCATATGATCCATTTCTACCACTCCTTGACAATATACTTAAAAGAATCCTCCTACTATATAGATCCATGTTTGTACTATTTGTTGCTCCTGTCTTCACAGTCGCTAAGAAAGAGAAACACCTACATGTTCAAGTGACAAGTGGTTGAGAAAATGTGGAACAGGCTTTCCTTTCTTAAGCTGCTCTGTCAGGTAATTTGTTATAGCAAAAAGAAAATTAATTAAGAAAAATAGTCTTGACTAAAAGCCATGTTGAAATTTTTCTTGTAGCCAGTCACTCCCAATAAACAACTGAAGATAATATTTGAGGCATCCCCTGCAGGTGCAAGTCCACGGCAGGTTAATGCATTTCTGCCTTTAAAAGGTCTAGTCAGTGAGTAACTTAATCATGAGAATTTGGGCATTTCAACTACAAATTCAGTACAACTTTGATCTCAAATAAATGCAAGAAGAACAAACAAAGTAATATATCCAAATTTCAAAAGAATCCTCCATGGTGAAGAATTGATAACTTTTGTGCTGCCATTTTTATTTACTTAGTCCATCAAAGCTCTGCGATTTGAACCTCCAAGAATTTCTAGGCAAATTTGATGTCCTATGCCTAGAGGTAATGTTGGGCCTGATGCGCTAGCTGTCCTTTGTATACACAGTCAATATTTTCGCTCTTTCATCTGTTCCCTCAGCAGTCATATTTCCAGGCTGAAAAACAGAGACATTCTCCCAAAACATTTAGCAATAAAACATATTTTAAATTCTGAGTAGCAGAGAATATGGGTGGGACACAAAAAGGTGGTTGATATTGATGGCAGCGTCATAGGTTGAAGGGTGGTTGATATTGATGGCAGCGTCATAGGTTGAAGGGCTTTAATGAATACATCTTATGATTATACTCTAGTAATAAGAGCAACAAAAATAACCTGAATGCCTCACCAAAATGAGAGGAAAACAAAAACCAGGGCGTTTTCTCTTTCATCTGGCACATGCCACCCATGTCTGTTTTGGGCTGTGCATGAGCCATCTGGCAGGCAGTAGTTTTGCTCATAAAGATGAGCAGGTGAAGTGGCTTATCCCATAGGGAGGGTAAAAATTAATGAAAGTTGTGTGTAAATGCTAGGTGTATGAGAGGCAGCAGTCAGCCTTTTACTATTTCGATTAACACAGATATAATGCATTAACTAACCCTCCACAGCACATTTTTGACTGGTTCGTTAATATTTTTAACAGCATCTCTACAACTAGACAAAAAGCACTGTTCATTGCTGGATGGTGATGATCCCAGAGCCATATAAACCTCCAACAATGTTATTCCTTAACTTGGCTGAGAGCAGATCATCAATGAAGACAGAACATAAAACAATGAAAGACTAAATAAAGTTCAAGTCATTACATACATCTAGCACTCTTCAGACTTCAGATGCCCTGCATACCAAATGTTAGCTGGGACTTCTAAGCCATCCTTAAAATTTTATACCTTCTTTGTATAAAGACGTTTAGGCATCATGTAGGACAATTTTCCCTCATTTATTTTCATTTCTTCAAAGGTCTGGTTAAATTCCATTAGTTATTCAAATGTTTTCCATGTTATCAAGGTTACCTTAATTTATGTTTCTATTACTTGCTTGTTTCTATTCTTGTATTGTTTACACTCTTCAAATAACTCTTGTGATATAAACTTCTGTATGAAGTTATGGAGTTTGAAGTTTGAGATACTTATTTTTGTATCTTAAGAGTCAACCTCAATGATCAAAATCAGGTGTGTGGTATGAATTAGTAAAAAATAAATTAGTAGGGGCTGGAGAGATGGCTCAGCAGTTAAGAACATTGGCTGCTCTTGCATAAGACCTTGGTTCAATCCCAACACCCTCATAGAGGCTAACAACCACACATAAGTCCAATTCCAAAGGATCAGATGTTCTCTTCTGACCTCCTTGGGCATTGCACAACATGAGTGGACTTAAAGACATGCAGGCAATACACTTCATATATACAAAATAAATAAATAAAAGAAAGCTTTTTAAAAATTGCTTAATAGACTATACATAAATTAAAACATTTTATATAAATCAGTATCATTATATTTCTTTGTAGTCAAACGGCCACAAAAATAGCATTTTTTCTTATAAGACTTAAGCAAGAAAAATAGAGTAATACTGAAATTCTAGCTTTCCCCAGGTAGCCAGGCAATAAGCACTCATTCCAGTTTATTTGCATGACAAATTGTTCTGACTGCACAATGGATAAAATTTCTTACAAATGTAACAATTAAGCAGTAAGAAAGGAAGGCCAGATGTTAGAAAAAAGATTTGCTTTCTCAGCAAAATTTCCTAATTCTTCTGCTTTATTACTTATTTCCTAGCTTAACTAGTTTCAGATTCTTATAGAAAGAACATCTATGACACGTTTTACCTATGTCCATCTGCTCTGCGTATCAGTCATTTGAGACTATAGTTTTCACTGATCTATTCACTCTTTGAAGACTAGAATCTCCTTTTAGGTTTCAAATCTCTCTCCACCTTATTTTCCAAAGACAAGGCCTTTTCCTAAACCTGTAGCTCGCTTCTCAGCTAAGTGGCTGGGCATCAAGCTCCAGTGATCTACGGTGTGTGTCCTCCAATTGATGGAGTTGTAGATGTCTACCTGAATGCCCAAATTTTTACCAGGCTCTGGGAATTCATACAAATCAAATAGAGACTTGCTTTGATATTTAATTTTCATGAAATACTTGCAGTAATTTCCTCTGTGAAGCAAAGGAGCATGGTGGTAAAGACATGGTTGCTATCATCAAGCCAAGGTAGGCAGAATTTGCTGACAAATGGGAAAGAATATGAAGAAAGCATAACTTCAAGTTAACTTTTTAGAGTACAAATGCCATGAAGACAAGATAACCAGGAGGGCCAGAGTTTTATAGTAGATCATTTATTGGTAAGAGTAGGTTTGCAAATCTTCATACATACCAAAGTCAGAGTTGCTCAGTACACAGTTTTATCTGTATATATGTCTGAATTCAGGGGCAAAGCTGTCCACTGAAGATAAAAAGAATAAGTACTGAAGATACTATTCCATACTAGAAAAAGGAGTTGAATACTTCATTGCTGTTGGATATCATTATTATTGTGTCATTGGCACACAACCATCCATCAATGTTTTCAATATTCTATTATCTTGAGTGAGGAGGACCTCACAGTCAAACCTCTCTTTGGAAATATGTTCTAATCTAAAGGGTGTGATTTTCAAAACTGTTTCTTTCATTAGATAATCATGAAAAGGCACAGGTAAAGGTAGGCTGGGTATGCAGAACAGAACATTTTATAAAATATTACTGGAAGGAAGAGTATTTGGGAGATGATTAAAATGTTGTTAAGCATGAAGTTCTTTTGAAACCACTTGCAAACCTGAAAAAATAGTTAGAATAAATTAAAGCTAAGAGACCAAACACACTCTTAAATGTCCCATGGGGAGATGATTTGAGTAATTAAAGGCAGGTCTGCACTTTTATTTTATTAGCATAATATTTGCATTACATATTAGAACTGTGTTAATCTGACAATTGGTTTTTCTGCTCACACTTGTGTTTCTTAATCATTGATGCTTCTGAAGTCTCAAACAGTAACAATGTCTTAAAAAAACTGAACCATTTAAGGCAGCAATCAAAAAATATATCCATCTACCTGGGCATTTTCGAGTAAATATTGATCCACTCGCAAATAGTCAGTAACTTGCATGGTCAAATTCTGGGTGTGGAATAGTAATAAGAATGCCCAGCCCCAAAGTTGCATTTATCTAGTCTTTTCTATCTCTCTTCTACATTCTTTTTGAAAAATAAATATATAATATACAGTACTATTAATTAATTTTAATACATTTATTTTCAACTAGTCAGCATCCAATATGGCAAGTTCTCTAACATTTTTGGGAAAGTTGTTTTTACAATCTTGATGATAACTTCATTTTACAGGTAAGGAAAATAAAAATAACAACATACAATGAGAGCGTTTTCAAATAAATTGCACCTCAGTCTGTCTGGAGTGATCCTTAACATTCTGAATTTTTGGCAAACCCCACCTTTGGAGACTCGTTTTTAGGATTAAGAGACCATATTTGTCTGGGGTAAAGCTATAGCTTATTACCAGATTTATCTTATTTTAGCCAGTTATATTGCATTGTAAGATAATATGACTTTGATGTTGCTAAACCCTTTTTCCAGAGCACCTTTCTCATCCAGTCCCTCAAGTTCACTTCATGTTTTTTCTGGCTATTACATCATGATTGTGCCCTAGTGCTCAGTTCTCACATACCTCCTGTGACTGCCTCTTTCTAGCCATCTATTAAACCTTGGGGCCAAGTTCTGCTTAGCACCAATCTCGTTGATCATCAGAAGACCATGTACTTTTAGTTTCTCCACCCAGAAGACCATGCACTTTTAGTTTCTCCACCCAGTCTCTAAGAATTAAAGACAAAGTCTTCCCTATATTGTCCATGTAACTGGTGGCTGTTTAATTCAACTCGTTGTTGGTTTTTTTTCTATTTAGATTACTATACACAAAGGATAAAGAAGCCACTCCAATCACTTTGCTCTCACCTCCTACCCTACTTTTCCTTTCTCACTTTATTCTCCTTCATCCAATTCATTATTCTTGGAATGACTTTTACTTTAAAGCTACCTTGTTTTATTTTTTATTTTTTTTTTCAATCTCACCTCTAACAGGGTTTCAGAAATGAATCTCAGAGTTAATGGTCTTCCCCAGGCTGATAAGTCACTAAAGCCCCCACATTCCTTATCCCATAAGCCACAAAGAGATTTCCTTAATGAAAGTATCTACACAGTTAGGTTTTTCCTTCTACAACTGTGTATGTTATAGGTTCAAGATGTTAGCTTATAAAGTATATTAGTTTTGATCGTTTTTTAGTAAAAACCTGGTATTCCCATACCAGAAAAAATTTATCAGAGACTAAATCATTTGTATGTATAAATTGCACCTCTGTCACTAACTGTCCATATTATTGTAACATTACATCATGTAATCCATCATACCATTGGTCTGCATATTTTATACGCATCTTAAACTTCATGTTTGGTTTTCAACAACTCAAATAATATATTGTTCTTTTGAGATACAAATAACAATCATGATGAAAGATGCAGAAATAGCTTGCATTTATATTTACCATGATAAAAAGGAGATGTTTAGCCGGGCGTGGTGGCACACGTTTTTAATCCTAGCACTTGGGAGGCAGAGACAGGTGGATCTTTGTGAGTTCAAGGCCAGCCTGGTCTATAGAGTGAGTTCTAGGACAGCTGGGGCTACAGGGAGACCCTGTCTCAAAAAGACCAAAAAAAAAAGGAGATGGGTTGGCGCACGCCTTTAATCCTAGCACTTGGGAGGCAGAGGCAGGCGGATCTTTGTGAGTTCAAGGCCAGCCTGGTCTATAGAGTGAGTTCTAGGACAGCTGGGGCTACAGGGAGACCCTGTCTCAAAAAGACCAAAAAAAAAAGGAGATGTTCAAAAGCCGCCGAATGCCAATATTTTCAGGAGGATTAAGTCAGAATAAAAAGGCTTGAATGTAAAGTCTTAGCCTAGAGCAAGGCCTATTGGCAGAAATTAAGAAGCCCTACAGCCACTGCGGAGGCTGAAGCAGGAGGAGCGGAAGTTGAAATCCAGCCTGAGCAATTTACTGAGACTGTGTCTCAAATAAAGAAATGAAAGGATGACTGTAAGGCTGAAACCCACCTAAGTCAGAGATTCCAGAAAGCAAACCAAAGCAGCTCAGAGAAACAATCATGCTGGACTGTGTTCCAACAACCCAAGAAGTGTTGCTGCAACATCCTGCAGTCATGCCTCACCAGAGACCAACATACAGGCCTCTGTTTCTCTCAAGATGCTCCTTCTGATACCAGCCACAGACCCACCTATATTTTATCCCCCATTTCCTTGTCCCCACTTCCTTGTAAACTCATTTCCTTGTATGCCTGGGTTTAAAACTACCACTTTAAGGCCATTCTAATGCTGGTCATCTTAATCCCAACATATATCCCATATACTTTTGTGGTCAGTCTCCCCTCAATATGAACCTAAAATCTGGTGCCATGAATGTAGATGAGGATCAAGACTTTAGCTGCCTTGGGTCAGGCATGGTTGACTGCCTGGATCAGGCCAGCTGCCAGGTACCCTGCAGTGATCATCTTTTGCTCAGAGTCACCCATAGACTACTGGGTTCACTCACTATTTACTGCTCAAAATCGTTCTGAATGTTGGGTGACTCTCTGACCTCTGTGGCTTCTCTCCCCTTCAGCTAGAGGGATGCCACCCAAAGTGTGGATAACTCATTTGGGAATACCAACCAAGCAGGGAGGCCTCCTGTCTGGTCACTTCCTTCCAGTTATTCTGAGTACTCACTCCTCCTCTCTCCCTTCTCCTCCTCCTCATTGCTTAATTTTCCTATGATTTCTTGCAACCTTACAAAACTTTACCTTAGGTACTTTATGAGTGCCTTGTCATAGAGGCTCTGAAGACAAGAGGTATTTGTTCCTTACACCCTTACATGGTGCAGGTGTTAGATGGCACCCCCCAGGATGTGTAATAACCTCATAGGAAAACTCTGTAAACACACCCCTGTAAAAAACTCTCTGTAATGTTATGTTTCTATATTTTCCATGTGTTAACATCTAACACATTTCCCTACAGAGAAACTGCAGAGAGATCTCACATAATTATATTGATTTTCTTCATCTTTATGTATTACTTGTCTCAAAACAATTTTAAGCTGTGGCAATCTGGGACTGCCATTGGGCTTTGTGTTTCTGCAGTAATGCCCCCTCCCTTCCTCCTCATACTAAGCAAATGAATCTCTCTGGACCTGAACGGCTGTCCAGCTGGTCTGGGTAGGTGTCCCCTCTAACCTTGTATGCTTGTGTTTTAATCTCTGAAACTTTCTAGGCTCCTGTATACTACTGTGAGACAGAGTTAACTGTAGAGTACTATGGGTGAATCAAACTCATGAAAACTATTTATACCATACTTCAATGTTTTGGTATTGCCAATCTTTAAAGGGTCTTTGTATCTTACTGAGAATAAATCTTGTCACTACATTTTTTTATCCTGTCCTTTAATGGAATCAAAATATTTTATTTTTTTATTTATTTTTGTATGTGTATGAATGTACTGTCTGCATGTAAGTTTGTGCACCCGTGTCCTGCAATGCCGCGGAGGTCAGAAGAGGGTCTCGGATTCCCCTGGAACTGGAGTTCTCCTGGAATTGGAGTTACAGATGGTTCTTAGCCGCCATGTGGGTGCTGGGGATCGAACCCAGGTCCTCTGCAAGAGCAGTCGGTGCTCTTAACCACTAGGCTATCTCTCCAGCACCGGAATCAAAATATTTTAATCATGAGCTTGTTTTGATCTCCATGTAACTTTTGATTATTGTCAGCTTTGAGTGTAAATAGGATGTATAATTCCAGCTTCTCTTACTTGCTAAGTTTGAAAAACATTTAGGGATATTTAGTAAATTTCTATAGATGCTGTCCTCAAGTGAAAGCCCTTATTATGTTTAGCAGCAGTATATTTGGACAAACACTAAGATAAGAATTTCTGTGTACATATGTGTATGTGTGAAGCACTGGTGATTTTTAAGAATTCTTTAATATAGTTATAAAATAGTAAGGACCTATCAGACCATTGATATAACACTAGGTACAACCTTTATAAAGTGTCATAACTAAAATTAATTATTTTCAGTATATTTATATTTTAATTACAAGGAAAATGCACTCCAAAGCTAGAGGGTCTAGTACTGTGTAACCTGTAAAGATTTAAATGTTATTAATTTGACTGTCATAAATTTAGAATCATTTTATACTGATTAGAATTTTTATCATGGTGTTAAAGTTTTGGTTTTGAAACTAGTTTTGTGTCTAACCACAGTATTTATTTTATGGGAGTATTTAAATGTACAGACTCATACTTAATGCTAAGGGAACTGATGCCTTTAATTCCGACCAGCAGAAATAAAGCACCTCTAGCTCGTTCTTCTCAATGCGGTTTATTCAGGCCTTTTACAGTATTTTTACTTCCTTTTTTCTTCTTCTTGTTCTTCCTCCCCCCAAGACCAGAAAGTCCCTCTATTTATCCACCTTCCCAGCCCAGGTTGCGTGGCCTCAGTCTATTGGTATCATCTGGCCTGATCTTGTATACAGGGTGCACCTGCGCAGCTCAAATGGTGAGCGTGGCTTTACTTTGAGGTAGGAGGGAATCAGGTGTGAGTCATAAGACTCAGGTGTGAGTCATAAGACTCAGGTGTTAGTCATAAGACTTGGCTAAAGTCCCGGTCGCCTTCTTGGGACTGTCGCCACACCCGCTCTCCACAGGGAACAATTATTAAAATTAATACTAATTTACTTGATATCAATTGACTCATAATTAAGTTGTCATGTAAGCTAAGATTGTTAAATTCCAGGGCGCAATTTATTTCTGTGTTTGGATATGTTTTATATGTGGGAACATTTGTAAAACCTACGTAAAACATGTCTAAGCACTCAAAGAGAATTGGTCATTCAAAACCTGATCCAGGGCTTACCAAGACAATTCCACTATAAAGATGATGAGAAAAATCTATATAAGTGATAAATGTCTAAGGAGGTTTGTTATGAGAGGCAAAGGATGAGACTATATAGATAAGATAGGCCTGAAATTGATCAAATCTCTTTTCATGGGATATGCCTGCTTAACCTATGGTGTTAAATCTCTCCTCCAATCAATATTATACAAGGCTGCTTGGGCTTTTGTTCAAATATTATCTAAATGTTATGGAGTACTTTAAGTACCAGGCTGGTTAACTTACCTTTCTGGATGGCTAACAACCATACATAATCCCCATACCAATTCAGTCAAGGGACTTAAGGGACATCTTTGTTCCTTGCCCTCTGAGGTCAACTAAGTCCCAGGGGACTATGTATGGGGATATCTCTTGAAATGTCCTTCAACTTTGACTCATCAGTCTTCCTGTGCAGGGAGATCTTAGAGATGCTCTAATGAGAATCCAGCCAGTATCCAGTCTATAAAGAGGAAGGTCAACACAGAATACAGTCTCCTCATGCCGCAAAGGGAAGCTTGGTCCAGCAAGATCTGACTTTGTCCTTGTGCAGATGGAACTGGTAAAAGAAAAGCCAAAAGGAGCCAGGGCCCCCCAAACCCAAGTGACCCCTGAGGACCAGATCCTCAGTTGATAAACCTTGCTAAAACAAAACTTGGTTAATCTGGGCTGTGTGACCATAAACACCCAAAAGGAAAGTATAACCAAAGATAAGTAATCAGTATATATCTTTTAAAGCCCGAGAAATTATACTTCAGGCATAAAACTTCAGATCTTAGTAAAATGACAAAAAAATTAGCCATTCTGTATATCCTAATTGGACCTCTAAATAACTTTGGGCCTCATCCTGGTAATAGCTGTTTGCCTTATCTAGTGCTTGCAAGACCATATACAACAACTCACCTGTACCAGTTTTAATCAATTTTTGCTTGCTTTCCCTTCAGACAAATACAAGTGCATTGCTGCAGACAATGGTGACACCCAAGTGTAAACCATCTTACCCTCTGATGTCATTTTACCCCCTCTTCATTGTCTCCCATCAGCATGAAGCAGCTAGAATAAAAAAACGTCACTATCTCTATGACACAAAGGGGTGGAATGTAAGGTCATAGTCCTACCAAGTCAGGGATTCCAAAAAGCCAACTGAAGCAGAAGTCCAGAGAATTAATTACCCTGGATTGTGTTCCTGCAATCTGAGAAAGGTTGCTGCAACATCCTGTAATCATGCCTCACAGGAGAACAGAACGCAGGCCTCAGTTTCTCTCAAGATGCTCCTCTGATACCAGCCACACACCCACCTGTGCCCAACCCCCCATTTCCTGGCCCCCACTTCCTTATAAACTCACTTCTTTGTATCCCTGGGTTTAAAACTGCTGATTTGGGGCTATTCAAATGCTAGTCATCCTAATCCAGACACAGGCAGGCCAGCTGCCATGCCCCAAATAAATCCCAGGTCATCCTTATCAGACTCCTTATACTTTTGTATTGTACTTCCCCTCATTATGAACCTAACAATAACTAGCAATGCAGTCAGTGCTAGCATGCTTGCCTGGCATGTGCAAGTCAGAGTCCTTAGTACTAAAAAAAAAACAAAGCAAGCAAACAGAAACATTAATACGATGATGATAATATTAACAATGGAAGTGATTGGTTAAGGTTTCAAAGTCATAGGATACTAAAGTGCTTTCCTGGCCTCCACTGTACAGGCATGCTTTTCTAAACTAGAGAAGGAATTATGGTCTAAAAGCATACCAAAATTTATTTTTATTAATTTTTATAGGCTTAGAATTTCATACTGAGCACTGCATTCTCAGCCTTTCTGCCCCTTCCTTTTTCCCATCTTCCTCCCTCTCCTCACACTCCCTTTCAGTTTCGACTTTTAAATCCAAAGGAGTGGCCAGACAACTTGGCCATGAAAGTGAGGCCCTGAACTAAGGTAGTCAAAGTAATAGGACACAATTTTGGATTTTATAAAACAAACTATAGAGTCCTAAGTTCATCTTCATTGGGGATATGAGATTCACTGCCTGTTTCCAAACTACTTTCATAAGGAAATAAAAAAGAGAAATATACTTTTTGCTACTTGATTTTACACAGTTTGGAGCTTCTATACTTGTTTGATTTAATCATATTTAATTATAGGCCCTAAATTGGGTACAAAGTATAATATTTTTCTGAATTTTATACTACCTTTGACCATTAAAATTATTTCCTCTTCATCTAAAGCTAGGAAATATGGTATTATTCTTGCTAATTCCTGATAAAGCCTTCTCCACATTTTTTTTAAATTTTATTTATTTATTTTTATGTGTATGGATGTACTGTCTGCATGTAGGTTTGTGTAACTGTGTCGTGCAATGCCACAGAGGTCAGAAGAGGGCGTGGGATTCGCCTGGAATTGGAGTCAAAGACGGTTCTCAGCCACAAGTTGGGTGCTGGGGATTGAACCGGGATCCTCTGCAAGAGCAGTCAGCACTCTTAACTGGTAGGCCATCTCTCCAGCCCCCTAGCCTTCTTCACATTTAACTGCCAGTAATACACAGTAGGGATTGTATCTAGAGATTTATTTTACATTCAATTTTCCATATCTATCTTAATTGTAACTAAGCTAAGGTTATATCCTGACCATCTATGAATTTTTACAAAGCTATAAATACAGCCAATCGTTCTGAATGTAATTTTCTAAATTGTCACAATTATTTTTTCCTAAAACATATCAAGGCTAATGATATCATCCTTTGAAAAATACTTTCTACTGGCTCTTTTTTACTTTGGGAGTAGATCTCCCTCCCCTAATTAGCTAGGAGGGTACTATATAATCTGGCAGAGTACAAAACTCTAGGCATTATGATATTATTTAACCATGATCAAGGAGCAACAGCATCTGAAACACTAGGAATCAGGTACATGCAACTGACTTTTTTCTGTTCAGTTGTTTTTTTAACCTTTATTAGCAGATCTTTATTAGAGTATACTATAACCTTGAACCAAAAGATAAGGATATAAAAATTTATATGAGTAACTGTTGGGGATATGTTGTCAAAGGAGAGAGATAAAGGCCACCCTAGTACTTCAGACAAGCTGAACAGCCAAGCACTGAGTTTATATTTTGATATCTCTGTCAAGTGTTCTCATTGTGTTTCATACACTTAGGTTGGTTAGGAAAAAAAGTTAAATTTTATTTAGCTGTATCTGTCCAGTTGTAATCAAGCACAGGGAATTCTATGTGCACTACTTAATAATGAGAGGACACTTCTTAGCTGTAATGAATTATTTGAATTTTAAAAATTTTAGATAAAATATTAAAGCAGAGAATGCTTTTGGCCTATTTCTATGAGAACTACATTTCCAGAAACTTATAAAAGCATTCATTAGAAGTGAATCATGCTGTACTCTCTTCAAATAATTTTTCCATTCAAGTGACACTTAATTCATAGTTTATTAATTCAGGGCCAAATAACTACATAATCCACATTCCATTCCACGAGAGGTACCAGCAATTTATAAGATGCTCCAAGGTTCCTGAACATAGAAGATACTGTGTCTACATAGACGATAGCGAGGGGAATGAAACAGTGAGACTGTCAGCCTCCCTTTGATGTCTTTTAAACAAAGATACTAATGAACATCAACTCATTCTCATTCCATGTGATCTTAGGAAAGAAAAATTTTGTTTGGGTCTTGGGATCTTAGGCACGCAATGAAGCCAGATCTTATTCCAATCCTTTTTCATTTTTGTAGTGGAAATATTTTCATTCTTTAGATTTCAGCCTTATTAAATTTGTAAGCTGCAAAGACACATAAATAGCATTTAGTGCATTTCTCTGTGTGATAGTCTTAGTAATTTCAAAAGGCCTTTACCAATTTAGCATGCTACAACATCCAGAGTAGGGAATTCATCCTTGCAAATCATCCAAGTGCTTAAGCCAGATACTTCTGAGAACAGCAATCTTCAATATGTTTTATTTTTTAATGGAGAATAAGCATTTTCCTAAAAGAAATAAACCATGACTAAATTACCCTACAAGATAATTTGTCAAGTGGGAAATGCCATCTTCTCTCCTTTAAAATAGCATAGAAAGTAGATCATTTTCTGTTTCTTGGTTTGTATGTTGAAGTAGATTTTATCATTGAAATATTTTTCAGGATTGAAAATTCACTATTTTTTAAATCTTTCAGGCTACTCAAATGGTAGAAAGAATCTGAGAGAATTTCTGAGAGGAAGAGTGTTCATTGCAGTAATCAATTAAATTCCACAAATGAAATTTCATGATGACTCTTTTAAGAACATTTCAAGTCGGGTGAGAATCATGGTTCTGAAGGAAGGAAAATGTAGAAGACAATGACACCTAATATAAACAGGTGTTCCTGTTGCTTAAAACTCTGGATTAAAATGCTTTATAAAATTTACCCTTAGCGGGGGCTGGAGACATGGCCTAGGGTTAAGAGCGCCAACTGTTCTTGCAGAGGACCTGGGTTGGATCCCCAGCACCCACATGGCGGCTGAGAGCTGTCTTTAACTCCAGTTTCAGGGAATCTGGTGCCCTCTTCTGACCTCCGCGGCATTGCACGACACGGGTACACAGACCTACATGCAGACAGTATATTCATACACATAATAAATAAAAAATTAAAAAAATAGATAAAAATAAATATTTTTTAAAAAATTTACCCTTAGCATTTAATAAATTGGTTTTCTGCTTAATGGGTTAGAGGTTTGGGGCTGAACTCACACTGAGGGACATCTGGTGATACCATGACTCTTAGCATATATGACAGAATGCATGAAATCAGGTAGTGGGCTATAGAAGGGTGCAGATAAGGGAGGGGAGTCTAAATATGATTAAAATGTATGAAATGCACAGAAATTTAATAAAAGTATACATTGAGAAAAAAGAGGACATGAAGTTGGGAAGGAAATGCCATCAGAGTTCTGGGGGGAGTTGGAAGGAGGAATGAGGTGGCTACAAACAAAACACATCGCATACGTGTATGGAAATTTCAAGGAATAAATACTAATCCAGTGAATTCTTTAATAGCCCAAATATAGTTTTCAAAACAAGAGCATTGTTGCAAACAAGAATGAAACCTGGGTGTGATTGTGCACACCCTTAATCCCCAGTACTCTGGAGGCTTAGCAAGAAAGATTCCTGTAAGATTGAGGCCTATCTGGTCTACATAACGAGTGTTGGGTAAACTGTGGCTACAGAGAAACCCTGTCTCACAAAAATGCCCCATTTGTAAAAACAAAAACAAAAACAATACTCCCCCCAAAAAACTAAAATGAAAGACTATTTTCTTTATACCTCCACTCTGGCTGTAAATTTTGTAGGGTTGATTAGTATTTTCACTCTTCTGGTCTCTGTCATTCTATAAGAAAAGTAAATACTTACCTGATATTTCCTGGATGGAACACTGAGAACGGTTCACTGTTACGTCTCTGTGGACATTGACACATGCATCCGAATACATACAAAAGAGGCAAAATTTCATAGAGTATTAAGTACACTGTAATAAGCAGTGATGTTCTCCCAGTAATTCTCCAAAGAAAACTCAGTAATCTCAGTAAGGTTAAGCAAAATAAGCCCTTAGAAGAATGAGTATTGACAGAAAACTTACGTGTTGATCAGGACTCAGTCCAGTAGATGTATCTTCCATAATCACTAATGCAGACGTGGTTCCTGGCTTAAATACTGTGCTGAGAATCTCAGAGACTGTAATAGTGCAAAAGTCCTGCACAATTTTTATCCATCAACCCCAGTCAATTCCAGGAGCTTCTATGGTGAGAGGATATTCTGAAAACTTTTCCTTACCTGTAAACAGGAAGGCATAATAGCAAGACTCGGGAAATAAGCTGCCATGCCATGCCATGCCATGCCGTGCCATGCCAAGCTTTGGGATCTGAACTCAACATCAAGATGAACTTGGTCCTCAGAAGAAGGTACAGAGTTTTAAAGTTGACAACTTTGATGAGACCAGTCTGAGCTGAAATACAGTATTTTACTTTCTAGTGCTTTCCTTTCTACTTCATCACCATCATTTCCACCACCACCACCACCACCATCAGCAGCAGCAGGAGCAGCTGATTTAACTAGAGAAACTTAAATTTGAATACACGATTTGATACTCATGGCTTACTTAGCCTTTGGAAATATGCTTGTTTGTGTTGAGATCTATTTTTTTTTTTCATCTATCAAGTAGAAAAGTCAACTCTTTCAGTGGTGAGTTAAGTGGAGACACAATTCCAGCCAGAAAAGGTTCTCTATATGTTATTTCTGTAGGATCTCCAACAAATCTCCTAAGTAGGAAACATGACCTCCCTTCTACATCATCAGCTTTGCTTCACTCTTTATAAACAGGCTTGTTCCTTGGTTTCTATCCTTATAAGCCTATTTAATATCTAATACCAATGTTGTCCTTAGCCCCTAATGTGCTCAACATTTGAGTTTTGCTCTTAACTTGGGAATTTATAGATTTTACACAATTGGGACAGTTTTACAGTAAATGTTTGTTGAGTTTTATGGACCTAGTAGGACTTAGCCTGCCTTTGGCTTGTTTGGAACTGATAGAAGCATTTCTTTTTAAACATAGCTCAAAACTCTTTGCATGCCATTTTATAATGTTGTAGGAAATGAAGTAGTTAAAATGCTTGAGAGCTCATGGTCGTGGTTAGAACTGATCTTCTGAATAAAACAAAGAAACCAAGGTAGTTATGTACATGAATTAGCCTCAGCTGGGAATGGAATGTAACTCTAAGTACTTTATCTCTGGCTGCTCCACTGGGCTGGCTTTATCTGAGCTGCCTTGTATTTGTTTGGATAAAAAGGACATATCACGGAGCATACATCATAACTCTATTATTCATCTCATTAGAAATGACACTTACAAATGGGAAGGAAGGGGCCCACTTATGAAGTATTTATGACACACTCTTTTTCTATCAACCTACATCCACCTACCCTGACATTTCCTGATCCAAACTATGTAGTAATTCCTCTCTTCATCCTATGTTTTCCACATATTCATTCAGGTCAGTTCACAGATGCTGTTTCTTCCTAGACTTTGAGAAAATAAATCATACTCCCACATCCACCTATAAAAGATTATTCAAGGTCACGACAATAACAACACTTTATTCCCATACAAAAAAGAATAACCCAACTTCATTATGATGAATTTTCTTTGATGTTAGACTTAAAATACTTCCTGTACAAAAAAGTTTTTTTTTAAAGAGAGTAAACAGAGTCTCATTGCCCTTTATGAGTTGAAAATGGTCTGTTAGCATGATGCTATGTTTATATGGTGTATTACCTTACTCAACATTCCTTAGTGTGCTCTGACATCTAGGCAATTCTCCACTATGGCTCTACATGAAAATCACCTGAATCACATTTAAATGTTTGTTATCCTCTGGCCCTTCACTACGCAGTATTACAGTTAAAATAATTGATGTTGTGTTCCAGAGAGAGTGATATTTTTTAAATGTTTAAATATGTGGTCAAGATCAAGAATGACTATTATGAAGACACAGAGATTAAGAATGGAGATATTAAAGACAGGAACGCTGGATTTTATCCTCTCATTGGGGATTAAATCCTAGGGTGGTATTAACCCTACTTCACCTTTACTTTCATCTAGAAAATACCTTGACAATATTTAAAAGTTATGAGAAGGGAGCAAGAAAATAAATATAAGATACTTGAATGCTTAATAAATGGCTATTGCTCAATGAGTGATTTTGGTATGAGAATTTTCAGGAGTTTTTGATGTGTCTGTTAGGTTAAATACTGCCCATGACACAGCAAAACTCTTTGACCGAAGTTTATTTAATGCTCTAAAATTGAGGGCAGTAGAGATGGCTCAGAGCCCTAACTGCTCTTGCAGAGAACCCAGGTTCAATTCCCAGCACCCACTCAGAGGCTAACAACTGTTGGTAGCTCCAGTTTTAAGCCCTCTTCTGACCTCCCTGGGCACTGCACAACACAGGTGCACATGCAGGCAAAACACTCATACATGTAAAATAAAAAAATAATAAAGCAAAATATTGAAATTCTAAAATAGAATGTATCACAAATAACAATGATAATAATTGAGAATATTTATGAGATATAATAGTATGTGCCAGTCTCTGTGTTGACTTTTTAACTTAATTATACTTTGGTCTATTTTTAATTGAGTCCTTACACATTTCATACAATACATTTTGACTGCATTTAGACCCCCTTGTCTATCTGTACCCTTCTCATAGCCCCCACCCAGTGGATTTCATGCATTTCTGTCATCTATATTAAGGCTTTCTGAGCCATGTTTGTGTCCCCAAATTTCCCTTGGTGTGAGTCCATGGACTGAATCCTAGTCAAACTATTTAGCTAAGAAAACCAACCCCCCCCCCTCTACAGGTCGTTATCAATTGCAATTTTGCCAAATATACAAGGATAGGGAGGTGAGAACTCCTAGAGTAAAACCCACTTTGTCACATTTCTAGGACATTGTGACTTCTTACTGTACTCTAAAATATGTATCCTTGCATTTATAGACATTGTATCTCTCATCATTCATCAAAATCTTCTTTTTGCTGTATATGAAGATAATTATAGAGTTCTAAAACTGGTCAAATTCAGAGAGTAAGTGTCTGTGTGTGAGATACCTTTCCCAAACTGGCACATTGACAATGCAACCTCTATACCTATGGCTCAAGGAACATAGTGGAACAAGGGGCAGAAAGCATGAAAATTATATATTTTTTAACTTTCTCAAAAGTTTTTAAACCACTGTAACACATTTCTATCACCAAAGACAGAGAGTGTGAGATATTGAAACCTGTTCTCAAATAATCTTGAATGAAAAAATTTACATGGAAACCTACATGTCTCTGAATATAAATCAGATTTTTTTAACCATTACACTATATTCTTTCTCACCTCCAATTTGATTTGAGTGGGATCAATACTCGAGTTTTTAACAAAGAACCCTTCAGTCAGGCGTGGGGTTGCATGTCTTTAATCCCAGCACTCAGGAGGCAGACGGATCTCTGTGAGTTCAAGGACAGCCTGGTCTACATAGCAAGCTCCAGGCTAGCTGGGACTAAATGGAGACTGGTCTCAAAATAAATAAATAAATAAATAAATAAATAAATAAATAAATAAATAGCACCATTCGTTATTCCCTCAGCATATTAATTCAGAGAATCAATACCAAAGCCAACTTCTTGGGCATGCAACCATTCAGAATAATCACATAAGATGCTTAGCTCCAAAGCTCCCTTGCACTGGTGATCTAATTTTTGGCATTTTCTCTGAAATTAGTTAATTTTATTTTTCATTTTATGTTTTTCCAAGTGAAATCTGATGGGACAATGGAGGATGCACTGCTCACTTAGAGGATTAGTTCACATCCATTATAGGCTTTATCTCTTTGTGATGGGTAATCAGGAGCCTCTGGTACCTTTTCTCCATCCACCTTTCCACTTCAGTTTCCAACATTGCTATTGCTTTCCCCAAAGTTGGTGTCTTGCTCACAGTAATTGGTGAGGATATTTATATTTCATATACATATATATGGTTTATATATTTTATATAGATATATATATTTCATATATACATATATATATGAAATATATACATATATATGTGTGTATATATATTTATTTATATATTATTATTTTTATTTATATATTATTTTTATATATTTATATATTTATATAAAATATATAAATATATTTTATTATTTATATTTTATTATTTATATATATAAATATATATATATATTTCATACTTCATATGGTCTGCATGGGAAGGGGACTCAGGAGACTCATATTCCAATATGAACCATAGTACATAAATTTCCCAGTCCCAGATAAGCCCTGCATTTCCCTTTGGCTGTGATCCCAGGAATTACTAAGTATCCTTGGTGAGAATGAACAGCAAAATACGAGGTTTTCCCAAAAAGGCAGGGCAGGGATTGATTTGGTGTATTTAGAAAGTACTAAGAACAGCGAGGCCTAGTTCAAGTTCAAGAATAGGAACCCATGGTTGGTGTCCAATGGTTATAGATTACAGATTGTTTTTACAGAGCTAGATAAATTGCCCAGTGGTTAGGAACAGAGCCTGCACTCGTGGAGGACCTAGGTTTGAT
Organism: Rhizomys pruinosus; assembly: GCA_009823505.1. Lineage (NCBI taxonomy): Eukaryota > Metazoa > Chordata > Mammalia > Rodentia > Spalacidae > Rhizomys > Rhizomys pruinosus. The sequence continues at coordinate 160,823 of VZQC01004708.1, forward strand.
TTCCCGAACCCATATGATGGCTAACAACTGCCCATAATTCCCATTCCAGGTGATCTGAAACCCTCTTCTGACCTCCACAGGTATTGCATGTCATGGATGTACTTTTATACATTCAAGCAGTAAACTCATACACATAAAAATAAAATATTAAAAAAAGAATTGTTCTTACTCTAAACGGCAGCCCTACTCCTTACTGGCCTTCTGATACTGGATAAGTGATTCTAGTTCTAAGATTCGTTTTACTTTAGTACATTCCTGGTATATTAATCATACTAACATTATGAGATGGAGATTACAAAGTAAACTAATATATGTAGAACAACTGTTTATCAGTGTCTAGGACAAAAGTAATGCTAGACAAATGTGGCTTTTAATAATTATTTTCTTCTCAATTCAGGTTTTCTCAGGACTGGAGGCAAGTTTGTCACAGTAGTTTGACTGGAGCCCTATAAACAAGAAAATATTGCTGAGAAGTATCATTTCACTCCTTCCTTACTCCATCCTCTAAGTTTCACCAAGAAACCCCATATTTTATTTCCTTTCTATTAAGTCAGATTCAAGGAACTAGTGCTTGCATATGATATATGCAATATATATATATATATATATATGTTCAAGTGACATGAAATGGGATACGATAAAGACTTATAATCTTTTTCTCCCTTTCTATTTGTTAGCATGATAATTTCTCTGATTTTCTAGAACAGTGAAGTGGAGTTATTAATTAAGGAAAGATTAAAGGGCTAAAAAATTGTTTACATTTCAAAATTCAGTTTTCTCAGACTTAAATCCATTGGAAATGGAGAGCCTTAGAAATCTCAAAGCAAACCTTCCATGCCTTAATCATGTCACTTAGGGACAAGCAGTCTACCAAATGAGAAGTTACATGACTAGATGTTGACCGTTAAATCACTTTAAGGAAATGGAAGTGGGAAATAAGCATACAAGATAATCTACTCCTGGTAATAATTGACAGTAAAGTAATTCTATTTTTCTTGTAGTCATCAATCTAACAAACTTCTCTTAAAGCTAATTTCTCTCACAGAGATAGAGTTAAATTGCCATTTACTAAAAAATTGTTTACATTTCAAAATTCAGTTTTCTCAGACTTAAATCCATTGGAAATGGAGAGCCTTAGAAATCTCAAAGCAAACCTTCCATGCCTTAATCATGTCACTTAGGGACAAGCAGTCTACCAAATGAGAAGTTACATGACTAGATGTTGACCATTAAATCACTTTAAGGAAATGGAAGTGGGAAATAAGCATACAAGATAATCTACTCCTGGTAATAATTGACAGTAAAGTAATTCTATTTTTCTTGTAGTCATCAATCTAACAAACTTCTCTTAAAGCTAATTTCTCTCACAGAGATAGAGTTAAATTGCCATTTACTCTGGAAGTAAATTATCATTATCAACTTTTCCCAAGCTATAACACAAGTATCATGTTTACAGAGCTTCATAACTGATAGGTCTTTGGATTCCAATTTCTCAACATCTAAAAATGCTCTATAAGAAAATAACAGAGTATGGATAAATATCTATACATGTACCCCAAAATGCTTGTGTGCCTCACCTTTTTTATTATTTTTTAAATTTATTTGTATATTTTTAATCAAATCTAGACCCGTGTCCCCCATCCTATCGATACCCCCACCCCACCAGAGCTCATGCATTCTGCCAAACATGCTTTTCATCTCTTTCTCAGTCTTTCTCAATATTCTCCATGAGGAGACTGTTTTGAGCAGAAGTTCACTGTTTCAGTCAGTTCTTTGATGCAGTCCTTTCTGTTGTTGTTGTTGTTGTTGTTGTTGTTGTTGTTGTTTCCAATATGCATCACTCCCAACTGCTTGGACAAAAGCTCAAGGGGCCCTGTGTGCCTCACCTTTTACAGGAGCAAACTGCAGAAGATGCTGATGAATATGGCATTTCTATTTCTTCCCTATACTTTCTCTTTAGCATTATCTTTGCTCACTAGATACTGCAACTCTTTGAGTCTGATAGTGTTTATCAGAGAGAAACATGACAATTTCAAAGAAAGTCCCCTAACTGGCTCAGCTATGATCTGCATTTGGATCCTTTGAGTATATGTGTGGGTTCTGGAAATGTCTGCGTCATTTGGGGACCTCACACCTTTCCTTTCATCATAGATAATATCTCCTGTAAGGAGATATTAAACTCCTTTAAAGAGTTATTAAAATGAAAGGTCTACCAGGTACAGATACTTTCTGGGGAGCTTGCTACTGTATTGGCCATTACACTTGTGTTTATTCTTTTTGATGTGGGCAAAGATTTGCCCACAATCAATCTTTTGTGATGCTAATTCTAGACTGTAAAGATATTCACAATGGATCCATCTCTCTTCTCCCACTAACACAGCAGCCATGCCATCCAAATGTCATAATTTTAGACCTTTCTAGGAAAAAAAAAAGCAACAAGGTGCTATTCCCCCAAATATTGATGGATACATAGCAAGCTGTTCCATGTGGACTTCTGGAAACCTCTCTTAAACTTAAGGGATAAAGAAGTATGACTTCCTTGCCCAAGGGAAAACAAATTGTGCTTTATTGTGTATTGTTTTTTTTTCCAAAAGAAAAAAACTCTTTTAATTTTGTATTTATTATTTTTATGTGTACGAGTCTATTGTCTGGATGTATATAAGTGCACCCATGTCAGGCAATGATTGCAGAGATCCGAAGAAGGCATCAAATCCCCTGGATCTGGATTTACGGACAGTTGTTAGCTGCCGTGTGGGTTCTGGGAGGTGAACTGGGTCCTCTGTAAGAGGAGACAATGCTCTTGACTGCTGAACCATCTCTCTAGCCCCACAGAAGAATTTCTTTCTCATTGTTTCCTTGGTTGTCCTTGAATGAGAGCCAGGGCAGAGATAACAATATAGTTATGAAATGCCTTGTTTGTAAATTCAGAGCTAGCGTAGTGCATAATTCTGGAAAGTGAGAATAGAGCATGTCTACTAGCTTGCTAGTTTTGTTTAAGTTGAGATTCAATGAATTCTATGTATTCAGAAACACTTTGCAGCATTTATTAATTCAGGAGGTAAGCAATAATATCACAGAAGACTAAGCACCATTTCAGACAAGCAATCTGGAAATACTTCCCTTTTCCCACAAAAAACAAACGGTAGGCAGAACTCTAAAGTACAAACATGAGTAAGCAGCGTCCAAAACGGGAGAGAAGTAATAATGAGAGAAGTGGAAGGGCAGCTTAGAGTTGCAGCGGCGGGGAAGAAGAATGACACAGCACTACGGAAAGTAATTTGATAGTTTCTTATGAAGTTAACCATGTATGTTACAAATACGTAACCTAGTAAACCTACACCCACATGAAATAATAAATTACAATAATAGAAAAATCATGTGTCCAAATGCATATGATGGTTTTATTCATAATTGCTGTACAGTAGAAATACTCCAGATGCTATTTAGTGGTAAATCTCTGGTACACCCATATAATAGCATACTACTCTCAATAAACAGGAACAGACTACTGATTATATATGTATATATATATATATATATACTATTTATATATATATATATATATATATATATATATATATACATATGTGGTTNGTCCACTCAAACCTGGACTACAGTTTGAGATCCTGGCTCAAAAAAATAGAAAAAAAGAGGAAGATAATAAAAAGAAGGAAGAGAGAGAGAGAAAGAGAAATATACTGAGTAAATATCTAGACCTAAAAGGCTCCATGATTTACTGATAGAATGAAATTATAATGACACGAAACAATGTTTATAATATCCTGCAGGTACAGGAAAGGAATTGGCTACAGGTAGTCACAAAAAATTGTAGGGAGCTACAGAAATATTATTATATTGATTATTATAATGCTCATAACAATATTCATTTTTACTTTTTTTTTTTTTGAAACAGGGTCTCCCTGTAGCCCCAGCTGGCCTGGAACTCACTCTGTAGACCAGATTGGCCTTGAACTCACAGAGCTCTGCCTGCCTCTGCCTCCTGAGTACAAGGATTAAAGGCACATGCCACCATACCTGGCTTAAAAGCAGTTCTTAGCTGCCATGTGGGTACTGGGAATTGAACCAGGGTCCTCTGCAAGAGTAGTCAGCACTTTTAACCACTAAGCCATCTCACTAGCCAATATTCATTTTTCAAAGCTCATAAAACTCAACACAAAAGGTACATTTTACTATATGTCTATTAAACGACAAGTAAAATTCAAGAAAGATGGGGCTTCTTTGAAGAAATGACAGCATGGTCACTATTGGATTAGAAGTAGAGTGGTAAACCTTGAGGCAAACGAGATGCCAGAGAAGTAAGTCATTATGGTTTTGTACACTATGCTAAGGAATCAGAGTTTTGCTTAATGTAATGGTGATTACTTTTTTCCTGGTTTCAAATTATTAGAGAAACAGCAGCCTGTGGACTGAAAGGGAGAAGACTAACTGAAATGTAAGGCAAGATGTACTCAACCAGCTAGGAAACACTTGAATTAGTAAAACACAGTGCAAAGTTAGTCATTTTATTTACACAAATATCTTTTGAGAACCTATTATGTTACAAATACTAGGCTGGTTTTGGGGGGAAAATGATCAGGAAAACATGAGCATAAGTCAGCTCTCAGGGAGGACAGGTTGTTGGCAAAGGCAATATTCAGAGTTAGGTGAAGGCTTAGCTTGGCGTGTGCTAAAACCCAAGATGTAGTTAATGTTAAGAAAGTGCAAGGCAGGCGGATCTTTGGAAGTTCAAGGCCAGCCTGGTCTACAGAGTGAGTTCCAGGACAGCTGGGGCTGCAGGGAGACCCTGTCTCGAAAAGACCAAAAATAAAAGTGCTTAATATAGTGTGGACTGTACAACTGCCTAAAATCCATCCTTTATTCATGACTAATGGAAATCTTCATGGGAGCATAGCATCCATGTGTTAGTTTATTATATTATCCATTTACTGTCTCTAATGAGCCTATGACCAGTATGTCAGTATGTGTGTTTGTGCACATGCCTATGTTGGATGGCAGGCATGCTCCGTGACATCACAAAGAGGTTTATTCTCTCCATTCACCATGTGGATCTAACGGGTAGAGAGGCTTGGTTATAAGCATGTTTACCTGCAGAGCCATCTCATTGGAGATTTTATCTCTTATATATATACATATATATATATATTGGATATATATATGTACATATATGTGCATGCTTCACATGTAGTCATGTGATGTAATAGTGGCCAATTAGATACAAATGGAAAGATAATGCTTATCTCTAGCTTGGTTCTGTTTCTCTGACTTTAGCTGTGCCTTATTTCATCCTTTTTTCTTTTTCCTGTCCAGTACCTGTGGTCATCATATATTTAATGAAAACAGAAGTATTTGTATTACATGATAACTATGAAATACTTTGTGTCCTATCTTAATACAAGGATAGCTGAAAAGTCCCTCTAGTTTGCTCTATTGAATTTCCATGTTCTCCTTCTCTTATTTAGTGCCTATGTTGGAGGACATGGTTATTTCAAGTCAAGAACAGGGTGGATATGATTTGTAGTGGTTTTAACTCAATTCTTTTCTCATGCATAGCAATGCAGATGGATTGCCATTAGCTCTCCCAACACTATGATGGTGATTAGATATCTACAGAAAGTCTCAGCAAGGAGCACATTGTCTTGTTTAGTAGTGTTTTCCCTACACACTGGACGAAGGCATATGATTAGGATGGAACCATTCCCATGTAAGTACAAAAACTGAGGATAGCCCATTGGATAAGGCTTGTATACTTAAGAACACAGCAGCAAGATAAAATAATTCATGAGCACAGGCAAACATGAGCTTAGGTGCTATTATGTAGAGAAATCTGAAGACAGTGAATACTCGCCTCAAGACAAAGTCACAGTGGCCCTCAGTGTGTAACAGGTAGGATAGCCCTATGGTCAGACCCTTCACTTGCATCTGTCCACCATTACAGCAGTGAGCTCAAAGCTGAATTCATTGCCAAGCTTCCCTTGCCTGAGACCATTTTCCACTCATGGAAGCCATTTTCCTCCCTCCCTGATGGAGGTGAGGGGAGGTGAGGAAGTGGTGCTCTGAAGACAAGGAGCTTCCTTTCCCAAGAGGTCCCATCGCAAACTGAAAGAACAAGGCACGAGGTTAATTTTGTCTGGTTTTAGGAACAAATTACTTTATTTTAGTTTAGGGGGAAGTAAAATGAAGCAATTCAGAAAGAAGAAAGAATTCCGGAAAGAAATTCTATTCTTACCAACCCAGCAGGGATGTACATTTCAATTGCTGAGAGGAAACAATATTAGATGTAATGCTAGAGGCTCACTGGAAGCGGAAACGGAGCCCTAATTTGAAGCGGGAGCCATTCATAAAATGACTCACAAACTTGCTAGCAAGAATTAAACCAAGTTTATGAAGAATAATTCTTGTTTGCATTTTTTTTCATCTCAAGAAATGAACAGGAATGTTGCCCATACCCCAGGTCGCATCAATCTTTGTTTTGTTTTTCAAACATGGTCATTATTAAAGTAAAATCCTGACAGATAAATCTGTTGAGTTGCCAAGGATTGAATGACAACAAAGTCCTCAAAGTTTGGATCCTAGCCATACACTGGATTAATAACAGAGCAGACAGCTAATGATATTTTATATATTAGGCAAATCTGAGGCCCAAATTTCTCCCAGGAGGACATTATGCAGCAGTTTATCCAGTGACAAGCCCTTTCATAGGCCAGTTTCGCTGTTTCCAGGGAAACTTATCACAAAAGAAGGTGATTACCAAGAACCAAGTTTGCAGTCTGGAGCTTTTACATTGCTCCTGCCCAACAGCACTGGAGTCTGATGTCACCTTTTAGGACCCTCTGATGCTGGGCTGTGAACCCCTCCCCAACACAAACTTTTATCTGGGACAGGAACAACTTTGTGGACAGTGAATGCCAGCAAAGCATCCACAATATTAAACCAAAAGAGCAATTTCTCTTATGAGTCATCTCTCAAGACTCTAACTATAACCACTTTGTATCCCCTTATGGGGCGATGAAGCTGCTCTGCATCAGAGTGGCGATGCATTCCCAAATTTTTCTCAGAGAGAGAAAACACGATGTAATGTCAGGTCATGGGTCTGAATGAATTTCTGTTCACCCAGATTGCTGTTGTATCCCATTAGTGCCAAGCAGGCTGAAGCTATGCCATTTTCTCTCCCTAAGGCAGCTCTCTGAGCTTGAGGACTTAACTTCTGGAGTGAGAATTGGACATTTAATCCCCCGGGAAATCTAATACCAGTGCCGAAGCTAATCTAGATGAAAGATGTTTCACATGTCAAGCCTACCAGTGAGTTGCCAGTGGTGGGGGTTAACCACTGTGTTTGGTTTAATATTCTTGTTGCTTCTATTCCTTTCCCTATTTTCCTTTGAAGAAAACCATATTTTCCTAGTGTTTTGTGTGTGTGTGTGTGTGTGTGTGTGTGTGTGTGTGTGTGTTGGGGGTTGGTATGTCAATATTTACATATTGCAGTAAAATTAGTAAAAACATAATAAATCCACCTAACACTTACAGAGTACAGTTATTGTGAACTTTTCTAAGCAATATATTTATAATTAGTCGGTCATCATAAAAAGAATCCAAGCCAATATAATTTTCATTTACTAGATGAAGAAGTGAGGCACATGGAAAAGGAGGAAAGTTACCCAACTTCACAAAGGAGTAAACTGATTTAGCTACTGTTCAAATTAGTATCACTCTCAAGCACCTTGTGTATAAATATTTCTCAAAGAATTTGGGTTAATGCTATTAAATATTTCTGTGCCAAAGAAGACAGTACACTAATGGAAGGAGCTGTATAAACAACTAATGGGAACTGAAAGGGTATGTGTGTGTGTGTGCACACATAGGTATACATATGTGTATATATCCCATACATAATATATATGAATATTTCTTTGAGTCACTTGAACACTGATTTTAGAGTAGTTATTAAGTAGAACCATGGGTTTTTTTGGGGGGGGTCTTTTCAAGACAGGATCTCCCTGTAGCCCCAGCTGTCCTGGAACTCACTCTTTAGACCAGGCTGGCCTTGAACTCAAAGATCCGCCTGCCTCTGCCTCTGAGTGCTAGGATTAAAGGCGTGTGCCACCATGGCTGTTGAGCTGGCAAGCGAGCTGTGTCTTTTATACTTTACTATTATGAACTGAAATCAGTCTAAGACTATAAAGACTCCTAATGAGGGACCAGATGTGAGGCTGATCCCTGCAGGCAGACAGGAGAAAAAGAGATTCTAGGTACAATAACGTACTTTTCAGTTAAACATTTAAGACAACTCACTTCCAGGTTCTACTCCCTCTCTAAAAAAATATTTGGTGGACATTTTTTCTCCATGGCACAGGGAAAGCCCAGAGGACTTTCAAATCCTCCACAAAAGGACTCCTAGAGTATGAATCCACCAGCTTCCCTTGTCTTGGTTTAAATGATCCCATCCTCTGTGATAGCCCTAACCCCTCAAATCCTCCAAGTAGACTCAGAGATCAGATACTAGGCCTGAGTCCCTTTTCCAATTTGGAAGTCTCTCTCTCTCTCCCTCTCTCTCTCTCTCTCTCCCTCCTCCCTCCCTCCCTCCCTCCCTCCTTCTTCTTTTTCCCTCACTCCATTCCTCCCTTTCTCCCTTCTTCCCTCTTTTGCTTTCAGTAAAATCTGCCTGGCATCTGAGACCTTGCTTTTCCTGCAATTTTATTCTTTAAAATCAGTGGAGAAAAGGAATCCCTTACTTCAATTGAAGATGACATCATGCTCAGGGCAAGAGCACAGTAGAAGGCAGGGTAGAATCATGTCTAAGTACAACCCAGGCCTACCAGCACACCTTGTTTCTTTGTGTCTTCTGAAAGCTACCTTTGCAGTCACTGGCTCTCAGGTAACTGGGTGATGAATTTGCATATCTCTGTACTTATTGATTATCATTATTTCTTTCATAACCACTTTGTAAATTTTCTCTAATCTTTCTAACATTTATTATTTTCATTTGTCAATTAAAGATTCTAACAGGAAATATGTTTTTGAGAAATTTAATTAATGTAAAACTTGTAAACACTAAACATGGGCTGGCCTAGAGTAGAGTTCAATTAATATTAATTTTAACTAATAAATTTACTAATGATTAAGTAATATAAGCAAGGAGCTAGTATTGTCTGAACCCTAATAAATACAGGGCTACTATGGATGGAAAAGTGTTTACTTGGAATACTTTATTTTTGTCATTTTCTGTGTAGGAGTGTATTGCTTACATGTATGTAAGTGTACCCATGTCATGTAATGTCAGTGGAGGTCATTAGAGGGTGCCAGATTCCCCTGGAATTGGAGTTAAAAACAACTGTTAGCCACCATGTGGGTGCTGGGAACTGAGCCCAGGTCCTCTCCAAGAGCAGCCAGTACCATTAACCACTGAGCCATCTTTCTAGCTCCAGAGAGTTTACTTTTATTTATGATCTCTAAGTATTAGCTTCCTCTTTCATCTCATCTCTTTCTCTGTTTAATTTTATGCCTTTGGAGTACTGAGTTTGACTGTGGGACAGTTTGTATTCTTATTATCCTAAATATCATTTTTGCCTTCTGGCTCTTTTCATAGTTGTGTTTTCAAAGGTTTGGCTTTACCTTTAGGCAGTTTTCATGACCCAGAGGCTCATTCAACTCAGTCCAACCAAATTCAATTCAGTTGTTTTAAAGGAAAAACAAGTCATGTGCTTTCTAAACCATGACATGGAATTGATTAAGGCAAATCCCTGCCTCAACTTCCTCCCAGACCTTCCTTGAACCTACCTCATGTTAGGCTGTGGATAATCTCCCTCTACAATTGGATTTTTAACTATATTTTATCCTACCATCTTCTTCTTCTAACAGGCCCAAGCAAGTTAGAAATCTGAAAACAGCTAGCTGACCATAAAAGAGCAAGAATAACTGTCTTAAAATTCATTCATTATGTGAAAACAAGGATTTTTTTTCAAAAGAGTGGTTAATCTTTAACTGCATCAAGAATTTAATAAAGCTGTATGAGTCAGGGGTATTTTTCAAGACAATAATGAATCTGACATTAACTGGCCTTGCTCTTTAAGAGCAAAGTGCATTCCAGTTTCCTCCTTCTACAGCAGGCTAACTCAAAAGGTTCCATCAAGACCATTTACTTCCTCCACTCTCTCAGCTCCCACCCTTTTGTTAAGGACATTATCACTCCAAAGTCATTTAGGAGCCTAAACACTTCCTTTTGTTTGCATTAGAATAATAACAACCCAAATACCAGGGCCCTGAGGGAGAATGGAGTCTTTATACAGCAGGTATACATTCTGTCAGGATGCCATTGTTTTCCAATGACATAACATGTTCATTTCAGGCTTAACATTTCTTCACTACTCTGACCATATAAAGTAAAGAACAGATGTCCAAAAGGCAACAGCTTCATTGCCTAAGACTCTGCAAGTCTCAAACTGATCTGAGAATGAAAAAAGGCAAAGAGAGAAGAGAAACCAAGATGCCATAAACCAAATTCAAATATGCTGTAGCAGGACCACTTTTTCAAGCTGTACTGTGAGGTTATGAACTAATAACACAGCAACTTGATGTCTTTGCTGTTAACAAAAGCTATTTTGAGTCTTGTGTATCCCTCATGCAGTGTCTCCATTAAAGCCACAACTTCCTGTTTAGATACTTATGCGTCAAGCTTAATGTGCTTTCCAAAAACCAAGAATGGATTCGGTGGAGGTGATTTTTATTGGGCATTTATTTTCTGTCATCAATTAACGCATTTTCCCATGTCATTTCCTTGCTCTGGTTTCTTTATGTTTAATTTGTTGTCTTCCTCCATGTTTGGAAGATAGCACCCTACATAGTTGACAGTCAGCTCTTCTTTATTAATTCATTCATGTAAGGGTGCATATTTTCCTCTAAGGTTATATCTGACCAGTGAATAAGGAAAAGTAACACATTGCAGATGAAGACTTAGAGCAGCAACATATGACATGAAAGGATATCATGAGTTTTATGGTTTGATATACAGTGGTGGTTTGCCTAATCTTTATCAGTCTAGGAGGATGGAAAACTGATTTGCACATTCTGCTATATCCTGATAATATTTTTATTATCAGGGAAAGCACTATTTTTTAAGTAACTCGATTTCTGTCTTATATTGCTTCTTATCCCAGGATTATATAAGAGGCGGCATTACCACCCACTCAAGAGGAGCTGGGTCAACATTTTAAGCTCCTACTTGTACTATCCCTTTGAATTGTTCAACTAGCATTAGTTCCATGCCCCTTGAAAAGAAAACCTTCTTTTATAAAAGCAACCCTCATTCTACCCTGCATTTTGGTTAAGTCTTTATTACTTCATAGAGCAACTCAGATTGTTGCCATTGGAATACAACTGGAAAATACAATTCAGATTGTATCTAGAATATACATTCTAGAAACCATACATAGAAGAAATTAGAATAGTGCTGTAATCTCAAGTTCCATATCTGCAAATTCTACCCAAATGAGATAGTAGGAAAACCCCCACCTCTCAAAAGTCCCCCCCCCCTGCCAGAGTTACACAAAGAAACAGAGTATAGGATGTTTTATCTTGATTCCCCACTTGATGAGATTTAGAATCACCATAGAAACAAACCTCTGAGCATGTCTGTATGGGAGTTTCTAGAATGGGCTAATTGAAGATTGGTGAACCATCCTAAAGGTAGGCAGCACCATTAGATGGGATGTTGTCCTGGGCTGAATAAAAATGAGAAAGCAGCTGAGCATGATCCTTCAGCCCTCTCTGCTTCATGACTGAGGATGCTATGTAAACAACTACTTTAATTGCTTATTGTCATGCCTACCAGGTACTGTACCCTCAGACTTGAAACCAAAATAAACATTTCTTTCCTTAAGTTGTTTTATATTGCTTTTGGACACAACAATAAGGAAAGTAACTAACAGAAAATTCATACTGAGAAGTGGGGTTGTTGAGGTGATAAAACTGACCATGCGATTTATAGACATTTGGAAATGACTTATGGAAGGAATGTGCTTGAAAAATCCTACAGTACTATAATCAAAACTTAATGGGCTATTCTGCCATGAGATTGGGAGGACACATTGCAGAGAAGAACATGGAGATTAGAAGTCTGTCTGGCTCATGAGGTTTCAGAAAGCAGCAAGAACAACATTAGGAAATCAGCCCAAGGCCAGTCCTAGTGCATTCTGGTTGTCTTCTGCTTGTGTTCTGAAAAGTTTTATGATCTTATATTCAAAATGATGGAGTAATTTCTTTCACAGAGAAAACTTCAAAGCAGCATAGCATTTAGGCTATGGCATAGCTACTGCTTACCACTCCTACTCAGATTTACAGTGAGAGAGACAAAAATATTAGGAAAAATGTGTAGTTCAGTGATGAAAGGCATGTGAGAGGCTGGAGAGATGGCCTAGTGGTTAAGAGAGCTGACTGCTCTTGCGGAGGACCCGGGTTCAATTCCCAGAACCCACATGCCAGCTGAGAACTGTCTTTAACTCCAGTTCCAGGGGAATCTGACACTGACTTCTGATCTCTGTGGCATTGCATGACATGGGTGCACAGGCCTACATGCAGACAGTACATTCATCCACATACAAAATAAATAAAATTAAAAATATATATAAAAAAGAAAGGCATGTAAGCAAGTTTGAATTTGTGGACAAGATTGTAGGCAAAATATCTTTAATGTTAACAAGAAACCCTGTGCTTTTCCCTGGAATAATAGGAAAGGTTCATTGAGGATAAGACCCACTGAATATTCTTACTAAAAAGCAGTTGAAAGGAGAAAGCCTGCATGGAGAAGGCCTCTGAGATAGTACCTGGTCAAGAATTGCCTAGTCAGACACTGGTCCAAGATGGCCAGGCTACAGCAGCTAACAAGAGAACTTGGCAATTTCTTGTACATACTAATTGTTTTGCAGGCATGATAGGTGCAAAATTGAGAGAGTCATGGAGTCCTGTCTGAGGATTCCAGAAATTAGTTGAAGTCAGGAGGCATGTGTGGCATGGTCAAGGAGAGCCTGGAAGGCCACTTGGTGAAATTTTGAAGATGAGTTCCAAGTTAAAATGAAGGCCTCATGATCCTAGGTCTGCTAGGATTATGAAATGTCAACCAAGCAAAGCTGTACGCATGAAGTTCAAGTGGTTCAAATCAGAGGCAATACATGTTGCTGCAAACAGAAATGAAGGGACAAGGCTGCCTAAGTCCTTTGGCACCAAGTTGGTTCATCATGAGCCCAAGATGGCAGACCCATATGGAACTTCAGAATTTGTTGTTTATCTTCCTGGGCCTAATCTTTCCTCACTATTGTTTCTTTCTTCCCTTTTGTAATCAGGATGTTAATTCTGTACTAATGTAGTTTGAAAGCATGTAACTTGGTTTTTATTATATAATAGCTTAAGTTAAGAAATTATCTTGAATCTCAGATGAATGAGACTGGACATTTTAGCAGTTTTAGAACTGCTATTAAACACTATGGGGACTTTTGAATTTGAATTAAATTCATTTTGATTATCAGATAGCCATAAGCTTATAGGGACAGGAAATGGAAGATTATGGATGAAAAGTGATGTGTTTGGGTGTCAAGCTGACCGACTGGAACTATGATAGGTAAACTTGAATATTAATTTGATGACACCTAGTATCATCATGAGAACAAAGTTCACGACATGTTTATTATTTTTCACACTTTATCAATTGAATTGGACAAGATCCTACATGTCCACAGCACTATTCCTTGAGTGAAAAAGACAAACCCAGTTGAGTAGCAATATTCATCTCTCTCTGCTGCTTGGAGGTTCCAGAGTGACCACCTGCCTCATATGCCTACCGTCAATAGTCCATCCTTCCTCACCACAGTGGAATGCACACACAAAATGTGAAAAGAATCTTTCCTGAAGGTAACTTGGTCTGAGATTTGGTTATAAAACAATGAAAAGAAACTAATTACAGCCAAAAATGGAAATATTTTTCCATTTCCAATTTCCAGACACTGAGACAAAGCCTCCCGTTTTTACTCAACTTAGTCCACATTTCTCTGTTAACAAACCCAGATATTCTGCATTAAAATCCAAATCAATGATATATAGAAAGATAGGTAAAATTTCACTTTCAGGGAAATGAACATACCAGGAAACAACATTCTAAAAGACACTTTTAGAAAATACTTTCCTTGTTCTATAGCACATTTCATTCATTTTGTAAATACCTAACTCAGGTCACAAGTTTTACCTCAACTCCTGCCTTTGATTGCCTTCACTGGTCTTGCTTCCCAGTACAAGGGCAGTCATCTGACAAGTGTGGAACAGTAACTGAAGGACAAAAAGCTAACCCATAAAACAAATGTCAGAAAAAAGGTAGAAGTTAGCCTTGAAACTTAAGCAGCTGGGTCAACACCAGCAGTCACATACCTCCCAATTTCTAGCTATGTATGATCAATATAGCCCCAATTGTTTGAGTCATCTTTAGCAGTTTATTCCATTGTCTTTGGCTAAAATCAATTCTTACCTGATAAGTAACTTTTCCTACATAACTGGAACTTTTCTTCTCTATTTTTAGAATCTACTCATGTATAAAGCATTGATGGAGAATGGTAACTTAATGGGTTGCATTATTCCAGGAGGCATTTATACTTCAAAAGCTGATCTCAAAGCTCCCAGCTTTCCCACAGTAAAGTTAGGAAGCTTGAGAAAGAAATAGTTGAACCAGTTAGGGTTGTGTTTTAGCACCAAAAAGTTAGCTCCATACCCATCACGCCACCTTTGATGAGTTAACATTTAAAGTCAGTTTAAGGAAAAAAAAAGAAGATTCATTGTATGGCTTGTGAGAGAGTAATCTCCCTACATTGTCCTCAGTAGGTTGAATCCAGTAATTACTCTTCAAAGACTAAAGAAAAAATGTCCAGGAGATATTCTGATATGAAGATTTCTTTCTTTTCTTATTATTGGCAAAAGGCAACCTATGTTCTTAGATAAGAAGAGATAAAAGATGGAAAGTGTCATTTAATTAGGTAGAACTCAGTCTTGAAGGATTCTGTGGCTGGACAAGTCTCTCATAGTCAACAAGAACAGTGTTTATAAAAGGCTCTAATTACTCCTCAGAAGAGCAGGAACTGAATGTCATCTCTGGCTCTGGACAGAGAGGTTACAATCTGATCTGTCTAAAAGCCATAAAGGTATAACTATCTGAGCATGACCCCAGAAGAACTAAACCAGATTCCTGTGCAGAAGAAAACTACGTGACACAGAACAAGGACATATCAGGGTCTGTCCTGTAATGTTCGGTCTAAATCAACCTGTCAATCACTTGGACAGAACAAGATCCTTCAGGAAAAGGTCCTTATGCTGGAGATTTTCAGAAAGAATATAGTGACCTGCCTAAAATGTAGATCAAGGCATGAGTTCTTTGGTTATTTTATATGTTCGAGTTGGGGACTGTGTTCCTCTCTCTAGTAAGCCATTGTGATAGCATATTTTGGGGATCTCACATGAATCTAGTCAGTGGGGATCAAAAGAGCCAGGGAGACAAGAGGAGTCCAGAGTGAAATCCCAGTGAGAGACACTCACCTTTGTATATCGGGAAGGGAAAAATACAGACCACCTCTTCCTAATAATTTTCTGTATGTTTCTCAAATTTGGTGTTTTCAACTCTCAATCTACTGCACTGAAATATATTTGGAGTCTTATATTATTTGAGCAAGTGTCCTCTGCTCCTTCTGAGCATTGCTTCCAAGGCCCACCTCCTGTTTTCAAGTCCAGTGAAATCTTCTTGTATCACTGGAAATGTATTGCCTGATTCGGCTCTGGTTCTTCTCATCAGAACACATTATTTCTCTTTTGCTCATTCGCAAAATCTCTTCTGACATTACTTTCTTATGGCACACTCAGTGATATCCCTAAAATGCACACCAAATCAGTCATTCACATGGGTAAAACCCTTCTACATTTCCCCAAATACCCTCTAATGTTTAGCCACTATTCACTTCTCTTAAACATTGCCTACTATTTCAGTCATAGAACTGCATCCCTTCTGTACTTAATTAATACCTTATACTTTGTTATCAATGGTGCATTTTCTTTTGCTTGGTAAGCCTTTAAACATGCTATTTCAAAAGCAAAAATTTATTTTCAAAGCCCAATACATGCTATTTCAAAAGCAAAAATTTATTTTCAAAGCCCAATTAAATTTAAATTCAGAAGCATTAGATCATGAAGAATAGAAAAAAATAGACCAATAGGAAGTCATTTCTTTGGAGAATGCATAAATGTATTAACAATTTACTTAAATGATCACATCGTCCCTGATATTTATCAATAAAAATGTTGTATATTTATGAACATGTAATTATATATGTCCTTCCGACTAACAAATGAGTTCTCAATCCTAAACTAAGCACACGATTGTGTCTCTAGGAAACTCTGTCTCTTAGTATCATTTCCAGGTCACTTGATCTGGCTTATTGTAGGACAAATCTCTGACCTTTGAGCAGCCATTCTTTTACGGCCCATTTATTTCTACATGTGTGGAATGACAACAGATGAGAATCTTGATTCTTAATTCTTTATGATGAGTTTGATTACAGTCAGATTTTTGTGAGGCCCATTCTGCCTTCTCAAAACTTCAAGCCTCCATGGACTTATGGGAAAAACAAACAAACAAACAAACAAACAAACAAACAAAAAACACCTCTACAATATGCATTACCCATTTCTGTGTGAGACCTATGGCTTCCTTCATTGTAACTTGGTTCTTAAGAGAAGTCGTTTGTTTTCACTTTAGCCAAAAGTATTCAAATGACTTTATGTTATTCCTCCATTGTTTTTTTTTTTTTTTTTTTTTGTGGGTTTGTTTTGTGTCTTTGAGGCCAGGTTTTAAGATTTAGCCCAGGCTGTCTTGAAATGCATGATTCTCTGGTCTCAGGGTTCTGAGTTCCAAGATTTTAGGTGTGTGCCACAAAACCTAGCTTACTCCTCCTTATTCTTGAAATTTTAATGTATTAATTCCCTCTGGAATTATTTCATTATGGTTTTAGTAGGAGTTGGGAGATAAGGAAGCAATCATATTTATAATCATAGAGTTCAAAAGCCATTTGATGGCCACTTTATCTCACCTCTTTAAGTATTTTGCAGTATTTGGGACATTATCCATTATATCAATTAAGAACATGGTAAGTCACAAGAGATGCAATAATAATAGTAAAAAAATACAATAAATTAGCTATTCTTTCTCACCTAAAATAGTAAGTTTGATAATAAACAAACCTAGATATCATAAATTTTCTCTTTGTCACAAAAATCCCATACTGAAAATAGTGTGCAATTTTATTTATTTATTTTTCAAGGTTGTTTTCCAAAGGAAAAAAAATAGATTTTATTCTTTTGTTTAATATATATTTTATACAAGATTATCAAATCTAGACCCACGTCCTCCACCCTATACCCTAACCCCACCAGAGCTCATGCATTCTGCCAAACATGCTTTTCATCTTTTTCTCAGTCTTTCTCGATATTCTCCATGTGGAAGTTGACGGTTTTGAGCAGAATTCACTGTTTCAGTCAGTTCTTTGATGCAGTCCTTTCTGTTGTTGTTGTTATTGTTGTTGTTGTTATTTCCAATATGCATCACTCCCAACTACTTGGACAAAAGCTCAAGGGGCCGTGCAAAAAGAAATACTTACAACTAGGTAATTGGCACTAGCATCCACAGATGAGGGATACCATTGCTCATTTGTTTTTCTGGGACTGTGTTACTTCACTCAGCATGATATCTTCTAGCTCCAGCCATTTTCCTGCAAAGCTCATGATATCATCTTTCTATACTGCTGCATAGAAATCCATTGTGTAAATGTACCACATTTTCTCTATCCACTCGTCAGTTGAGGGGCATTTGGGTTGGTTCCAGCTCCTTGCTATTTTGAAGAGAGCTTAAATAAACATGGCCGTCCATGTATCTCTGTGGTGGGGTGAGTCTTGAGGGTACATGCCTAGGAGTGGTTTGGCTGGGTCAGGTGGCAAGTTCATTCCAAGTCTTCCAAGGGTTCTCCACACTGCTTTCCATAGAGGCTGCACGAGTTTACATTCCCACCAGCAGTACATGAGTATTCTCTTTCACCACAACCTCTCCTGCACTTAGTAGCATTTATTTTCTTTATCCTAGCCAGTCTTATTGGAGTAAAAGTGGTTTTGATTTGCATTTCCTTAATGATTAGTGATGTTGAACACTTCTTAAGGTGTTTCTCAGCCATCTCTAATTCCTCACTTGTGAAGTCTCTGTTCAGCTCTTTGCTCCATCTATTCAGTGGGTCATTTGTTTTCTTCTTTGTTTTTTGAGTAGTTTATATATTCTGGAAATCAATGCTTTGTCAGATGTTTCTGTGGTGAAGGTTTCCTCCCACTCTGTGGGATTTCTTTTCACTTCCTTGGTTGTTTCTTTTGATGTACAGAAGCTTTTGAGTTTAATGAGGTCCCATCTGTCAATTGTCAACCTTAATTCTTGCGCAGCTGCTGTCTGATTTAGGAAGTCTTTTCCTATGCCTATGTCTTGTAGTCTGCTGGCAACTTTTTCTTCTATCACCTTCAGAGTTTGGGGTTTCACATTGAGGTCTTTAATCCATCTGGAGTTGACTTTTGTACAGGGCGAGAGGTAGGGGTTTAATTTCATTCTTCTCCAAGTGGTGATCCAGTTTTGCCAACACCACTTGCTGAAGATGCTGTCTTTTATCCATTGTCTCTTCTTGGCCCCTTTGTCAAATATGAGATGGCTGAAATTGTGCTCAAGTTTGGAACTTCAGTTTTGTTCCCAATTGGTCAATAGTTTCTGTTTTTGTGCCAGTACCAGGCTTGGTTTTTTATGCTACAGCACTTTGTAGTATAGTTTGAAGCCTGGTATAGAGATCCCTGTGTTGCTCCTTTCACTCGGGGATGTTTTGGCTATTGGGTTCTTTGATTTTTCCAATATATTTAAGGACTTTTTTTTCCAGCCTGTGAAGAAAACTCTGGGGATTTTTAATTGGGATTGTGTTGAAAATCTATCAAGAGCTCTGGGTAGACATGACATTTTTACAATGTGATTTTCCCAATCAATGAGCATGGGAGGTTTTTCCTATCTTTGATGTCATCTTGCCAATTTCTCTTCTTTTTAGGGGTTTAAAGTTTTTGTTGTAGAGCTCTTTTGGTGTCTTTTGGCGTAAGTTTGCTCCTAGGTATTTAAATTGTTTTTGTTGGGGCTATGTGATTGTGGAAGGTCTCACTTGAATTCTTCTCCATTTGCTTGTTGTTGTTATAAGCAAGAAAGGTCACTGATTTTTTTTACAGTTTCAATTTGTTTATCGCTGCCGACTTGCTGAAGCCTGTTAATCGTTTCTAGGAGTTTTCTGGTGTGGAGTTTAGGCATCCTTAAGTAAACAATCACAGTTATCAGCAAAAGGGATTAGCTTTGACTTCTCTTTTCCATTAGATCCCTTTAATTTCCTTTTTCTTGGCGCTTTTTGCTCTAAGCAAGTGTTTCAGCCGCACTATATTGAAGACAAGGATGCACGGGGCAGCCTTGCCGGAAGTGCCTACCCTTAAAGGGATGTTTTGTTGTTTCCCCGTTTAGGATGATATTGTGCTTTGGTTTTCCTGTATATGTCTTGCATTACATCTGAGGAATGATTCCTCCAGTCCAATTCCCTCTCGGACATTAAGCATTAGAAGAGATGTGGATTTTGTCAAAGTCTTTTTTTTTCGCTTCAATTGAGATTGATTGTGTGGTTTTTGTTCTTCATTCCATTTATCGTGCTTGATGATGTTATTGATGTTGGTGTGTGTTGAAAACCATCGCCTTAATCCTCTGGTATAATCAAACAACTTGGTCTTGATGTGAATGATCTTCTTGATGGGGGTCTCTATGTGATTTTTCCAGTATCCGTTTTAGAAATTTGCGCATCTGTGTTCTTAAGGAGATGGGTCGTATAGTTCTCCTTTTTTAGTTGTACTCTTTTGCCTGGTGTTTGGGTAATAGAGTGGGCTGGGCTCTCATAGAAGGAATTTGGGAGGATTTCCCTATGTATTCTTCTAACCAAATTTCAGTAATAATGGTTTGTAGGTCTTTTCTGAAATATTTTATTAGATTCTGCCGTGAAACCTTCTGGTCCTGGGTTTTTTTTTCTACTTGGGAGGTTTCTTATTACATGCTTCAATTTCTTCATATATATGGATCTGTTTTAACGCCTGTTCAATTCTTCTTGATTGAGCTATTTGGTGATTCCCAGGATTTCAGCATATATTCATTCCATTTGCTTCTAAGATTTCAAACTTGGTCAGAGTTATGGGTTGTTTGAAGTATTCCCTATTGATTTCTGGATCTTTTCGCGTTGTCTGTTGTGATATTTCCCTTTTCATCTCGGATTGTATTAATGGATTGTTCCTTCTTTCTTTGGTTAACTGGGCTTCGAGGTCTGTCCATCTTGTTTTTCTTTCAAAGAACCGTAGTTTGGATTGATTGATTTTTTTTGTTTGTTTTCTTTGTTTCTATTTCATTGATTCTGCTCTGATATTTGTTATTTCTTCCTGTCTGTTGTGTTAGGTGTTCATCTGTTGAGCCTCTCCATTGTTTTTAGCTGCAGTGTTAGATTCATTCACTTGTGCTCTTCTGTTTTGCTAATGTTGGCACCCAGGGATATAAACTCCCCTCTTAAGACTGCGGGGGGGTTTTTTTTTTTTTTTGTTTTTGTGTATGTGTTGTATTGTCATTGTCATTCAGTTCCAGGAATGGCTTTTATTGTTCTTTCTTTATCTCTTCCCTTTGACCCAACTCATTATTCAAGAGTGTGTTGTTTAGTTTCCATGTGTTCTTGTAGGCAGTAGGGCTTATCTGGTGTTGATTGGAGTATGCCGTCTTGATAGAATGCATGAAATTATTCAATCTTTTGTATTTGTGAGTTTCTCTGTGTCCCAGAATGTGGTCCATTGTTGGAGTATGTTCCATTGGGTGTGAGTAGAAGTGTATTCTCTGGTTATTTAGGGTGGAATATTCAGTAGATGTTCTAGAGGTGCCTTTTGGTGTATCATATTGTTCAGCTCGATGTCCTCTCTGTTATTCTTTGTCCTGTTGACCTGTCCAAAGGCTCCCCCAAGTGGGTTATTGAAGTCCTCTTCACTATGCAGTGTACTGGGGTTAGTGGTGTGACTGTGGTCTGGAGAATGTCTTATAAAGTTCTGTTGAACCAGAGTTTGGTGGCTATATATTTATAATTGTGAAATCTTCTTGGTGAGTTGTTCCTTGATAAAAATGTATGGCCAGCCACGTTTTGGTGGCACATGCCTTTAATCTTAGCGACTCAGGAGTCACACGGCAGGGTGGATCTTTGTGGTTCCAAGGCCAGCTGTTACTAGAGTGAGTTCCAGGACAGCTGGGGCTACAGGAGACCCTGTCCTCAAAAGGACCAAAAAAAATGTAATGGCCTTCTTTTCTTTTTTTTTTTTTTTTTTTTTTTTTTTTTGATTTCTTTTACTTTGAAAGTCTATTTTGTCGCTATTAAATGGCAACACCTGCTTTCTTTTTGGGTACCAATTTTGCTTGGTATATTTTTTTCCATCCTTTCACTTTTTAAGATGGTGCCTGTCCTTGGTAAGGTGTGTTCTTGTACAATCAGCTTACGATGGGTTTCTTGTTTCTTAATCCAATCTCCCAGTCTTATGCTTTTTGATTGAGAATTAGTCCATTTAATATTTCAGGTTATGACTGATAGGTTGTGTTGCTTCCCTTTTGCTTATTATCCATTGCTGTTTGGTTTTAGGTTTCTACTTCTGCAGTTATGCTTTTTAATTGATTTCTCTTTCTAGGTGCCTGGGATGGTTGCTCCTTCATCTCTGTCCATTTGAATTGCTTCAAGTATTCTCTGAGGGTTGGTTTTCTTGGACATGCTATGTTCTTTCATCTTGTTTATGTCATGGAAAGATTTTTCTCTCTCCTTCAACTTAATCGAAATTTTGCTGGGTAATAGTAACTTGGGTGGCATCTATTGTCCTTTAATCACTGGGAATGCTTTGCTCCACCAACTTTTCTTCTTACTTTTCATAGTTTGCATGAGAAAGTCGTTTGTAATTCTGGATAGGTTTTCCTTTACAGGTACTTGTTGTTTTTTCTCTTGTGTGCTTTAAGGATTTGGTCTTTGTTTTGGTGCGTCTAGCATTTTAATATGATGTGGCGTGAAAGGTGGAGAGTTTCTTTTCTGATCTTTCTGTTTGGAATTCTTAATGTGCTTCTTGTATTTGTATTGGTTTGTCTTTTTTTTAGTTTGGGGAAATTTTCATCTAATTCTATTGAAGAAATCTATAAATACCATTCTTTGGGATTCTCTCCTTCCTCTATTCTATGATGTGGAGGTTTGATCTTTTCATAGTGTCCCACAGTTTCCTGGGTTCCACTTTTGTTTTATTTTTAAATTTTCATATATTTTTCCTTGAGGTTTTGGTTGTTCTGTGTTAATCTTCCAGGTCTCGATATTCTTATGTTCTGCTTCCTCCATTTGCTTCTGAGGCTTTTTTCCATTCCTTTCCTCTATTGGATTGGGTATTGATTTATTTTTTTTTTCCTCTTCTGATTTCTTTAGTATTTTACTTCCCTTTGTGAGCTTCTCAATCTCTTCCTTAGCCTCTTTGCTTTGCTGGTTGTTTCCTTATCTTTTTCAGATGGGATCTTTTCAGTGTTTCCACTTCCTATCTGGACGTTTTTTTTTTTTTTTTCATTTTTCTTTTATCTTCTTGTTATTCATGGTCTCTTTTCTTACATTCTTTGATTATGCTTCTTTATAATCTTGTATGTCTTAAGTATGTTCAAATTGTGCTTCTGATAATCTGTGCCCGTTGGCCATGCCAGGGGGATCCCACTGTAGGAATCTTCCATAGGGTTGGTAGAGCTTGGTGCAGGATTATCCTGCACCTTTCCCATGCTGTCTCTTTGTGTTCCTGGCATATGGGCTTCTCTTTGTCTGTATTCCAATGTGAGTCCCAAATGCCTCTTCACTGTGTTGAAAGTTTCCTTTGCTTGCCTCCTTCAGATGCCTTTGTAATCCCAGTTGGGGGAAGGTACCTGTGCTTCAGGTGGTTTGGGGAGATCTCTGATCCTAATATCTTATTTTCAAAAGAAGCTGTCCAGAATACAATTACATGCCTAAAATTCACACTGCCAGGAGAAAGTAATTTTTATTTTTGCTGTTGTTTAAGATGCCATGAGAGGGATTATTTGTCCTTCTTTCATCATGGAGTTCCACAATTTGTTTAACTCAAAGCCTACAAGAGTAGAAAAGTGTAAACATAGTGCTACAGCTGGAGATTTCTAAGATGATCTCTGCTTCTGATACTGCATTAAGGAAATGTCCAGATGAACCTTCCACAAAGGGACTATAAGATGTCAAAATAAACAGCAAAACATATGGCAGAGTGGGAAGCCACCTAGTTACTACGCAGCTGGGGTGGGACCTTGAAAGAGAAAATGTGAACTCTTTTTTTTTTTTTTTTTTTTTTTTTTTATTCGGTTATGTGGTACATGTAACTGGTTGCTGAATGGGGTTTGTGCACCCGTGTCGTGCAATGCCGCGGAGGTCAGAAGAGGGTCTCAGATTCCCCTGGAACTGGAGTTCTCCTGGAATTGGAGTTTCAGACAGCTCTCGGCCGCCATGTGGGTGCTGGGGATCGAACCCGGGTCCTCTGTAAGAGCGGTCGGCGCTCTTAACCGCTAGGCCACAGTGGACCACAGAAAATCCTGAAGACAGAGACAAGGTTTCAATTTATAGAGTTGTCCTGCTCTTAAGGATTCTAGTACAACATATATCTAGAATGTATATTAACATGCTCAAAGGCATATAGTCAACAGACCTACCCCATAGGGATCTCCTTCCAAATATGTCTCTTAGACTGAGAATTAACCCCATGTTTGCACAAAACATGCCCATGCCAATGGTTTAAGCACCTAGCAACTACCAAGTTTGCTTTTCAAGTCAGAAACTAATGTCTAAAGGGATGTTTGTTGTATATTTGAAGTGGATTCTCCTATCATGTGAAATACTGTAAGGTATTTTAAGAAACCCAAGTACAGCAATCACAAAATAGGGCAAAGCACATCTTAAATTTTCATATACAAGCAATAACCATATAGAGTCTCTAAAGTATCATATATTTTCCATTTCCAAGTATCTGATGTCCATTTTATTTCTTAGTTATGGAACTAAATAAGCTTTTCCATATAGATAACTTGAACTCTCTAGTGTTTCTTGTGTTTCTCTCCCCAGAGGAAGTGTGAGGTTTAGAATAGGGTTTATTATTTGCAAACACAATTTTAGTGATTTGCTTTCTTTTTATTTAAATGAGATGTTTTGAAAATATTTTACTTATTATTATTTTATGTGTATGAGTGTATTGTCTTCATTATGCACTGTCTACTGATGACAGATGAAATATTAGATTCCCTCAAACTGGAATTACAAATTGTTAACTTCCATGTGGGTGCTGGGAGTCAAACCTGGCTCCTCTGAAACAGCAGTCAGGGCTCTTTACTGAGACATTGTAATTTTTAAAATGACTTGTATATTTTAATGGACAGAAGTATTTTTAATGTTTTATTATTTTTATTTCATGGGTACAAGGATATTTATTGCTTGCATGTGCATAGGTCCTGCCATGTCATGTAATGCCCATTGAGGTCAGAAAAAGGCATCAGATTCCCTGGAACTGGAGTTACAGGTGGTTGTTAGCCACCATGCGGGTGTTAGGAATCAAACCTGGGTCCTTTGCAAGAGCAATCAGTGGTCTTAGCCACAGAACCATCTCTCCAGGCCTCAGAAAGAAGTATTTAAAGAAACTATGTATTATATCCATATTTTCACCACTAGGGATTTGTAATACCAATATTAATTTTATTTTTTTCTTTTCATATTTCCTTTCATAGAAATCATTTTTAAAATACAAATATGAGCCAAGTCTCCTTTATCTGTACATCTGTAGAAAGGCCATCTCCTCCCTCCAAGGAAAACATCTCTATGTCAATAACCCTACCTATCACCCATCCCTTAGCATGTTTAATATTTCATTCTTCAAATGAAAAGATGAAATAATTACCATTGCTTACACATTTCCACATAAATGACTAAGGTGATACAAACAGAGACCAAATTCCTAAAATGTGGAGTAATTTTTATTGTTATAAAACTTTATTATGAGACTGACAAGTTAGATGCTTAACTTGGATTTCTGGACACACACACACACACACACGTGCATGTACTTTGTGTATTAATCATCATTATCTCACAGGTTCTTTTTGAAAAGGGGGTGAAAAGGATAAGTAGAAGTTTATCAAATGCTTATCTCAGTAGCTGAGTAGGTAACTTGTTGATTATATATGAGTATATAGAAGTATATACACAACTTCCACACAATTTGTTAAATTATGATTATATCTTCTTTTATTTTTTGTATTTCTGAGACAGGGTCTCCCTTTAAGTCCCAGCTGACCTGGAGCTCACTCTGTTCACCAGGCTGGTCTTGAACTCACAGAGATCTGCCTGCCTCTGCCTCCCGAGTGAGTGCTAGGATTAAAGGGATGTGCCACCATGCCTGGCGATGATTATATCTTCTGGAAGCAAAGCTTAATGCATTGAAAAGAAAAACTTACTCAACTGTGTAGGTAGCATCATTTATATAAATGCCAGGCTGCAAATCATGGTTTAGTTTTTTTTTTTTCACGGTTTATGTACTTTACATTCTATAGATCTAGAACTTTCAGCTGACTTCATCTGATCTTTAAATTCAAGAAATGTATTCCATACTTTGGAGGACAAAGTATGGGATAAAGTCATGATGCATGTTGAATTGAATTAAACTCGGCATGGGACTTAAAGGACTAACATCTCAGAACAGCTTATATGTCTAGTGAAGTGAAATGTTTGAAGACTCTCTCTGAAAAAATATTTATAACATAAATAACTATTCTTGATCATAACTAATACACACACACACACACACACACACATATATATATATATATATATATATCTATATATATAATATTTTAATAGCAACTGCCCAAACTAAAGATGCTTGTAGCTAACTATAGAGGCTCTATCAAACTTAGGAAATATACTAATAGGAAGTGATTTCAAAGTAAAGTAATTACTTTGCTTATATTAAAGGAGATTTCCATTCTTTAAATAGAAATATTCATCTAGGCGGACAGATCCCATTCCCTTTACAGTTGGCATTCATGATCCTTTCTTTTTTTTAAAATTTTATTATTTGTATGTGTATGAATGTACTGTCTGCATGTGCACCCATGTCGTGCAATGCCTCGGAGGTCAGAAGAGGGTGTCGGATTCCTCTGGAAGTGGAGTTCTCCATGTGAGTGCTGGGGATCAAACCCGGGTCCTCTGCAAGAGCAGTTGGTGCTCTTAAACCGCTAGGCTATCTCTCCAGCCCCACATGATCCTTTCTTAAACCTAAGCAAAAACAGTAGACAGACAGTGCCTATAGTATCATTTTTGGCCTAATATTTGGAGGGGGGATGTGAGAACTCGCACTGTTGTCTCCTACAGGAATATTAATGGCCATGGAATGTCTTTCTTTATAACTTCATATAATTCTAGGACACTGTGGAGCAAGGTCCTGTAATAGGTAGAGTATAAGCCATGGAAAAGAAATAAAACTGCACTTTCTAAATCTTGTATCTATGCCTTTCTTTTTTTTTTTTCTTCCCCTATATAGTTATTTTTATTTATTGATTGTGTTTTGTGTAATTTAATACAAAATTTTTTCATTTCTGTTCAGCATATTCCCCTAGCTTCCCCCCACCCACCCCATCCCATCCCAGATCATGCATTCTGCCAACACTGTCCTGCATTCTTTCAGTCTTTTTCTATTTTTGCTTAGGAAAATTCACATTTTCTCCATTTTTTAATTTCAGTTACTCTAAAAATGGATACATACTCTCCACCCATTATACAGTAATTAAGAGTCTGAAAATTAATTGGTGTGTGGATTCTCGAGCCCATTGAGAGATTCACACCATTTATAACAACATAGTTGTTTTAGATAAACAAAAAATATAACAATAATTTCATTCAGCTTGCATTTCATCTAGGGATTTGATATCAGTAATCCACAAATTGAGGGAAAACATTCTCCGTTGTCTTTCTGGGACTGTGTTACTTCACTCAGCATAATGGCTTTGAGCTACATCCATTTACCTACAAATTCATAAGACCCATCTTTCTTTTTTTTTTTTCTCTCTTTTTTTTTTATAATTACTTTTTTTTATTTTTTAAAAAAATTTTTTTACATTAATTTTTATTGATGCTTTGTGCATTTCATTACATTTTTTACACTTCAGTTAGGCTTATTTCCCTTTCCCCCCCCCCACCCCCACCCACCAGATCATGCATTCTGCCATAAACTGTCCTGAAATTCTTTCTCTCCAGTTTTTTTTTTTTTCATTTTTAGCTATAAGTGATAATCCATGAGTACAAGCATCCTTCATGCAAAACCTATCTGCAGGCTGTTGTGCCCAAACACCTACAGCCCCACCATCCAGTGGGGGGTGACAGGTTGTTTGTTCAATCAAGTTGATCAAATGAGTGTCCAGACTACATTGCTGTAGTTTCACCATTCACCCCAATCGCAGCCCTTACATTCTACCACGCCCCCTCTTCCGCAGGTTGTTCCCTAGGCTTAGAAAAGGGGCACAGGTGGATGAGAGGCAAAACAGTCCACTCTCTCTGGAGCTGTTGACTTGGTCTCTGGTCAATTCTGGCTGTTTCCTTTCATGGGCTGACAGTTTGTCCAGGAATAACCTTTCGATCCTACTAATGAAGAACAAGCAATTAGATATATAGGTATTTAAGCATGTGTCTATGCTAAAGTAACCTACCATAACTATTAGTGCTGCTTAAATATCTA
The DNA here is from genome assembly GCA_009823505.1 of Rhizomys pruinosus. Taxonomy (NCBI): domain Eukaryota; kingdom Metazoa; phylum Chordata; class Mammalia; order Rodentia; family Spalacidae; genus Rhizomys; species Rhizomys pruinosus. The sequence continues at coordinate 188,768 of VZQC01004708.1, forward strand.
TGCCTTTCTATGAGTGCCAGAGAAATTGATTTCCAGCATTGCCACCACTGAGATCCAGTACTGTAAGAGATCAAAGCATTAGCTACCAACGTGACCCATATTCATTTTCAGAGATGTTAAATAACTTGAAGAGATAAGGCTGAATCAGGAGTTCTCAACTCTGGCTATATATCAGCTCCACATGGGGAACTATAAGGCACTGATTCCATTCTTTTGTTACTCATATAAAGATACTGATTTGATTAGCTTTGGGTGTAGCCTAAGCATTGCTGTTTATTAAAGACACCCAGATAATAATATGTAAGGTGTCGGGTTAAAATTCAGTGCTCTAGCCAGGGATGTCTCTTGTTTATAATCGAATTCCTTGGGAAACTGAAACAGGAGTATCAGGAGTTCCATGGTGGCCCAGGCTACATAGAAACATCTTGTCTCAATAATTTAAACTAAAAAAATAATAAAAGTAGAACGATTTCCTAGAGCCTTTAGATTAACACAAAGGAATTCATATGGATAGAGTTGAGATTTGCCTGAATTTAATCATCAAAGAACATCCTGGTAGTAATATCATTATTTCTTATCAGTTGCAGAGATTGGTAATATTTTTATATATAACTCTTTAACAAACTGTGTCATTTGATTCTCAAGTGGTTACAAAAGAGACTAATCATTTCTACGTTACTAAAATTCAAATGTACCAACTGTCACACAAAAGGACACTAAAAAGTTATGACAGCTAAATGTAATACAGGGTTTTCTGGAACAGAAAAAGGATATTAGATAAAACTAAGGAAATAAAAATTAATTAATTGTAATAACTCTGCCATGCCGTGCTAGCTGGGTATGCTGGCACATCTCTATAATTCCAATATTCAAGAGATAGAAGGGGGGAAGATTGTGAGTTCTAAGGCAGCCAGGGCTACATGTTGAGTTTTATACCAGCCTAGAATAAATAGAGAAACCTTGTCTTTAAAAAAATGTGCTATGGTATTCTAAATTCAAAAACGATATACAATAATACATGTAAATAATAAAAATGGTAAAACTAGGGGCTGGAGAGATGGCCTAGCGGTTAAGAGCGCCGACCACTCTTGCAGAGGACCCGGGTTCGATCCCCAGCACCCACATGGCGGCTGAGAACCGTCTGAAACTCCAATTCCAGGAGAACTCCAGCTCCAGGGGAATCCGACACCCACTTCTGACCTCCGCGGCATTGCACGACACGGGTGCACAGACTTGCATGCAGACAGTATATTCGTACACATACAGAAATAAATAAAAATTAAAAAAAATGGTAAAACTAAAAAATAAAATATTCGTAATGTACAGAAAGGAAAGAAAAAATGTAGTAATTAGATGGTAAGGGAAACAATTATCCTTATTGTTAGAAGCAGTGCAATCAATTCATTTAAGTATAATGTTGTTGCCAGGCGTGGTTGCATATGCCTTTAATTCCAGCAATTGGGAGGCAGAAGCGGGTGGTTCTCTGTGAGTTCAAGGCCAGCCTAGTCTACATAGTGTGTTCTAGGCCAGCTGGGACTAAAAGGAGACCCTGTCTCATAAAGACCAAAAAAAAAAAGAATAATGTTGTTACCCTAAAATCCCCTCTTCTACTAGATTAGTTGTAAATCCTATTGATATATTAAGTACATTTTTTTGTTATTAAGTACATTTTAATACATGAGTTGCCACTGTTTTCAAAGTTGTAAAACTGAACAGATGGAAACTCTTAAATAGTGTGGGTAGACTTCTTGGCTTGGCATTGGAAATTAAATTGTATAATTTGATAACATTCTATTCAGTTTAGTTTCACCTGTTCTGCCATTGCCCCCCCTATGTGCTGCTCTGCCCAGAAGGGATTGTTGGACGACTTGGAACTTTCCTGCCTTCACCCATCAACATCATTTCTTTCACTTTCTGATCCCACAGTCACTCATAATAGAATTAAAAGTGAAGCATGTGGGCAGTGTCACCATCCTTCCATTGATATATTGAAACCAATATAAAATTAGTGACATGGAAAATAATAAACAAAAAAATGGAGAATCCAGATTCATAAAAATAAAGCAGTCTTGGGATGTCCCGAGATTAAAGCTACAATCTGTCTATACAGGAAGTCACTTGAAAATTGAATGTTATTCTTACAACTGAACAAATTTTCTGAACATCTCAGATGTAATGTATACCGTAGGTATCTTGACTTTTTCATATATTTAGGTCAACAATTATCTGAAAGGAAAATAATTCCAGAAAATATGGAAAAGTTAAGAGAATGCTGCCAATCAACCCAAAACTAGGCTTGATAGCTAATCCAGTCTCCTACCCCATGTATAAATCTAGGTAAACATTTGATTTCTCTGAGCCTTATTTTTTCAGATGGCAAAATGTGGATAGTAATGCAATTTATGGGATTCTTTTAAGAACTAAATTAGATTCCAAGTGTTGATTCTTGAGCTTAGTGTTAAAATATTGGTTTGACTTGTCAAACCGCAGATGATGTCTATGTACACATTTTTCCTTAGTGATTCATTTGTCCTTGCATTGAGTGTTCTGGATTAGAAACTGGATCACCATCATATGATGCACTTCCTACTGCAAGATTTCTCAACAATACTTTACATCCTAATGGACATGTCAGAACATTATTAAAATTGAAATATTCCTGAAAGGAAAGCTCTTTCGAATGTTAGTTAATATTGGATTTGTTGTTTTAATTTAATTTTCTGGAATTTGAGAATCTCCTTTGGAGATATAATTTTTAATTTAGTCCTACCTATCACAAGCTGTCAATACTGAGTAATAGACTAGCACTCAGTGTTCATACTTTTCTGTTACAATTTCTTATATTTTTATGTGAATTCTTGTAAAAGATAGCTCTCCAAGCTTCTCTGATACTATCATTCTGGGTGGAGATTATATTATATTGTTCTTACAAAATATGTTTGTCTGAAATTTGGACTGGAGTAGTAACACAGAGTCTGTGTTACTTCAGCTAATATTCCTGAAGCAAAATTCATAGAATCCTGAGTCCTGGAAGAAAGTACTAACAGGTGGGAATGACATTTGCTTCATGAATGCTGGAGGTTGATAATGATGGCAGTTCTGCCAGCAGAACTGTATTCGATTTTATGTATTTGAATTCAGTAGTCCAATAACTGAATTTCCAACAGTCCTAGAATTTCAAATAATTCTAGAAACTTTCAATTCTGTATACAAACTCTCTGTGAGAAGTATCTAATCTTTTCTACCTCTGACAATGCTCTATGACTGATTAGCTACGTAACTTACATGAGGATCTAGTCTTTGAATTCCTCATTTCTCAGTTGGAAGGAACATCATGGAAAGGTAAACTGAGTGTATTTTCAGAATCAGTTTCATCTTTAAAATTACTATGGTGTTATTTGTCATTGTCATCCCCAAAGGAAGACATCAATTTAAGCTTGGAGTCCATTTATTCCCTTCCTGTTATAATACTGGCCCTTCTTGGATTCAATGGAGGGTCATCATTATGGACTGTCAGCATGCTCCCAACTTTTGGGCTTCTGGATGAGCTTGGCCAATGAAGGATCTTTACCAGAGTGGGATGAAGGGCATAGGTGTGGATGGGATGTTTGTTCTCACAGCATTCTTTTCCACGTGGCCTTAGGTTTATAGGTTCCTACTGTTAAGGACCCTTGTTTCTGTAGGGAGCCCTCTCTCTAGCAGTAACAGAATGACTCTGGCTTTAACTTGTCTCTCTTGATGACTTGGACCAAAGTATGTGCTTTCTGTTGTAGGTGTCCAGGACTACTGTACAATTCCTTACACAAGGCCTTTAACCCTTGTCAATACCTTAAATAACATTTTCATTAAATTATCTAAAATTTAATGGGTTATTTATGTTCTATAGGTCTTTGATATAAATGAAAAGGTAAATGAAGGAAATTAAAAAGTGAAAAGAAAAATAAAACAAGCAGAAACCCCACATATCCTTGACATAGGGTGTGAAACTAAAGCCTAGCAAACACACATCACCCAGGTTGCCTGTCCGGCTTTCCTTCGAGCCCCATATTCAGCTCTGGACACCTGACTATGGTTATCCTGCCCATTCTAACTTAAACTTCTTCGATTATCCCTGTATTTTATCAACTTCCATTCAAACATCAAAGGTTCCTGGTGCCTCAAAATGATCTACATTTCTCAGGTAGGTCCTGCAAGTTATCTGCATTGCCTTAAGTTTTAAAATATTTGGTCATTGCATAATGTGCTACAATTTCTCACTAGGGATCTTTGGTCATTCTGTTTTCTTTATATAATCTTTTAAAATTTATCCCAAATTACAAATGCAACTTAGGCTCTACAACTGCTTGACCACTCTTATGAGCAGTATAATCTCTTTCACCCCAATGACCATACATTTGGAAAAATATTGAATGCATCTGTCTTACTGACTTGTATTGTAACTTAAGTTGATTCATTTTTACTTATTGAAAATAAAGTTATAGTTGATATTTTTGAAGTGTCTCCTACACATCATTTTCTTAAAGACATCACGTTTAAACTTCACATTAACACTATGAAGCAGTTACTAACATTTGCCAATACCCTCCCCCCTTTGGCTAACTGTGATAATGGGTTAATTACAGAGTACACACCTTGCTTTTCTTACTTAAAATGAACATAATAATACTCTTAACCACATAGACTTTCTAATATTTATGAAGATAAAATAAGTTCATAAATAAAAACAAAGAAACAGCACATCATAAGCACTCTACAAATCTGAGCTGCTATTGTTATTTCATTTTGTAGAGCAGAAAGCTCAAATTTTGAAGACTTTAATTTCCTGCAAGGCATTTAGTTATTAGCTAAACAGAAGGATTTGAGCTGGATGTAGTTTCCAAGTAGAGCCTGAATCCTTGACTTATACAGCTCAGTTAGTAGAGCACATCTTCTATGTGGACAGAGAGTTTTTCTTATTGTTGTTATTATATAGGAAATCACATTAGTAAAATCTTTTTAAAGAAATACTTATCAAAGAAATGCTGACCTCTATCAAAATATTTGTATGTTTTCTATAATCAGTTCATGGAAAATGACATCCTTTACATTTTACTTTGTATCTTAATGTGCCAGATAAAGAAAGATAAAAAGATAGTGTTTAAAAAAACTGTAGATACATTTTCTAAGATATTAATAAAGATCATGTCCCTTCTTTCAATATTTAGATAATATTTTTTATTTAACTAAATAATATTAATGTATTTTCTCAAAACCCATATTTTGAAAGTATGTAAAGCATTGTAAATAACTAATTTATAAATATCTAACCTGCAGTTATAACTCACTTGCTTAGACCAATGTATTTTCTTTAGCACATGTGTTTTTTGACTAAGTCAGCTTAATGTTTGGTTTTAGTGATACACTGCAGAGAAATTCATTTTAACCACAGCTAATTAAAATCTAACCAAACTTCTTAGATTTTTCAAATGGGAAATGACTCAGGAAATTAACTGAACTTCCTGTAAGAATGTAGTTTCAATTCATATTTTATCTGATATCTCTTTTCATATTTTCCTGCCAAAACCATTGTTTTATGCTACAATTATCCAGAGGTGCTATTTTACACTCAGATTATTATTTCAGAAGCTCTGCTTCCGATGTCTAATAAGGTTTCCACACATAACTCCTACACCCCGGAGCTGCCTTCAAAGGTCACTTCTTCATCCCGTTCTTTGCCAGTATAATTGCACCTGCCAGGTGAACTGCAAAACAAGTCCCAGGCGCACACGGTGAGTCAGTCGCTGTCATCTCAGCCGCTTTCCTGTTTATGCTCATCCCAAGCATTATGGGCTGGGATGGCTCTGGGGCCATTCAGAGCTTTTCTTTTTGATAGCTAGAATTTTCCATACATTGGTTCTCAATTCCCAATTTCCCATAACAGGAAGTCGAAACAGACATGATATCAAAGTGAACAGCTTAAGATGAGCTGAAACAAAGGAAAAAGAAAGGTAGAGAGAGACCCCTAATGTTTCCAAATATCTCAATTTGAAGAGAGAAATGTGTCACGTTCCTGAGATGGTTTTAAAAGGCTGGGAACTGCCTGGCAAATCGTTTGCTCACAGTTCCCTGTCATGTTTACCTCCTGTGTAGTCTCCCTTGGGCTCTTTTCAGTTAAAATTCAAAACAGTACCTTATTGCCAGTTTCAAGTCTCACCGCAGAGTCAAGTATTTCTCTGTGAACAAATAGATGCTCTTATATTTTCTCAGTTATCTTTGGATTAGGGGATAATGTGAATATCTTCAAAATTCCATCTCATCCTTGAAACATGATTGACTACTATAATCTATCAGCCTAAAATGATTAACAGTCCGAAAGGTGCAGTCTCATAGACAGCAATGCCACCTGTTTCCAGTCAATTCACATTTTGAAGAAAAATGAGATGTCTGTAAAGCCTTGAGTAAGTAAAGGTAAATAAGGAATTGTTTATGGAATACAATATTTTGTTGGTTTGTTTGAATTGTGCAGATAGCTGAAGGTAGATGCTGTTATTTCCTTTGCTTTTGCTGTGAAAAATATATTCTGAGAAAAGAAAGGATTTGTTTTTCTCACAGTTCCAGGTTGTAGTGCATAATTGTGGAGACCTCATGGTAACAGGGACTTAAAGAAGCTAGTCACATTAAGCCCACAATCAAAGACAGCAAGCATGAATTCATGTACGCATGCTACTGTGTATCTCCCTTTCTCCATTTTACACAGTATCTGGCTAGGGAAAGGGATGATCCAGAATGTGTGGTTCTCCCTATCTTGATTCATGTAATTGGGGTAATCGGCCATAGACATGTCCCAATAGCAAGTGATTGTGTGGGTCTTCAAGGTGACAATTGGGCTTAATAATCGGAGTAGATAATTCGGGTACAGATTTAGATTCAACATAGGACTAAACGTTGCAACAATTCAGATTATTTCTTTTCATAGCATTTAAGATAGTTCTTCCAAAATTTTTTAATCCGTCTGAGCGGAGGCTTCTGTAAAATGATCAGAGGAACAATAGTAATCTAGGAACACAAATTTGATATGATAATCACAATATATAGTGATTCATTGAAGGTTGTGATAGGTTGAAAGAAAGATCTAGAAATAAGTCTAATTGATACAAGGTCAACTAAGGGCACTCTCAGTGTTATTGTAGAAAAAGTAGAGGAAGATAAATACTTCAATAAGTATTAACAAGTATAAGAATAAGACAAAAATTAAAAAAAAAGTTGCATACCTCAAACCTAATTCAGGATGGTGAAAAGAAGGAGACATGGGTCATGTAGAAATTAAAGGCAGCATAGCAATATTAGTTCTAGGCAATTTTGGAAGATGATATCATGATACATTCCTTATTTAAAAGAGCCAGCTAAGACTAGTTGCTTTTCTTACTCTCGTGATGAAATACCAGACAAGAAGAAATTTAAGAGAAAAGGGATTTGGTTTGCCTTATGGATTAGTCTATTGGTCTGGAGGGCATGGATGCAGGATCAGCTTGGTCTGTGGTGACACTCAGAAAACAGAGTAAAGGGAACACCATTTCTTCGCTCATTTTATACTTTCTCATCTTTATTCAGTTTGGAATCCAGCTAGCGAGTGGTCTATCACATCCATGGTGTCACAGTCCATGCTGTATCGCCGGGGATCCTTTCCAGGAAAATGAACAACTGTTCCACTGGCCACTTTTACTTCTGATTTCCAAGTTCAATTTTGTCACCTTTTCACAAAATGAAAAATGATGCGTATTTTACAAAATAGCATAGAAGAAATTAGAAATTTACTGCTAATTTAAAGTTAAAGTGAAGCAAGTAGTAAGTTAGACAGACATGCATTTCCACTCTTCCCATCCATAACGTTCCTCAAATCTTGCTCCTAACTAAACTTCTCCTGTGAAGAACCACTTATTTTCTCCAATGGAACATTTAACAGTCAAATTCTTACCCAGAGTCTCTACTCATTCAAGCCTTTCTCCACTCTGCCTCAATTATGGTCTTTTGAAAACAGAAATGTGATAACCATCCTCTGTAAATAATGATATCTCCTTATAGAATAAATTATGTCCTTTAAGCTTTCAGAAGCAGCCTTCGACAACCTTCACCTGCTACTCCAAGTTCATTTTTTCTTTCTACAGTACTAAAATGTGTGTTCTTCTTTGAAAATAGGATTTTGTTTTCATCCATAAGAAGTGGAGGCAGCTATCACCTGGGAGTTTTCTTCAGCATAAACATTTTTATTGATTTTTCTCTATTATTGAGAATTTCTTTTTTAATTTATTTTTCATTGTTAGTAAACTTTTTCCATACATCATACATCATTTCTCAATTGAATTTAGAGTTACTTCACTTTCCATGCCCCCCACCCCACCTGAGTTCCTGCACTCTACCATACACATCTTGCATCTTTTTCTGAGATTTTCCAGAGTTATTTTTTTCCAGTTCTTTGGATGTCTTGTTCTAGTAACTTGTAATTTTTTAATATATATAATATATATATTATATATTATATATATAATATATAGTTATATATAGTTATACCACATAATTATTTACATACATGCATATACATATCACTTTGATTGGAGGATTTTCTCTTTTTTTTTGCATTAAAAGATGTTATGTTTTCCTTAAGAAAGTGTTTGTAAGCTGGAGAGATGGCTCAGCAGTTAAGAGCACTGATTCTCTTGAAGAGGACCCAGCACCCACATGGAGGCTGAGAACTGTCTTTAACTCCAGTTCCAGGGAATCCGACACCCTCCTTCTAATCTCCATGCCATTGCATTTACGATGGTGCACTAGCCTACATTTCAGACAGTACACTCATACACATAAAAAAATAACAAATAAATTATAGACATGAACCACATGTCCAGCAAGAGGTGTTCAATATAAGATTTGCATATTTTCATTGTACACAGTGACAGATTTTATAAAGGCATTTTTTAGAATTTATTCCGTATTTTGTGCATATTAATTCAGTCCTTTCTTGCGCTGCACTTCTCCCCAGTCGTTCATTGTTTCCACATTTGATATCATATGATTCTTGTATGTTGTGATTTTGGTTTTTTTATATCTTGAAATGTTTTATTTTATTTATTACATAAATTATTTTAATTTTATTCAACTCTAGACCTGTGTCCCCCCATCCCCCACCCCACCCAGAGCTCATTCATTCTGCCAAACATGCTTTTCATCTCTTTCTCAGTCTTTCTCAATATTCTCCATGAGGAAGTTGTTGACTGTTTTGAGCAGAGTTTCACTGTTTCAGTCTTTTTTTTTTTTTTTTTTTTTTGTGTGTGTGTGTTGTTTGTTGTGTGTTGTGTTTCCAATATGCATCACTCCCACTGCTTTGGACAAAAAGCAAAGGGCATGCACAAGAAATTCTTTTTTTTATTTTTTTTTTTTTAAGAAAAATTTTTTTTTTTTTATTTTTTTTATTGGCACTAGCATCCACGATGAGGGATAACATTCATCGTTTGTTTTTCTGACTGTTACTTCATTCAGCATGATGTCCCTTAGCTCCAGCCACTTACCAGCAAAGCTCATTGATGTCATCTTTCTTTACTGCTGCAATAGAACTCCATTGTGTAGACGTGTACCACATTTTTCTATATCCACTTCATCAGTGAGGGGCATTTGGCTGGTTCCAGCTCTGCTATTGTTGAAGAGACTGAAATAAACATGGGTGTGTATGTATCTCTACGGTGGGGTAAGTCTGACTGTAAATGCCAGGAGTGGTATGGCTGGGTTGGTGCAAGTTCATTCCAAGTCTTCCGCAAGGGTTCTCCACACTGCTTTCCATAGTGGCTTGCTCGGGTTTACATTCCCACCAGGCAGTGAATGAGTGTTCCCTTACCCACACACCCTCACCAGCACTTGGTATCATTTGTTTTTCTTGATCCTAGCCAGGTCTTATTTGGAGTAAGATGATATCTTAAAGTGGTTCTGATTTGGATTTCCTTTCATGATATGTGTAATTCTAAGGTGTTTCTCAGCCATCTCTAATTCCTCACTTGTGAAGTCTCGCTCATCTATTGAGTGGTAATCTTCTTGTAAATATTCTGGGAAAATTGTTTCTGTAAGGTTTCTTCACTCTGTGGGATTTCCACTTCCTTGTTTCTTTGATTGTACCGAAGCTTTGAGGTTTAATGAGGCCCATTGTCAATTGTTGACCTTTAATTCTTGCACAGTTGCTGTCTGATTTAGGAAGTTTTTTTTTTTACACCTATGTCTTGTAAGTCTGCTGCTAACTTTTTCTTCTATCGCCTCCGTCCAGAGTTTGGGGTTTCACATTGATCCATTTGGAGTTTATTTTTCTACAGGGTTAGATGTAGGAGTTTAATTTTTTCTTCTAGAAATTGTGTTTCAGTTTTGCCAACACCACTGAAGATGCTCTCTGTCTTTCTCCCTTGTGCCCTTGGCCCCCATCAAATATAGATGCTGAAATGCGATGGATCTTCGTTGTTCCATTGGTCAACATTTGGCCAACAGTATGACTATATCCCTATGGTATAGTTTGAAGTTGGTATAGAGATCACCCCTGTGTAGCTCTTTTCACTCAGGGTTGTTTTGGCTATTTGGGGTCTTTTGTTTTTCAAATGAATTTCAAGCACTTTTTTTCCAAGCCTGTGAATAAACTCTTGGAGATTTCAATTGGCATTGCATTAAATCTATACCAAGAGTTTCGGGCAGAATTGGACATTTTTACAATGTAATTTTCCCAACCCTTGAGCATGGGGAAAGGTTTTTCCAGTTTCTGATGTCTTCTTCAATTTCTTTCTTTAAAGGTTTAATTTTTTGTTCTGTAGAGATTTTGGTGTCTGGTTGTGTTAGGTTTGTTCCTAGGCCATTTTATCTGTTTTTGAGGCTATTATGAGTGGGAAGGTCTCTTTTGAATTCTTTCTCCAGTTGCTTTTCTTGGTGTAAAGAAATGCCATCGATTTTTTTTTTTAAGTTTAATTTTGTATCCTGCCACTTTGTGAAGCTGTTAATGTTTTCAGGAGTTTTCTGGTGAGTTTTTAGCATCCCTTAGTAAACAATCCATTATATCATCAGCAAATAGGGTAGATTGACTTCCTCTTTTCTAATATTAGTTACTCCTTAATTTCCTTTTGTCTTCTATGCTTTAGCAAGTGTTTCAAGCACTGTATTGAAGAGGAGTGGTGACAGGGGGCAACCTTGTGGAGTTCCTACCTTTGAAGGGAATGTTTCTGTCGTTTCCCCATTTAGGATGATATTGGCTGTGGGTTTCCTGTATATGGCTTTGATTACATTGAGGAATGATCCCTCCTATCCAATTCCTTGTAGGATTTTAAGCATGAAGAGATACTGGATTTTGTCAAAGGCTTTTTCAGCATCAATTGAGATGATGGTGTGGTTTTTGTCTTTTATTCCATTTATGTGTTTCATGACGTTAATTGATTTTTGTATGTTGAACCATCTCTGCATCTCTTGTATGAATCCAACTTGGTCATGATGGATGATCTTCTTGATGTGGGTGTGTGTGATTTTGTGCATATGCATATAACTTAGAATTCACAAATAACAGAAAAATATGTTATTTGTACTTCTGAAACTGGCTTGTTTCCTTTAACATGTTGATTTCTAGTTTTACCCATTTTTTTGTATATAACATAATTTTGTTTTTCTTTCTTTATGGCTGAATAAAACTCATATATATTATATATCATTATATAAATCATTATATACATATATATCTTCATATATGTATACCATTATGTGTATATGTGCACTATATATATATATATATATATATACACTGTTATATGTACCATTAAACATATGCCATTTTATATACCATTATATGTATGTACACACCATTATATATAACATTATATATACACCATTATATATATCATATATTACCATTATACATATACCATATATATTATATATGGTATATATATATATATATGCCATTATATACATACCAAATGGAAGGAGCCTGTAGTCATAATTTTATTATTCCTGAAAATAATGAAATTCTGAAAGCTTGGATTCCCACACTGAAGGCACTGAAAGAATCTCTGTAGTGTGGACCATCTTCTCTATGTATACTCATTTTTATTAATTTATTGTTTTTTTAAATTTTTTTATTTACATGACCTATGAATATACAGATGAAAGTGGTATATTGATGTCCCCCCACTATTATATTACTATTAATATGTTGGTGTTAGTCTGTATTTGTTTTATAAAATTGAATATGTCAAGTTTTAGAATGGTTACATCCTCTTTATGGAGTATTCTGTTAACTAATATTAAGTGATTTTCTTTATATTTGATTAATTTTGAATTCTTATCTGTTACTACTATAGATACATCTACCTCCCTCTGTTTTTCCTTGTTGGGTCTGTTTCCACTTTCTTAGAATGCCAGCTTCCACTTTTTCACCATAAGACACTACCTTTGCCAATTAGGGATGTTTCTTAGAGGCAATAAGTAAGCCATGTTTTAAATTAAATCTTGTAGTTTTTGGAGTGGAGAACTAAAGTCATTAATAATCAGAGGTATAACTGAAAGATGTGTGTTAATTCCTGTCTCTTTGTTGCTTTTATAGTGTTTTGTACCTTCCCAGTCCTCTGCTTAACTGTTGGTTCCATTTAGCTTATTCTCACCCCTGGCTCTAGATCAGTTCCTCTCTTTCTTTAGTGTGTCAAATTCCTTCTAGTATCTTCTGTAGTGTTAGCTTAGTGGTCAAGAATTCTTTCCACTTGTGTTTATCATGGACAGATTTTCTCTTTCCTTCAATTATGAAAAATAGCTTTGTTGAATATATAGTAGTCTGGTTTGGCAGTTGTAATTCTTCACATATGAAAATGTATCATTCCATGTCCTCTTGGGTTTTAAAGTTTCTGTTTAGTTATCTGCTGTAATTTTGCTATTTTTAACTTCATATTACACATGACTTAGAATTTCTCTCTTGCAGCCTTGAGTATTCTTTGTTCTTCATATTTGGTGTTTTAACTATGAGATGATGCAGAGAAATTCTTTTGTGGTCTTATCTCTATGGCACTCTAAATGCCTCTTTTGTCAGAGAATAGCCATCTATTTCTCTTGATTTGGAAAAATTTCTGCAATGATTTCCCAGAATGTATTTTCTACATCCTTGGTTTATAATTCTTTGCCTTCTTCTATGCTCATGATTCATAAATTTGGCTATTTAATAGTGTCCCATAAAACATGTGTATTCCTTTTGTACATTCTAAGTAATTTATCTTCATTTTTGTCTGGACGGCCTGAATATTCTAATGTATCTACCTAGGATTATATCTATTATATTGTCTTCTACTGAACCCATTCTGTTAGTGAGGTATTACCCTAATTTTTAAATTTAATTTATTGAATTTTTCATGTTCAAGATTTCTATTTGACTTTAATTAAAAATATCGTAATGATTGATTGAATTACTGAGTGATTGATTTGGAAGTGGATGCTGCTGTGATGTTCAAGCTATTCTCTCCTAGCACGCTGATCCTAGGTATCAAACTTGGATCACTTGCCTTGGCAGTGGTGACTACCTACTAAGCCATCTTTCTGGCCATTTCTTTTTTCAGATGCATTATTTTTTTCTGTGTCTATGTTTGTATGTGTTTGTGCATATGTGTATGCATGTTTCTGTGACTGTGCACATATGGAAGAGAGAAGAAGTCATCATCTTTCAGACCTAGACTTATAAGCAATTGCTGGAGAGCAAGCGGCTGGGTAAGTGTTAGGATATGCTCTAGTCCTCCTTCACGATTGCACAACAAGCAATCTTTGCCACTGAACCCTCTCTCCAGCCCCTTTCACAATATTTCTATCTCCTTATTGAATTCTCCTTTCATATACTGTATTGTCTTCTTGTTTCAGTCAGCTATTTGGATTCCTCATTAATTCATTAAGGAATTTACTTGTGTTGGCTTTGATTTAAGGGAATGTTCATATAATCAGTATTTTTAAAGAATTTGCCTGGTATTTCATCTAATTAGATTATTTTGGGGGGGATAATATCTTGCTTTTTCATTTGGAACTGCACATCTGGGATTTTACCATTTATTGGATTTTTCTTTATTCATCTGCATTCAGTGTTTAAATGAGACAAGGTTTTAGTGGAAATGAAGTGTTTCTACCCTTGATTGAGGTTATATTTATTTATTTTTATTTATTTATTTATTTATTTATTTATTTATTTATTTATTTATTTTTTTGGTCTTTTTGAGACAGGATCTCCCTGTAGTCCCAGCTGGCCTGGAACTCACTCTGTAGACCAGGCTGGCCTTGAACTCACAAAGATCTGCCTGCCTCTGCCTCCCAAGTGCTAGGATTAGACCAATAGCCAAACCCTCAACCCATGAATTATGGGATCTTGGAACCATCCTTAGCACTTCTCCAGGAATAGAATACTAACTGCTGAAGTTAACACAGCTTATGAATAAAAGCTAATATGAAGATGCATTAACATTCAGGTAGAAGCAACTGCAACTTCAATTCCAATAACTTTCATGAGAAAAGAGAGCATGGATAGTGTGGTAGTAGGCTATTCATCAGTGAAGGTAGTAATGAAAAGAAAATAAGCTAAAGCTAGTTAATTAGCATAAAATCTGTGGAAAAGTTATGGGAGTAAAAGTAAACATGGGGGAGTTAGAATATAATGGACAAATGTTAAGAATATTAAAACCACATACAAGCGTAATTGTGATAAGTAGGTAGATAGAGTGACCTTTCAACAGAGATAGATAGATAGATAGATAGATAGATAGATAGATAGATAGATAATAGATAGATAGATAGATAGATAGATAGATAGATAGATAGATGATAGATAGATAGATGATAGATAGATAAGAAAGGTAGAGAACAATGAAGATGAAGGATTAAGGAGAGGGAAGCATATGGGTTTTAATTAGGAGAATTAGAAGAGAGAATATAATGCAGAAACAGAATAATCATAAAACTTAAATAAGGAATAAAAACATTAAAACAGACAATTAGACATTTGTACAAGAGTGACTGTTTTAAAAAGTAGAAAAAAAGCAAAATTAAAAACTGGGGCTGGAGAGATGGCCTAGCGGTTGGGAGCGCCGACCGCTCTTGTGGAGGACCCGGGTTCGATCCCCAGCACCCACATGGCGGCCGAGAACCGTCTGAAACTCCAATTCCAGGAGAACTCCAGTACCAGGGGAGTCCGACACCCTCTTCTGACCTCCGCGGCGTTGCATGACACGGGTGCACAGACTTGCATGCAGACAGTACATTGATACACATACAGAAACAAATAAATGCCGGGCGTGGTGGCGCACACCTTTAATCCTAGCACTTGGGAGGCAGAGGCACGCGGATCTCTGTGAGTCTGAGGCCAGTCGGTCTACAGAGTGAGTTCCAGGACAGCCAGAGCTACAGGGAGACCCTGTCTCAAAAAGGCAATAAATAAATAAATAAATAAAAAATAAATAAAAAAAAATAAATAAAAACTAACATTAGACAGACACAGTGATGGATGCCTTTAATCACTGTAGTTTGGTTCTTTTTGGCTTTTTATAATTTTGCTTAATTTATTTTGATTGACATATACAAATATAAAGTTGCACATATTTATAGGGTCACATGATGTTTCATGTCTATATACATTGTTTAAAACTTAAAACTGCTGAACATGTCTAGGTTGTTAAACATGTACAAATTCTTTGTGGTTAAAAATTCCATAGTTGTGAACAAAATTACACAGTTCTTTCTTTGAGGCTTTTGAAATGCATGCAATATCACATCTATATTGATCCTACTGTAAAATCATACACCAAAGCATCATGCTATATGTATCCAACTTTGTATTCATTGATCAATTTCATCCACATATCCTTTTTTTAAAAAAATATGCTCAGGAGGTCAGATTTTTTTCTTTTAATTTTATATTACTCTTAAATATGAATATATACCTTCTGCCCATGTACATTAATTACCATGCCTGAAAGTAGGTGGTAAGTTAATTCTAGGGCTCATTAAGATAATCACATTATAACATCTGAGTTGCTTTCAGATAGAAATATAACAATAACAATGCTCAGGTTTTCTTTTTTTTTTTTTTTTTTTTTAGAACTTTGTCACATGGGCTTTATTACATTTATGCTTGAATTTGTAGCTTTTTGTACATGCCTACAATCAATGCCTAGGACAGGAATCTTTTATTGGTAAAAAAAAAACCAAACATGTTAAACCAACAATGCTTGCCACTGGGCATGTTTACTTTTAGAAATAGTTAAGTACTGATACTTAATACACATAATATTGTGGAGATGAAGCTTAAGAGAAATGTGCCTAAGCAGAGCATATAATACTATACAAGATGCTAAAAATAGGTTTTCTTTCATTTGGGGGATTTTGGTGTTAGAGGCAGGCATATCTCTGTGCGAATGAGGACAGCCTGGTCTATATAGTAATTCTCAGGCCAGCTTTGGGAAAATTATTGCCAACTACTTTAAACAGAAGCTTCCTGGATGAGGATGGTGTGATGCACAAATCTATTGGGATGGGGCTTAAGAACAGGTTTAAGAGCACTGGCTGGCTGTTCTTGCAGAAGACATCAGTTTGAATCCCAGCACCCACGTGGCAGCTAACAACCATCTGTAAACCTAGCTCCAGGAAATCCATGGCCTTCTCTTTCCTCCACTGGCATTGCATGACACAGGTACACTTACATACATGCAGGCAACATGCACATGCACATAAAACCAAAATAGTACATAAATAAAAATTTAAAAATCTAGCAGGTAAAATGGTAAGGAATATGTGGGTAAGGTTAACACATGTGGCAAAGAAAAGGAGTATTATGTTTTTCACTGGGCCTATGACGTCAGCTAGCCATAGATTTTTAGTCCATTAAATAGTATAGGTATGAGTTCCAACACGAGGAACAGGGTTTAAATAAAATCACAGTGTGGTTGGTCACCCCCATAGCTTCTGAGCCACTAATGCACCAGTGGGGATTTCTTTCAGGCCAGTCATTACTGTACCTCACAGGGTTCAGAGCTGGTAAGAGTGGTGACTTCTTTCCTCTCATGGTAGCATGAAGAACATTGTTGTCCTTTGCTTTCTGTTGTGGTGATAAAATATTGATCAAACCTCTGTGGAGGAAAATGTCTGTTTGGTGTACACTCCTATATCACATCACTGATGTCAGTCAGGGCAAGAATGCAAGCAGGGATCTGTGGTGGGAACTGAAACGGAGAGCATGGAAGAGCTCTGGTTGTCAGGTTGCTTCCTCTGCTGCGTTGCTCAGTTGCTCAGGGCACATTTCTTATGCATCTCAGGCCCAACCACACAGGAGATAGTGCCACCTAAGTGGGATGTGCCTGCCTGCATCTGTTAGCAATGAAGCAATGTCACAGACATGGCCACAGGCTGAGCAGATTGAGGATATTCCTCATTTGTAGGCAAAAATATACCAACACAAGCACCTTCCTGCAGTATGAATGCTAGACAATAGGAGTGAGGCTTCCAGGTCAGTGCCAGCTTGATTTCTTTCTTTTTTTTTTTTTAATTTTATTTATTTCTGTATGTGTATGAATGTACTGTCTGCATGCAAGTTTG
This sequence comes from Rhizomys pruinosus, assembly GCA_009823505.1. NCBI lineage: Eukaryota > Metazoa > Chordata > Mammalia > Rodentia > Spalacidae > Rhizomys > Rhizomys pruinosus. The sequence goes on from VZQC01004708.1 coordinate 206,363, forward strand.
TGCACCCGTGTCGTGCGACGCCGCGGAGGTCAGAAGAGGGTATCAGATTCCCCTGGAACTGGAGTTCTCCTGGAATTGGAGTTTCAGACGGTTCTTAGCCGCCATGTGGGTGCTGGGGATCGAACCGGCGTCCTCTGTACGAGCGGTCGGCGCTCTTAACTGCTAGGCTATCTCTCCTTTCTTAATGTTTTATGACTAACATGTATATGGTTTCTTTCACAGTAGGGTCTTATCATTAAGTTCTAGAGAGTAACCAAGGACAATGGTGACACCCTTTAATGATGGGGTGCATTATAAGACACCACTGACTAACAACTCAGAAAAAGTTAATCCATACCTGCCACTGGACGTTTTGTTATAGGGTTTTTTTTTGTTTTTTTGTTTTTTTTTTTTTTTCCTGGAGAGGCGTTTTCTGCAATCCCTCCCCTCATATAGGGTAACTCCCTCTAAATTTTGATATGCATATATTTTAGGAAACTTCTACAGTAGTAGATTTCCACATGACTTTTGCAAATGTCATTATTTGTTCTTCCCCAGGCTCATTCCTCTACATTGCCCTCCCCGATAAACCCCATATCAACCTTCCTGTTCCATTAGCATCCACTGTTCTTCATACTGCTTACATTCTATTCTCCTTTCCCCAAATCACCTCATGACCCCTTACTAGCTTACTGATTTCTGTGAATACTCCAAAGCTAGCACCCATGTATCATCTTGGAAAAGGAGGAGGAAAAACTGTAAAAGCCAGAGGTAATGACTGTCTGCATGACAGGGCTGTTGTACACATGAATTTCCAGCAGCTATAACTACCTGCACAAGTCTTGCTCAAAGCCAGCCGTAATCCCAAAATGGTTGGGAGAGGGGTTCATTGAATTCCAATCATAGCTGAGGATCTATTGGCAAATGATGGCTGCTGACGAAGGGAGAGTCAGTATTCTTCAAGGCTGTGGCTCTTGAGAAGCTACCCAGGGCTCTAGCAGGTGTTTCTACCCCCCACACACATATGAACACTATAAAATGGAATCAGTGGGCTTTTAAAAATTAACACATGCGCCACAGCTACTACCTCAGCCCTGCCAGAGATGCGAGGAGACCCACCGCCAGCCTTCCCCTGCCGGTTGTCGTGTCCTTGGACTTGTTCCAACAAGCTCTTAAAACATGGTGGATTACAGCTTTTCTGTAAAGGCTGACAATCCATCCAAACATCTGTGTCTATACCAATGTAACCGACCATAATAATTAGTACTGTTTAAATGCCTGTATATCTAACTGCTTGTGCCTCATCAGTAGGAGTAAAAGGTTATTCCTGGATAAACTGCCAATCCATGAAAAGAAACAGCCTGAACTGATCAGAGTCCAAAGCAACTTCTCCAGAGAAAGTAGACTGCTTGTCCACCTGTGCCTCTTTTCTAAAGCTTAGGGAACAATCTGCGGAAGAGTGGGCGTGGTAGAATGTAAGGGCTGCGATTGGGGTGAATTGTGTAACTACAGCAACAGAGACTGGACTTTTATTTGATCAATATGACAGTACATACAAGCTCCTCCAACTGGAGAATGGGGGCCTCGGCTGTATAAGTTTGGGCATAGCTCCTTGCAAATTGGTTTTACATGAAGGATGCTTGTATTAATTACTTATTACATTTTATTTAAAAAAAGAAAAACAAAAACATGGTGGATTACTATGAAGTTCTAGGCGTGCAGAAACATGCCTCCCCCAAGGATCTCAAAAAGGAGTATCAGAAACATGCACTTAAGTGGCACCCTGATAAAAATCCTGAGAACAAAGAAGAAGCAGAGCGAAAATTCAAGCAAGTAGCTGAGGCATATGAAGTGTTATCAAATGCTAAGAAGCGGGACATCTATGCCAAGTACGTCAAAGAAGGGTTAGGTGGAGGAGGAGGTGGTGGAAATCATTTTGACAGTCCGCTTGAATTTGGCTTCACATTCTGAAACCCAGATGACGTCTTCAGGGAATTTTTTTGGTGGAAGGGACACATTTTCATTCTACTTCTTTGAAGACCCATTTGATGACTTTTTGGAGAACCGAAGGGGTCCCCGAGGAAGCAGAAACAGAGGTTTGGGCTCATTTTTCTCTGCCTTCAGTGGATTTCCAGCGTTTGGGGGTGGATTTCCTTCATTTGATACAGGATTCACTTCGTTGGGGCCACTGGGTCACGGGAGCCTCACTTCCTTCTCCTCCACGTCCTTTGGTGGCAGTGAGATGGGCAACTTCAAATCCGTGTCGACTTCCACTAGAATAGTTAACGGCAGGAAGATCACTACAAAGAGAATTGGGGAGAATGGTCAAGGGAGAGTAGAAGTTGAAGAAGACAATTAGTCTTTAACCATTAGTGGTAAGGAGCAGCTACTTCGCTTGGATAATAAGTAATTGAACGCACGCGTTTAACAGAATAATAAGTACCATGCAAGGATTAACAGGAAGATTTTTTTGAAGATTTCAAAGGTTTTTTGTTTGTTTGTTTGTTTGTTCATTTGTTTGTTTTGGTCTTTCTGAGACAGGGTCTCCCTGTAGCCCCGGCTGTCCTGGAACGAGCTCGACTTTCAGTATAACTGTACCTAATCTAAAGTATTTATAAACAGGTCATTGGAGCGCCTATTTGTCATAGACTTCTGAGTTTGTTGTTTGGGACCACACTGTAGGACCTTTTTTCCTCTGTAAAATTGTTGTAATCTCTGTATGCACTTTGCTTTAAAACAAACAAACAAACAAACAAAAAACGTAATCCAAGGTGAACCTGTGACTCTTGAGTAGTAGAAGACTGTTCTAACACCAGCATGGATCTGCTTCAATTGTGTTGATGTGAGCCCTAGTGTCAGCCTGCTGTGAAGTGAACATTGCCAGGAGGAATCTTCTACAGAAGTATTTCAATTCTTTCAGTGTTTAGTAATGACAGTTATTACTGCATCAATGGTAATACATTTCTGGTTTAGTAAAAATTAAGGATGTTTTCTACTTGCACATGAACGCTGGCAACTTCCTCAGTTCTGACAACTGTTTAAATATGTAATGTGAAGCTTAGGTTTAAAAAAGCTGGTAAATTGGGTCTTTGTCATTTGCTTAAAAAAAAAGAAAAATCTGAATGTGTTTGGTGCAAAAAAGTAAATTAACACATGGGGAACTGGAGAGATGGCTTAGTGGTTAAGAACATCTAATACTCTTACAGAGGACCCAGGTCAGATTCCCAGCAACTACATGACAGTTAACAACCATCTATAAGCACAGTTCCAGTGCAGAACATGGGTGCACTTACATACATGCAAACAAGACACTCTCTATATAGAGTTCCTACCTTAAAATTTTTTATTAATTTTATTTATTTCTGTATATTTATGAATGTACTGTCTGCATGCAAGTTTGTGCACCCATGTCATGCAATGCCACGGAGGTCAGAAGAGGGTGTCGGATCGGATTCCCCTGGAACTGGAGTTCTCCTGGAATTGGAGTTTCAGACGGTTCTTGGCCACCATGTGGGTGCCGGGGATCGAACCCGGGTCCTCTGTAAGAGCTCTTAACCGCTAGGCCATCTCTCCAGCAGCCGTTAAAGGCTTAGGCTCACAACCAAAAAGACAAGAGTTCCTACCTTTAAAGGGATGCTTCTGTCATTTCTCCATTTAGGATGATATTGGCTGTGGGTTTCCTGTATCTGGCTTTGATTACATTGAGGAATGATCCCTCCAATCCAATTCCCTCTAGGACTTTAAGCATGAGGGAATTAAAGATGGCTGAGAAACATCTTAAAAGTGTTCAACATTGCTAATAATTAAGGAAATGCAAATCACAACCACTTTAAGATATCATCTTACTCCAATAAGCCTGGATAGGATCAAGAAAACAAATGATACCAAGTGCTGGAGAGGTTGTGGGAAAAGGGAACACTCATCCACTGCTGGTGGGAATGTAAACTCATACAACCACTATGGAAAGCAGTGTGGAGAACCCTTGGAAGACTCAGAATGAACTTGCCACCTGACCCAGCCATACCACTCCTGGGTATATACCCACAAGACTCATCTGACTGCAGAGATACATGCACAACCATGTTTATTGCAGCTCTCTTCACAATAGCAAAGAGATGGAACCAACCCAAATGTCTCTCAACTGATGAGTGGATAGAGAAAATGTGGTACATCTACACAATGGAGTTCTATGCAGTGGTAAAGAAAGATGACATCATGAGCTTTGCAGGTAAATGGATGGAGCTAGAAGATAACATGCTAAGTGAAGTAACACAGTCCCAGAAAAACAAATGACAAATGGTATCTCTCATCTGTATGGCAAACTGAACAATGTTAATGTGATCTGCTAACAACTGTGCTCCTATATTGTGAATCCCTTAAAAAATAAATTAAAATTTAAAAAAGCGTCAAACCAAAATATTTCTTTGACTTGTGTTCTTAACACTTCTACTATGGTATGCATAAGTGTCTTGGATTTGTTTGTAAATTGTTCTCCTCTTCCTTAAAAGCAGTTATCTTTGCTCACATCTCATTTCTTTCATGTTTGGGACAGTGTTAGGAGCACAGAGGGTGCTGTATCAAAATTCATACATTGATTTCTCATAGAAGGTTAATTTTAAACAACCATTTTTGGAGATTTTCAGCTATATCTTGGATGATTATATCTTCCCATGGATTTTAAACAATTCATGACAGAGGAAATTGCTTGGACACTGAGAAAGAAGCTTTTCCTTTAGATTTGTTTATTTTTCATTCTGTATCTGTGGGTGGGTATGTGCACATCCGAGTGTTGAGGCCAGAAGAGGGTATCAAGTCACATGGAGCTGGAGTTACAGGCTGTTGTGAGACACCTGACATGGGTCTTGGAGACCAAACATGTTTCTTCTGTAACAGCAGGATGCACACTGAATCACTGCTATGTCTTTTTGATCATTGTTATTCTCATGAACATTCTTTAAACTGACTCCAGTTTTCCACACTGGAAATTAATCTGTTTGCTTAAGACTAATGATGATTTATATTTATGAATATCTAATCACTATTTCAATTTAAATAAAGGATAGGCCTAGTACTGTGTCTACCTTTCAGTTTCTCAATTGATTCAGCTAATTTTTTTTTTTATTTTGAGCCAAATTAATTCTAGGTTTTGTCAGTGTCTGAAATTATCTATGTATAGAATCATTTTAAATTGCCAGTGTTTAAGAAAAGACACATTTTCATTTTCCCTGAAAGTTAAATCAGAGTCACAGCTCACAAACGAAGTGTTTAAGAGGTAATTCAATCTTTCCTACTTTTGGATTCTATGATGATGCAAAAGGCCCAAGGATTTGTTTAATCCCAAGGCATTGATGATATTTCTGTACTTGTTATTTACTGGTTCCTGCTGATTCCATGCAAGATATTCCTTGTCTTTCTTTTTAGTATCCATACTCATCAGAATCATTGAATCATTGATTTGATTTTCATAATCCATTGACATCATTTTTCATCATCTCTATCATGAATCGATGATCTCCAGAGAAATATTATTCATCACAGACTCATTGGCATTCCTAATTTCTTTTCTTTATTTTTTCCTTTGTAAAATTGGCCAATAATTTTAAGCTGGTCAGTAGCTTTCAATGAAGGAATCTATTCCAAGTGTTGACCTTTACTTTGTTAGCCAGCCAATGGTGTCTAGTAGGGGCAATGCCCTACTGTTATAAGTACTTTCAAGCTCTATTTATAATATATATGTATCAAGGATCTCAACATAAGACCCAATACCCTGATTCAGATAGAGGAGAAACTAAGGAATGAATTCAAGGTTAGAGACACAGGAAAAGACTTTTGAATAGGACTTCTCTGGAATGAGCATTAAGTCTAACAATTGACAAATGGGAAGATATGACACTAAAATGATTCTGTACAGCAAATGAACTCTCATTCTGATAAAGCAGCAACCTATCAAACTCAGAAAAAATAAAACTTTACCAGCTATACCTCTTAGGGAGATTTTGCATCTACAATATGTGAAAAACACAAGAAAACTATGTACCCAAAAAACAAACAACAGAATTGAAAATTGGAGCAAGGAACTGAGTGGCTATTTATCTAAAGATGCAATAGAAATGACTGAGAAATGTTTAAAAGTGTTCAACATCTTTAATCATCAGGGAAATGCAAATTAATAGCCCTTTGAGATGTCATCTTACCTCACTCAGAATGATTAAGAATCAAAAACAAACAATGCTGGCAAGAATGTGGAGAAAGGCTAACTCATACTGACTACGGGTGGCAATACAAACTGGTACATCCACCATGAAAAAACTGTAGAAGTTGATCTGCTATCTGATCAAACCATACCACTCGAGCCTATACCCCAAAGACTCAACACACTATTAATCAAATACCTGTCTATTCCTGTACATTGCTACTGTTGTAGTTTACCTTCAATTGCTGTTACAAAACACCCAGTGAAATGTCTTACATATCACAGGTCTCATTTTATCACTTAAGGAGCCCAAGACACTCAGGGCAGGAACCTGGAGGGAGGACCTGAAACACAGGCCATGGAGGGATTCTGCTAACTGGTTTGTTCCCTTGGTCCATGTTTAGCTTGTTTTTTATACAATACTGAACAATCTCCACAAGGTAGCACAACCCACAATGGACTGGGCCATCCCACATCACTCAGCAATCAAGAAAACACTCCACAGACATGGCTATTGGCCCCCAATGGAGGCAATTCCCCAGTTGATGCTCCCTTTACCCAGCTTTGTCGAGTTGACAGTAAAGATATCCAGCATAGCTACCTTTTTCCAAAATAGCCAGTAATTGGAAACAACCTAGATTTCCATGAAGGTGATATGTGTGTGTGTTTGTGTGTGTTTGTGTGTGTACAGCTCTTAAAATAAAATATAAACATTAAACAATCATCCTTAGTGAGGTAAACCAGATCCAGAAAGACTAATGTCACATGTTCTCTCATAGCTGGGTTGTAGCTTTGAAACTGTTTTTTAATTGAATTTTTGTGATTTTCTTTTTTTTCACACAAATTTATTTTTATTTTTTTAATCAAATCTAGACCCGTGTCCCCCCCATTCCCCCACCCCACCAGAGCTCATGCATTCTGCCAAACATACTTTTCATCTCTTTCTCAGTCTTTCTCAATATTCTCCATGAGGAAGTTGACTGTTTTGAGCAGAAGTTCACTGTTTCAGCCAGTTCTTCGATGTTATTTTCATACAATATAATTTGATTTTTATCTCCTACCCTATCCTCACCACCACTTATTGCCCCCTACCTAATCTAATATATATTAAATATACATATATATATTATTTAATTATTTATTTATTTATTTATTTATTTCATCTTCTACAATGATCCCTGAGCATTTGGAGGCAGAAATTTAAGATAGGTGTTCCATTCAGAAATAAGCAGTCTGTAGCATCTTCTCTTCACAATGTCCAGTTACAGCTTTCTGTGTTAGTTAACATTTGTTTCATATGAAAACTTTTCTTGTGAGAGTGTGAGATGCATTAATATATGGGTATAAAAGTAAGCAATTAAGAGCCATTTTAACATGAAAACTATTAGGTCTTCCCTATGTCTTGTGACCTGTTTAGCCTCGTGCTCCTAAGTGTGATATCAATGCCATGTATGAGCTTCATCCTAGGAAGCAGAACTTAAATCAAAGTAAAGAGTAGTTGGTTACACCCATAATATTTGTGTCACTGTTGCACAGGTTGGCTTCTCTTGCCAATCCAATATTTATTGTAGTTCACAGGATTCACAGTTGGGTAAGGTTGATGTTTATTTTTCCATTCCAGTAGCATGCATAGCACTGTCCTGCAGTATGACACTAGCCAGTGGAGATGAGCCTCTGAAGTCAGCACCAGATGGATTCTTTTTCATGTTTCTTCTATGCATTGTATGTAATATCTTCAGCAATGAGGTCTTACCATCTAGTTCTGGTGGGTATCCAAGAGCAGGAGAAATGACTCATTTTGTTTGAGGGTCCCCCATAGGGTTATGTGGTCAACAGCTTCTAGTGAGGGAATCCATTCCAGGCATTAACTTTTTTTTTTTTTTTCATTATCCTATAATGCAATGACACCCTGTTAAATGTTAATTTCTTTTCATCTCTTTTTATAATGTATAAGAAGCATCTGAGTGGAGCTGGAGTGATAGCTCTGTGGTTTACAGAACTGGCTGTTCTTGCAGACCCCGGTTCAAATCCCAGCACTTATATGATTGCCCACAACCATCAGTAATCCAGTTCCGGAGGATTTCAGACCCTCTTTTGTCCTTTGCAGGCACTGCAGGATGTGAGTCCACTTACATACATGCAGGCATAGCACTCATACACTGTAGGCATTCTTTTGGCAGAAGCACTTAGGAGAGTCAGCAAGCAGCCTCCAAGCCTGGATCCCTGCTGATATCCTGTGAAACCTGCCCCAGCTGTCTTTGCCTTAGGGCAAAGCATTGATCAAGAACAAATGGCCTGAAGCCCTGCTTGTCCCAACCCCCAATTCTGTGTGACCCAGCCCCCTCCAAGGTTTTGTATAAAATACCCTGAGTTACAACATTAAAGCGCTTTTTTTTCCCCCCTTGTGGAATTACTACCAGTCTCTATGAATCCATTTCCATTTTCTCTCCAGGCTACTTCCCACCGTTCCCTCATCCTCCCAGCTTGGGATCAAGCTAGGATTACCCAGCTGGCTGGGGACATTTAAAGGTCCAACCAGACATATACTTCCCATGACAATAAACATAAAATAAAAAATCAAAGCTTGTATAGTGGTAGGTTACCCTATTGCTCTTTCTATTGGCCTTTAGTGTTAATCACCCCTATTCCTACTTAGTCCTTTGCTCTGCTGGCTCACTCTCCACAACATTTAACTTTCCTAGCCTAATAGTCCCTCTTACCCTTTCATATTACTCCATTCTACCAGCCATCCCAGGAAGCCTCTCTCCCCACACCCTTTGCTGTTTATTAGTTTTGTGATAACTTGAATTGAAACATGCATATCTAAGATGCCAAAGCTGGAATCCAGGTATGAAAGAGAACATGTAACATTTGAATTTCTGAGTCTGAGTTACTTCATTCAAGATGATTATTTTCAGTCCCATCATAGAAGCTGTGAATTTCATAATTTTGTTATCTTTAAATGAAATTTAAAGATAACAAAATTTAAATGTTGAAAGTGGGAAAAAAAAATCAATCAAACCTGGAGCAAGGCAATGGAAGGGACTTCTCTGTAGATGAAACATAAATGGCTTGTAGGAAGCCATTTTATGCTGAGCAGGGACCACGCGGCCCTGCTAAGGGGAATGGGGCCACACCGCCCACTTTGTGGACACTGTGGGGAGCTGGCCCCTTGGTGAGAGACCAGCCGGCTACTTCCCGCAGCCCAACCTAAGTGGTAACTCCAACTTAGGCTCTTAGCCTGGACCCACGAGTCACGTGTTCCACTCTTGGTACAATAATTAATAAAAATATTGGCCAGGAACTCCGTGATGATGTTAATTGGAATTCGATTTACTGGTTGCCAAAGCTTGCTTTTATAAACCAAATGACGTCAGTTCCCAGGACCAATCATGAGCACTACCCCAACTCCGCACTACCACACACCTTGCTCCACCCAGCATCACGCACCCAGGCCATGCTGCTTGCTCCTCCTTGGGGTGGAGCCAGACTCTTGGCCATGCTGTACTACTTGGAAATCCAGCCCGCAATTCAAGCTGCATTTCCTACAATGGGCGAGAATTTTTTTTTTTTTAATGTCCAATATCTTTAGTGCTCAGGGAAATACTGATTAAAACAACGTTGATATTTCAATACCGTTCTCAAAAATATAAAGATAAAAAAATTCCTCTGCTTTGAAAAACTTTGAAACATCTCAGAGGGAGATACAGGACATGTATGGCAGACTACATGAACTTGGGAGGGGGAGGGGGCATGGAGAGGGAAATGAGTCTGGATTGAACTGAGAGGTGATGTATGAAATGCACGAAACTTCTATAAATATTTAAAAAACAATGATAAATGCTGACGAGGGTGTGGAGAAAGGGGAACTCATACCCACCATGGGTAGCAGTGTAAACTTCTGCACCCACTATGGAAATCAGTGTGGAGATTCCTCAAAAATCTAGAAATTGATCTCTCATAGGTCTCAGGAATGCCACTCTTGGGCATATACACGACTCTATGCTCTACTATGGAAATACTTGCTCATCCATATTCATTTCTCCTTTTTGCATAATAACCAGAAATTGGAGAAAACCTAGATTCTCATCAGTTGATGAATTGTTGAGAGTTGAGAGAGGGTCTTCCTGAAGCCCCAACTGTCCTGGAAATCACAATTTAAATCAGACTGATCTTGAACTCAGTGATCTTCCTGCCTCTGCCTATCAAGTTCTGGGATTATTTTCTATATACTAACACTCTGTCAAAGGTATAACTGGTATAAATATTTTCCCATTCGGTAGTTTGTATCTTCACTTGAATGATGATGTCCTTTGATGTATAGACAGTTTTTAGTTTCATATGGTCCCATTTGTCAATTGTTGAACCTAATGTTTATGCTCTATAGGTGTCCTGTTCGCAAAATTCTTTCCTGTGCCTATAAATTCAAATATAGTCCCAACGTTCTCCTATATCTTGCTGAGTGTATCAGTTCTATTGTCTCTGAGGTCCCTGATTCATTTGGAGTTGGATTTTTGTGCACAGTGAGAGATAGAGATCTTTATGAGATTTAATTGAAAAAATGAAGAAGATACCAGAAGTTGGAAACATCTCCCATGCTCAGGGATCAGTAGGATTAATATTGTGAAGATGGACATACTACCAAATGCAACCTACAAATGCAATGGGATATACATCAAAATTCCAACAGAATTCTTCATGGAAGTTCAGAAAATAATCTCAAAAGTCTTATGGAAAGAACAAAAATCTGAGAATAACAAAGATAATCTTGAATAATAAGAGAATGTCTGGAGACATTACCTTTTCTGATCTCAAATAATACTACAGACATATAGTAATAAAAATAGCATGATACTGGCATATAAACAGACCAACTTATCAGTGAAATAGAATTGATATCCCAGTTTTGAATCAACACTTTTCCAGCCACCTAAATTTTTTTTACAAAGGAGCAAAAAACATACTGGAGAAGAAAAAAAAAAAACAAAAAAAAAACAGCATGTTCAACAAATGATGCTAGCCAAACTGGATCAGAACACGTAGAAACTAAAACTAGATCCCTGTCTCTCAAAAAGCTTTGAAAGCTCAGATATGCATGTTTCATATAAAAATCGAGAGAGGTCAAGAAACTAATAACTGTCCATTGATGGTGTGGATGTGGATGTGTATGTGTGTATGTTGGTGTGTTGGTGTGTGTTTTGTGTGGGGGCTTCCTGGGAGGAGTGGGATGATGCAGCAATATAAAGGAGGAAAGGAAAATAACAGAGTAGCAGGTGTTAAATAGAGAAGCTGAATGGGAGAGTAGAGAAGGGGATGTGTGAGGGGAGGAATAACTGACACTGAACACATACAGAAAGAGCCAGATGAAAACCTCGCACTACAGAAGCTACTTAAAGGATGACTGACATTCTTATTTCATGACAGATCCTGATGATCAACAAAACCTCTTCACTCTCTGCACGCCTGCACCATGTACCATTTTCATTGTTAATTTTAGCACTAGCACTGATTGTACAAGCATAGCAGTTATTACTGTTGACATTGCCTGCTTTATCAACAGCAGCATCTCCATAACTATCCCTCACATTAATGATGGCAAATTAATCAGCTGCTCCTGTCAAAATGTGGTGTTTAGATTTCATATACTTATAATAATTGTTTAATAGATTTAATACTTTTCCTGCTAGAACTCTTCTTTCTTTTGATGCAGGCTTTGTTATAAAGTCCACATTATCTTTGAACTTCCTATGTAGCCTGGAGTGGTCTTGAAATTGCATCTCTTGTAACTCAGTTCAGGAAGTGCTAGGATTATAGACAAGTTACAAAACCCATTAATAATCACTCATTTTATTTAGAAGATGCTTTATAGAAAGCAGTGTAGAGATTCCTTGGAAACAAAAACTTAGAATGATATAATCCTACTGGGGTTACATCCAAGGATAAAAACATAGGATATAGAGAAGATATCTCCTTTCCATGTTCATTACATGAGTCCAAGTGTGGAATCAAGCTACATACCCACCAAAAGATTAATGTATAAGGAAAAAGGAGTAAATGTGCATTCTCCGTGTATAGAAGCAAAATCTACTTGATGTGAATATGAATAGTGATTATTAGAAGTTGAGTAGAAGAGGAGGGAAGGTGAGAAAGGATTCTTTGAATGATATATCAACGCACAGCAGTAGGAATTAGTTTCAAGTGTTGCACAACAAAGATGAATAACTACTTCTCATAATGACCAATTTGGAATTTATGAAGACCTAAAAGATGGAGCTCATGGGTTTGAAACATAAGGATATTAGAAGAAAGAAGAATTTCTAATTACTCATTTTGATCAGTGCATCCTGCATGCATGTGCTGAGATATCACACTAAGCCCCACTAAGAGTACAATTTTACATGTTAATATAAAAGTAATAAAATGTATTATAAATATCTACATTAATTTTCTTTTTTTTTTTTTTTTTGATCTTTTTGAGACAGGGTCTCCCTATAGCTCCAGCTGTCCTGGAACTCACTCTGTAGACCAGGCTGGCCTTGAACTCACAGAGATCCACCTGCCTCTGCCTCCCAGGTGCTAGGATTAAAGGCGTGCGCCACCACACCCGGCTTAATTTTCTTAAAAGGGAAATTCCACAGGCAACATGGATAAAACTGGAAGATTCTATTTTATTTCAAGTATAAGAAAATTCAAGGCAGATCAAGCCCTCTGCATTGTGATTCCCTTGCCGCCTGAGCAGCTCTACTTTCTCATCACACTCCATCTCCCTTATTTTCCATGAGCCCAGGCCAGCTCCTTCTCTTTATCACCCCAGATCTCAGATCTCTGGACTAAGCTCTCAGTCCAGACCTACCCAATGCATCCTGAACCCCTGAAATCAGATCAGCTCTGGCCTCCTGATCTGTCTGCCACAGATTTCCCTATTACCCTGATAAGTGAGATCCTTGCCACTGAGACTTGATTCCTCTCCAACCTGAGAATCTCCAATCTTTCCCATGCATGCCATCCCCCTTCTAACCTGGGGTCCAGGTTGGCTCCTGTTCTTCATCCTCAGACTAGTATCTTAACCCAGACTACTTTAATACTCTAGATCCTCTAGCTTAGTTTGGTAGCCCCTCCACAGTATGTCCCCGCATGCATCTTGGTTGGCCTCCTGGTCTCTGTGTCTCAGACCTACCTACCACCCTGGTAACTCAGAACCTGCCCACAGTGCCTTGATTCCCCTGCAGCCTGAACAGCTCCATTCTCTCCTAGCCATGGACTCAAGTCTGCTCCAGCTCTGTCCACCACAGAACCCTGGATTACAAATTTAGTGAGGATCTGACCACTGCTTTCTGATCCCTTACATCCAGACTAGTTCAATTCTCCGGCTTTGTTTGCTAGACTGTCCATGGGCTGTCTCCACCCAGGAATTGCCCTTGAGCCCCCCCCCCCATAATCTGCCTACCACAGACTGGCCTACAACACAGACTAGTCTACTTCCTTGAAGAACCTGAAGCACACACCAATTAACTTTTCATACCTGAGCCAAAAGCATCCAAGCTACATCAACAATATAAACACTACTGAACCTTAATGAAACAGGCAGAATAGAATTGTCTACAGGAAACACAAAGAACAAAAGTCATCAGTATGCTCAAATGGCAATGAAAACACAAATAATGTGAAAAACCAAGAGAATATGTCTCTAACAAAGCCCTCCAGTCCTACAGAAGTATACTAGAATGAGAGTCACCCTGAGGAAGCCCACAATACCAAATTTAAAAGAATAATCATAAACATGATCAACAAACTTAAAACACAAAACAAATCAAAGTAGTCAAAGAAGATAATCATAAACTTGTGATGGAAGCTCCAGAAAATACAAATTTGAGGATAAATGAAACAAGAAATATAAGTCAGGATTTGAAAAGTGAATTCTCAAAAGAGATGGAACTATTGAAGAAAAGTGATGCTTAAATGAAGAAGGAAGTGAGAAGATATCAATAAGCAAATTTGAAATACATTTTAAAATTTTTATTTATTTTTGTATGTGTATGAATGTACTGTCTGCATGTAGGTTTGTGCACCCGTGTCGTGCAATACCGCGGAGGTCAGAAGAGGGCGTTGGATTCTCCTGGAACTGGAGTTAAAGACAGTTCTCAGCTGCCATGTGGATGCTGGGGATTGAACCCGGGTCCTCTGCAAGAGCAGTCAGCGCTGTTAACCACTAGGCCATCTCTCCATCCCTAAGAAAATTTGAAAGAACAGGAGAAAGCCTCACAAATAGAAAGAATCAAAGGAAAAACAAAATGTCAACATTGGATGATAAAGGTGCAGAATTGGATTGCTCAAGCAAAGAATAAAAGAAATTGAAAACACAGGGCAATGGAGTAGGTGGGAAATGGAGACACTAAGAAGAAAACAAATGAATGCATCATAAGCATAGAGAAAGGAGAAGCATCTCAGGTAAATGGTGTTGAGTAAATCTTCAATAGGATTTTAGGAAAAAAAATTCCCAAAATTATATATAGGTATACCCATACAAATATAAGAAGGAGACATAAATCTAAGGAGGCATAAATCTAAGGAGCTGGTTCTTTGAGAAGACAAAGAAGATAAACAGATCCTTAACCCAGTTAACCAAAAGAAAGAGAAAAATCTAAATAAACAAAATCAGAGATGAAAGGGTAAACATCACATGAGACACCAAAATGATCCAGGACAATAAAGCAATGGCCAACATCGTTCTAAATGTAGAAAGAAGCATTCCCATTAAAACCAGGGACCAGATAAGGCTGCCCACCATCTCCACTCACTGTTAATCTAGTCCTTAAAACTATCGGTAGAGCAGTAAGATAAGAGAAGGAAATTTAAAAGAGTATTGACTGGAAAAGAAGAAGTCAAATTATCCATGTTTGCAGATTATGTGATATACCTAAGACAGCCCAAGAATTCTACCAGAAAACACCTAGAAATAATTAACACTTTATTAAAGTTTCAGGTTACAAAATAAAATTAGAAAATCAGTAGCCTGTCTATATATCTATAAAAAGCAATCAGAGTAAGGGTCCTTGGAAAAGCTCCCATTCCCAACACCCTCAAAAGTATTTCTAGAGAAAACTTGGTCAAAGACATTAAAGATATCTACAATGAAAATTTTAAATCTGTGAAGAAAGAGATTGAGGGATTTGTGTGTATTTCATATACAATATCTTAATCATCCTGTATTCTCTTCCCCATCTGGACCTCCCCCAACCCCTTTATCCCTGTCACCAGATTTCATCCGAATTTAGTGTACCCAGACATCTCTCAGTCCAAGTTCATCCACTGGGGTCTAGTTAGCCCATCTAGAGTCTGTCCATTAAAGAAGATCAGTTCTCCTTCAACCAGAGGTAATCAGCCGCCAGTTGTTCTTCAGTTAAGATTGGGGCCTATGGGCTGGAGAGATAGCCTAGCGGTTAAGAGCACCGACTGCTCTTGCAGAGGACCCAGGTTCGATCCCCAGCACCCACATGGCGACTAAGAACTGTCTGTAACTCCAGTTCCAGGAGAACTCTAGTTCCAGGGGAATCCGACACCCTCTTCTGACCTCCACGGCATTGCACGACACGGGTGCACAAACCTACATGCAGACAGTACATTCATACACATACAAAAATAAATAAAATAAAAAAAATAAAATAAGATTGGGGCCTGCTGCCCATTTCCTCAATTCTATGCTGTGGTTTTGCTGGCTTGAATTTGTATGGGTCATGTGCATGCTGACACCATTGATGTAAGTTCATATAAGCAAGATCCCCGAAGTCTGTAAGACTCTACCTCCTTCCCTGGCTCCTACAATCTATCCTCCCCCTTTTCTTCAATAGTCCCTGAGTCTTGGGTTGGTGAAATTTAATACAGGAGCCCTGTCCAAGGACCCACATTTTCTACTTTTGTCATTTGTTGTCCTTTGTGTTCATTGTCCTCTGTTGCATGAGGGAGCATCATTGATGAGAGTTGAGAGATGCATTTTTATTCTCTCTACCCTTTGTTCCAGTATGTTCTTTGAGCCTTAGATGTAGAGGTTCTACTATACATTTGGCACTTAGGGTTAGGTCTCTCACAGACATTTCATCCCCATGTATGATAAGTTGTAGAACTTTGTAATAGTCTCCATCTGTTGCAACAGAAGCTTCTTTGAGAGTGGTCACTGGTGTACTTGTGTGAAAATATAAAGATCCATATTTAGCACATAGTAAGAAATTAAATTTCTCTATGTATTTGACACCTTAGGGTTTTCTCTAATATCTACTAATATCTACGAGCTCTTTAGACATGTGTTTTTGGATATGTTAACAGAACCACACATGAGTTCCCTCCCATTGAGTGGGCTTTAAGTCCAAATATGTAGCTCTCCATTACCCACAAGATAAAAGTGCCAAGACTGTCCCAATATAGTTTGTTGTGATGGTCGTTGTTGTAGTTATTAGGCCTTAAAGCTTGGGTTGGACCATTAATTAATGTTTTCCCTTATCACCTTGCATAGTAACTTCCCAAACTACGAGAGCTAGCCTTCAGAGATGTGGCTTACAGGTCAGTTTAAGCTCCATTGCTCCAAGTCCTGGGCCCAAAATTCATACTGTTTTCAACAATAGGGACTTGTGTAATTTGGGAGTCTTTTGGACTACCCTGGCCAGCAACTTGAAAGGAGGTATCTCCTGTCGCACAGGAGATACCACATCTTCAGCTATACACACATACTCATGTATGTATAATTTTTCAGGAGGCCTTTGAACTAACACATTCCCCTCCATTTTCCACACAAGCTAAAGATGGTTTTTTATCTCTCTTCTATCTCTCCCTGTCTAGGCCTCTCAACTCCCTCTTCAGTTAAAGTACCCCCATTTCACCCTTGTTAATACCTATCTCCAATGTCTCTCTCTTGAGCTCCTTCTTCCCCTTGCCCCCATGGTTCCTTTTATAACCCTCTCTCTGCCATTTAAATACCCTTACTTCACCAATTTCCTTCTTTTTTTTTGAGGTTTTGAGATATATGAAATATGACGTTTCCAGTCACTATGTGTATTTAATGGCAAACTTTAATTATGTAAGCATACTTCATATTGAGCTTCTAGTGAGGATCACTTTCAAGAGTTGGCAATTACAACCTTTTTGCTTGACGTTCCCCAAGCCTTAAGTATCCCATTTGGGGCAGTGTAGGCCACAGTTGATTTTCTCTGTTTTAACCAGTTATGAATCACCCTAATGGCCTTCATCTCTGAAAAAAGAATCTTCTGTAATGAGAGGTGAGAACTGCATATATCTAGGAATATAAGGCATTTATTAGAGAGTGTTGGAAACTATATTACTATAGTAACATGACAGTAGTATATTCTTTAGAGCCTATAGCACTCCAGCCATGTGTTCCTGGCTAGGTCTGTAGTACCTGAGTAGAATTTAGGTCCAATTAGACATCTGTTGGTTAGTGCAACTATTATATCTTTGAGTATATTTTTTCAGCCATGCTAATATTGTAGTTTTTAGGCTTTATATCTAGGTGGGACTACGCAGTGCCATCTTTAGCAATATGACTTTATCTTCATGTTCTGGCAGGCAGCCGAGGACTGAGAACAATGTTGTGGACAGGATGGATTACTACATCTGTTACAATTAAAAAAAAATGTTTGATTTCATAGCCTTCAAATACCATGCTGGTGGATATGATGACACGAATGAAGGAAAATTTTTGAATTTTTCTTTATATAAAATACTTCTTGTCACACTTGATTCATGATAAGCATTTATTTTTTTAAATTAAAAAAAAAAAAAAAAAAAAATCAGTTTTTTTTTTTTTTTTTTTTTTGGTCTTTTCAAGACAGGGTCTCCCTGTAGCGCCAGCTGTCCTGTAACTCACTCTGTAGACCAGGTTGGCCTTGAACTCACAAAGATCCGCCTGCCTCTGCCTCCCAAGTGCTAAGATTAAAGGCATGTGCCACCACGCCCAGCTCAAAGGATCAGTTCTAAACCCATACAACTAAAAGCATGACAGACTGGGCACAGTATGTTTTGTATATACATACATGTACATATATAGACATAAGCAATAATTATAAAACAGGTCATGAATTCAAAGTGGTATATGGGTTATGGGTGAATTTGGATGTGGAGAAGTAGGGCTGGAAATGACCCAAATACAGTGTACTCATGTATGAAATTCTCAAATAAATATAATGGAGGAAAAAGTTTGCTTTAATGTAATTTAAGACTTTACTGACCAAAAACTGCTTTCTATGTATCAGTCTAGTAAAATTATACTCAAAGCAAATGGAACTGTTTGCTAAAAGATCCAACACAGAAACTAATGTGATGTGTGTGGAAAGCCAGAATAAAATAAGCATGTGTGACACCTAGTATCCATGGGGGATAAAAACTTGGGAGCATGCCTATATCCTCATTTTCTCAGCAGACTCTCTGTTTATAGCAATTATAATGTAATTTTAATTGTAATTCTTTTTATTTCATTAGTGGCTTTGTATGAACAATAAATTATATATACATTTTCAAAAGGTTATGGAATAAAACTTGAAAGGTGTTAAAACCATGGAGAAAATGATCACATCCCTATTCTACTCTCTCCAAGGTTGCATGTTGTTCTGCAATAAAGCAGAAAAGCATATAATTGAAACATAGATGCTCCAAAATTCAGAAGATTTGGTGTACCTATGACTAAGGTCAGTGCAAGTGTTATTAGAGCCCTAGATCATTTATACATTACAAAATTTTTCATCTTCATTGTCAGGGTTCTCTAAAGAAACAGAAGCAACAGGACAAATATATAGCTATATACAATTTATTGATTTGGTCACGTGACAGAGTTCAAGGAGTCCAACAGTAGCCGCGCCACACTGGAGAGGCTGAGAATCCAGGGAATGGCTCAGTCCGCAAGGCTGGATGTCTTAGTAGTCCCAATCTGGTGCTGATGGCCCAATGGATTCCAGGAGATTTGCCAGTCTCAGTACACACTGGGATCCAAAGGGTTGATCACAGCAGCAAGACAAACTCAACAGTGAGAGGCAAGCCATAGGAAAAAAAAAAGGAACAGCTCCCTCTGCCATGGCCTTTAATACTGCCTGCCAGCAGAAGGTAACGCCCACATTTCGGGTGGGCCATCCAGGTTGAGGTAGTCCAATCAGAAGATCCTTTTTCTCTTATTTGTTCCTTAGTCCAGTCAAGTTGACACCCACGATTAACCATCACATTCATGTTAGTTTTTCTGCTGCAAAACCTCTATAAATGCTTTGATATACCTTCTTGTAAAACATCGCTGTATAGACCATGCTGTAATCCACCTTGAATTGTAGCCTTTCTACTTATTACATAAATATCATTATGCAGACACTTCATCACCAAGGCAACAAGGTGTGGAGCATGAGCAGTTCACCCTTTGCAGATAACCCAGATTTCTTTGGTGAGTCTCTGTATCTGTGCTTAGAAGGATATAAATATTCTGTAATTCCTTATTATTTTATAATAGCTTAGATATGAGTATGTTTTCCCATAAATCTACTTAGTTAATTTATTTCATTCTATTAATATGTTGATGTGTTTTTCTTTTCCAATACAGTAACATCCTTTACTGCTCACTGTGCCCAATTAAAATGCTGTCAGGCTTTGAAAAACTGCATAAAAGATTTGGATTTCATTTTGTCATAGGGAAACCATGGCATGTTGGAAGCAAATAAATGCTACAACCACATGATTACACTGACTGCAGTGAGAAAAATGGATTAGAAGAAAGAGTGTAAATACATGACAGGATAGACATAGCAGCATTTTTTTTTTTTACTGAGAAGTGGTGTTGAGTAGGATAGAGCATTAGATAGAAATGGATAAAAGTGGATGGATTCAATAAATACTTTGAAAGTACAATGAACAAGTCTTGCTAATGGATTAGATGTGGGGGAAAAAATGAAGTGAAATGGAAACCAAGGACAGTACCTTTATTTTTGCCTAGTTATTTGAGTGGAATGTGTGATTATTTATTTATATGGCAACAACAAAGTATGATACATATTTGGGCTGTGTCTCATATATATGATTTCCAGAAAATAAGTAGTGAAATTAAATTTAAAGTGAGGTTTATATTGTACCTTTTTCTCAAAATCTGGTGTCAAAGTATTAGTAAAAATATTAATTATAACAAATATATTTTTAATTTTCTGAGTGGAATTGCATATGAAAAGAAAGTACCTAGAGATGAGATGGCATCTCACAACTGAGCTATCAATTTTTCACTACCCAGAGTCTCATACAAAAGGTGATCCAATAAAATCTCCTAGTCCACAACAAATGGTTGAAAGACACCCACTATGAAAAGTCACTGCACAGTAATAATCACAACACTGCTAACATCCGTTCCCTTAACTGTAGAGGCATAAGACAGCTCAGAGTAATGGAGATGACCCTGGATAGATTATTATGAGTGCTTCCTAACACTTTCCTAACTAGAACTTTCACAAAAGAATGTGCATTCTAATCGATAAAACTATGAGGTGACAGAACCACAATGCTGGAAGTAATCAAATTTACCACTTTATGGAAGAAGCCAAATCTTTATATCAATCACAACCATTGAATGACACCTTAATATCTAGAAAATAACTGGCTTTATGTCCTTTACTAAAATGAATGTTTCTTGGTTTTGAGATCCTGTTTTCCTCATGCATTTCCAGGTACTATCATGGTATCTGGAACAAAGAAGATTCTCTCTCTCTCTCTCTCTCTCTCTCTCTCTCTCTCTTTATCTCTCCATATATATTATATAATCAATATTACATAGAAGAATGTTCTCAATATTTTAACTAAACAAGATTTCCTTAAGACAATAAAGATAAGTATCAAATTCTCATCCTGTCATCATTTCTTCTACCCCAAACATTATCCATTTAACTTCTCCTTCTCTTTTGACTCCCTCTCTCCTCAAAATCCACAGTTAATTCTGATTTCACTTTAAACTTCATGCTTGTATCACAAATTATCTGTTTTCCGGTAATACATATTGCCTTGCTATCTTTTGCCTTATTTTCTCATTTAATATAAACTTCCACGTATAACTGTAATAAACATATTCAATGGTCTGTGTATGTCTATATATTCTTCTGAAATCCCTGACATTTCACAGTCCAAACAGAAAGTAGGGACCTATATCACAAACCAAGTCAAGGATGCTGGCAGCTCAGCTGGTGTTTTCTGCACATAGATGGATGGATAGTCTGAAGTTTCTCACTTCATTTCTTATACAGCAACAATAAATTTCTGATGAGGAAATTTCATCAGGAAAGTTGTGATAAAACCTCCCCCAATTTGAAGTCTCTATGAAGCCAAGGTTGTAATTACCACTGTATTACAAACATGGGGCCCTATGCTAAAGGAAGACAAAGATTAGTAAACAGTTGATCATGGAAAAATGGTGGTCTTATACAGAAGTGTTTATTTTGTTCCCAATACTTTGCTAGCTCCCAGAAAATTGAGTTTTGTTTGCTGCCCTTAGTGAGATTCTTTTTTTTTTTTTTTTTTTTTGTCTTTTTGAGACAGGGTCTCCCTGTAGCCCCAGCTGTCCTGGAATTCACTCTGTAGACCAGGCTGGCCTTGAACTCACAAAGATCCGCCTGCCTCTGCCTCCCAAGTGCTAGGATTAAAGGCGTGCGCCACCACGCCCGGCCCTTAGTGAGATTCTTATGCATTCCATTCAATGACATAGCCCTTGTTGAGGTAGCTCAAGTGCATTGTTTTTTGCAGAAATCATATTGGGATGAAATCAGAGATGCTAAATTATTTATATTTCCTTCCACTCTGCCACTGTGCATTGCACATAGTAGGAGTCAGTACATCAGTGGCCCTGTGCTCATCATTATTCAATCCATCTTTCTACTGCCTCAATAATTAGTTCAGTGTTTGCCCACAAAGGTCAGTGTTGTCTGCTTGTTTCTTTCTTTGTGTACTCATGCAACACATGAAAGCAGTCCTTATTCATGTTTGACTCACCAGATTGATAATGTTCAACTTCAACCTGCTATTTAGATGTTGGTAATAAAATGTGAATACGTGATTTTTTTTAAGAGCAAGATTAAAAATATTTCTTTAAAATGTCAATGGAAAAAGACACTTTGAGATGGTCTCTTCATACAATACACATCTTCAGAATCCTGCAGCTCCAGTACCACCTTTACTTATATACAAAAGGATTATTTTAAGTCAAGTTGTTTTCCTCAATGCTGTCAATATTCACTAGATTTATTTGCCCAATGAACTATTCTTTATTTTTATTTTTGTTCCTTATCAAAACATCTCTCGTCCTTGCTGGGCTGATGGTTGAGGATCAGAAAGCAATATTCCAGCTGTTCTTAAAGCCAGTGTTTCTTCACAAGGTTAAGCACTGCCTTTTCAAACTCCCTGTGCTGTATGCGTCATCTCCTGGTGAGTCAAACTTGTTATATTAGTGTGTCTCACAGAGAAAGGCCAGCAAACTAAAACTTTGAAAAAAAAACAGCTTCCCTTCACAGTTTGCCTAAGGAGAATGTGTTGTGTTTCTCTGGACTCCCCCCTGCCACCTGTCAGTCTAGAATCCCTCTCAGTGGGTACCATTTTCTATTTATCCATAAACCCTTAACCACCTCTATATCCTTAGCTAGGAAAACAAGGCTATAGAATCATGAGATTCTGTATTAGTTATTTACTATGTTACTGCAATAAAATATCTGACCATCTGACCGGAGCCACTTAGGGAAGGAAGTCATTTTGTCTTACAGTTCCAGGGGATACCATGCATCAAGGGGGAAAGACACAGCAGCAGAAGTGCAAGGTGGTTGGTCACATTACATCTGCAATCGGGAAACAGGAAGGGAAGGATTGTGGTCCTCAGCTCACTTTCTCCTTTCTATTCAGGCTGGGGCTCTAGCTGATGAAACACTACTCTTCACAGTTAGGCAAGTCCAACTCAGTTAACTTAATCTAGAAAATCTCTCTCAGACATTCCCAGAGATTTGTTTCCATGGTGATTCTAAAACTCCTCAAGTTGACAATAAAGAATAATCATCACAGGCTCTTTGAGGAAGAAACTCCTTCTGATGGTTTCCATTTTTGAGTGTTTACTTTTGAGAGAAAGTCCTGAACTAGGCATTGGCCCTTCTCAGTATCTGAGAATTAATTTTGTCTCTCAACATCAAGATGTCTCACCTAACTTCTACATGTACACCCCTTTTCACTAAAATAGCTGAGACCTCTACTATGTTGGCTGATGACATAAAGAGAGTATCCCAAGGATAATTAATTTGTGGATTATTGAGCCAGAGATGACAAGCTTTTTAACTACAGAAATACTGTATATCTTTAAAATACGATAATGTGGGGCTGAAGAGATGGCCTAGCGATTAAGAGCACTGACTGCTCTTGCAGAAGACCTGGGTTCAATCCCCAGCACCCACATGTCAGCTGAGAACCGTCTGTAACTCCAATTCCAGGAGAACTCCAGTTCCAGGGGAATCCAACACCCTCTTCTGACCTCTGCGGCATTGCATGACACGGGTGCACAAACCTACATGCAGACAGTATGTTAATAAACATAAAAAAATAAATAAATAAAGTTAAAAAAAATAAAATATGAAAATGTGTTGGACATTTGTAGGAGGAAGATAATCAATGCCTGCTTCTCAGCTTTATTTCATCATTGATATTTTATTTGGTTTAAATTATCTTAGGAAATGTTAGGATTTGAAAGTGGAATGCCTCATAGTCTCGTGTATTTTACTGCTTGGTCCTCAGCTCGTACTGGTATCTGAAGAAGTCATGGAACCCATGGGAAGTTGTTCTCTGTTAAGAAGAGCTTTGCGGTTTATACCTTAACTCACTCCCTATCTTCTGTTGTTTCCTGATACATTGAGATCTCAGCAAGTCGCTTTATGTCCCCTTGCTACCACAACTGTGGGCAGTTTCATGCCATGCCTTCTTCTCCACTATGGGAATATTCTTTGGGTAATGAGCAAGAATACACCTTTCCTCCTGTGGTGGTTTGAATGAGTGTCCCCCATAGGCTTTAAGTATTCAGACATTAGTCTCTCAGCTGGTGGCACTGTTCTTGGAGGTCTTAGAAGTTGTGGCCATGCTAGAGGAAGTACGTTATCGGGGGCAGGCTTAGTGAGTTTAACAAGCCTTGCTGTCTCCAGTCGCTCTCTCTGCTTCCTCTGCTCATTGCAAGATGTGACCCTCGGTTTGCTGCTCCAGATCCAGCTGCCATGCCTCCCGCCACAATGGACTCTAATTCCCTGGAACCGTCAATTGTAAGCTCAAATAAACTCTACCTTTTATAAGTTCCTTTGGTCATGGTGTTTTATCACAGCAACAGAAAAGTGACTAATACACCTCCTTTCAGGTTGTTTTTGTCAGAAATGAGCTCACATCAATGATAAATTTAATAATGTAGGGGGTCTCTTTTTAGTGCCATGCCTGGTCTTGATCTCATACTCCTGACTATAGATTGGTAGAGGAATTTTGGTTCCCACATGGATCTCTTGTGTTTTGTGGAATCCATGTTCCACTACTGCTTTGGCTCTTGTTTCCCCATTCATCTCACTTTCATCTTTTTGTTTAGGTTCACTCATCCCAATCCCATGGCTTTCACATATAAATCATTTATATGCTACTATTTACATCATAACCACCTAATTCTTCTCCATTCAAAATCATTATATCCATTTTATTGCTGGAAAAATTCAATTTATCTTTAAATGTCAACTCAAATGTTATTCCCTTCATTATGCATTCATAGAATGCTTAGAAGTAGAGATCTCCTTAATTACCTTGTCCAAATCTCCTTTAGATTAGAAACACGTAAAAGAGCTATAGAACTTACCATAAGTCACATAGGAACTGAGGGCTAGAGCTGGCCTGTTTGCCTGAACATGTAAAGAATAATCCTCCATGAAGTGACACAGCTTAGTAAGAGGTTAGAAAACAGGGAAGATAGGGCATGGCCACTGTGCCCCAAACCAAGTGGAGTAGTGTAAGAAATAACAAAAATGGCCATGGTCAAAGCACAGATTAAATTATTGTAATTCACAATTAGGCAGGCCATAAATTCTAGCCCCATTGAACGAAATTACACCATAAGAACTAATGCTTGAAGATCCTAACCCCAGATCCCACAAGATACCAATCTTTGGTATTTGTAGCTCTTGAATATTCCTGTCAGTACAGAAACACCAATGACTCGTAACTCTAAAATCGCTTTCTTTTCATTATACAAGACTCTCTAACTAGTAATTTTTTTAAATCTCAGGGATCAGAAAATATATTTGTTTCCATAATAGAGGACATGATCACAAGACAACTGGCTGTCACAGGGGCTAAGGGATGATATTTACTTTCCTGATTATGAAGATAAGTATCTCCATCTTTTTCCAATCATATGGCCTACTTGTGAGCAGAATTTCCTTAAGAAGATGCTGGTTCCTTCTTTAATTTGGGGATGCTAATGGCATCAGTGATCACAATATATACCAGATTTCAATGCTGTTTTGCTTACCCCACAGCCCTTATAACAGATTTTTGATTTGTAATGCTAGTGACTTTCTATTTCAATATCTTTGGAATATCTGATAAAATTCATGGTTTTGTGGGTCAGTCAGTGTTCCCTTGGCACGCTCCATAGCTCAGGCTGCATGCTATGATCCTCAATTATTTTTTTAATTTTTTATTATATATATTTTTTGTACAAAGTTATGCTACTAATCAAATCTAGACCCGTGTCCCCTACCCTACCCCCCCACCACACCAGAGCTTATGCATTCTGACAAACATGCTTTTCATCTCTTTCTCAGTCTTTCTCAAAATTTTCCATGTGGAGGTTGACTGTTTTGAGCAGAAGTTCACCATTTCAGTCAGTTCTTTGATGCAGTTCTTTCTGTTGTTGTTGTTGTTGTTTCCAATATGCATTATGCCCAACTACTTGGACAAAAGCTCAAGGGGCCATGCATAAGAAATACTTACAACTAGGTAATTGGCAGTAGCATCCACAGATGAGGGATACCATTCATCGTTGTTTTTTTTTTTGGTTTTTTTTTCTGGGACTGTGTTACTTCACTCAGCATGATGTCCTCTAGTTCCAGCCATTTACCTGCAAAGCTCATGATGTCATCTTTCTTTACTGCTGCATAGAACTCCATTGTGTAGATATACCACATTTTCTCTATCCACTTGTCAGTTGAGGGGCATTTGGGTTGATTCCAGCTCCTTGCTATTATGAAGAGAACTGAAATAAACATGGCTGTGCATGTATCTCTGTGGTAGGATGAGTCTTATGGGTACATGACCAGGAGTGGTATGGCTGGGTCAGGTTGCAAGTTCATTCCAAGTCTTCCAAGGGTTCTCCACACTGCTTTCCATAGTGGCTGTGCAAGTTTACATTCCCAACAGCAGTGGATGAATGTTCCTCTTTCCCCACAACCTCTCTAGCACTTAGTATCATTTTTTTTCTCGATCCTAGCCAGTCTTATTGGAGTGAGATGATATCTTAAAGTGGTTGTAATTTGCATTTCCTTAATTATTAGTGACATTGAACACTTAAGATGTTTATCAGCCATCTCTAATTCCTCACTTGTGAAGTCACTGTTCGGCTCTTTGCTCCATCTATTAAGTGGGTCATTTGTTTTCTTTCTTCTTTGTTTTTTGAGTAGTTTATATATTCTGGAAATCAATGCTTTGTCAGATGTATCTGTAGTAAAGATTTTCTCCCACTCTGTGGGATTTCTCTTCACTTCCTTGATTGTTTCTTTTGATGTACAGAAGCTTTTGAGTTTAATGAGGTCCCATTTGTCAATCAATTGTCGACCTTAATTCTTGTGAAGCTGCTGTCTGATTTAGGAAGTCTTTTCATACGCCTATGTCTTGTAGTCTGCTGCCAATTTTTCTTCTATTTCCTTCAGAGTTTGGAGTTTCACGTTGAGGTCTTTAATCCATCTGGAGTTGACTTTTGTGCAGGGTGAGAGGTAGGGGTTTAATTTCACTTTTCTACAAGTGGTGATCCAGTTTTGTCAACACCACTTGCTGAAGATGCTGTCTTTTCTCCATCGTGTCTTCTTGGCCCCCTTGTCAAATATGAGATTGCTGAAAATGTATGTGGTCAAGTTTGGATCTTCGGTTTTGTTCCATTGGTCAACAGGTCTGTTTTTGTGTCAGTACCAGGCTATTTTTTTGACTATAGCCCTGTAGTATAGTTTGAAGTCCAGTATCCATATCCCCCCTGTGTTGCTCTTTTCACTCAGGGTTGTTTTGGATATTCAGGGTGTTTTGTTTTTCCAAATGAAATTAAGGACTTTTTTTTTTCCCAAGCCTGTGAATAAACTCTTGGGGATTTTAAATGGGATTGCATTAAATCTATACAAGAGTTTAGGTAGAATGGGCATTTTTACTATATTGATTTTTCCCAATCCATGAGCATGGGAGGTTTTTCCAATCCTAACCAAAGACATCAAAGATATCTACAACAAAAAATTTAAACCCCTAAAGAAAGAAATTGAAGAAGACATCAGAAGATGGAGAAAACTCCTATGATCCTCACTTTTAAGTCTCACTACATATTTCTGCTTCAAATCTCTCTTGTCCCTAAAGTTCAACATTCCCAGTATATAATTTCTCTTTGTTCTTGAATGTGCTTATTGTATTAGTCACTTTTCTGTTGCTGTGATAAAACACCATGACCAAGAGAACTTATCAAACGAAGAGTTTATTTGAGCTTACGATTGATGGTTCCAGGGAATCAGAGTCCATTGTGGTGGGAGGCATATTGGCCAGGGCTGGAGCAGCAAGCCAAGTTTCACATCTTGCAATGAGCACAGGAAGTCAAAAGAGAGAGACTGGAGACTGCAAGGCTTGTTAAATTCACTAAGCCTGTCCCCAGTGACGTACTTCCTCCAACAAGGTCACACCTTCTAAGACCTTCAAGAACAGTGCCACCAACTGGAGACAAAATGTCTGAATACTTAAAGCCTATGGGGGACATTCTCATTCAAACCACCACATTCCATTCCCTAGCCCCCATAGGCTCCTGACCATATAAAATGCAAAATGCATTTAGTCCAACATTGAAAGTCCCCATAGTCTTCACCAGTCTCAATTCTATTCAAAAGTCTACAGTCCAAAATCTCTTCTGAGACACAGGCCAATCTCTTAACTGTAAGCTCCTGTAAAATCAAAAGGCAAATTACATGCTCCCAACATACAGTGGAACTGAATACGCATTCCCATTCCAATAGGGAAGAATAGAGGCATAGTGAGGAAATACTGGACTAAAACAAGACCGAAAACCAGCAGGGCAAACACCAAGTCCAGTTACTCCATGTGTGACTTCTGGGACTTGACTTCCAAAGGGCTGAGATGGCTGAGCTCTTTCAGGATTGCATGCAACATGGATCTCTTCCTTAGGCTGGTACCACTCCCTGTATGCAGCTCTCCTTGGCAAATATCTCTCAGGTTTGGCATCTCAAATGTCTTCTTGAGGTCTCCGCTGCCAACCAGACTTCACATTCACAGCTTCATGCAGTGACCTATCAGGTCTTTCTTTATGCAGGAACACCCCTGCTGCACTCTGCCTGACCTTGGCGGCTCTCTGAAACCGTGGAGGAAGAACTGATGACCCCTTCACTCTTGCAAACTTCATGCCTCTAAAGCCAGCACCATGGTGAATTAAACTGCGAAGTTTGGCTGCAAGTTTGGGATGGACCCTGGCCTATTTCAAAAACATTTGCAACTTTTCTCTGCCCTGAACTTGTTGCAGCAGAAAACCCTTTCAGTATTTTCCTTTCAAAAGTTTGAGGATTAGCTGGGTGTGGTCTTGCCCTGAAGGTACTATTTCTGTTCTTTACTTGTAAATCTGGCGGCCCCTCCTTAATCACTTTAATCTCACTTTTTCTATTGTTTACTTGTAAATAGCTAGGCCTCTCCTTAACACTTTAATCTCCTTATTCAAAGGAACCTCTCCTTCAGAAGACTTGGCCCCACCTTTAATCTTCCTAGTGAAGTTTTCAGATCCAAACTGTACATTCTGCATTTCTTTCTGCCCCATCTGCTCTTCTTCACTGTAGATCTGTACAATATTCACCATTAGTAGCCACACCACCATTTCTACATTAGGCTGTCTTGAAATATCCTCCTCCAAAGACACTAGTCCATTGCTTTTCAATTAGCATCAGGCAAGCATTTGAGCTGTGGGCGAACTGCTGCCAGACTCTTTATCAAAATATCCCAGTTGCTGCCCAAGTCTTTATTTTCCTCTGGAACTACATTTTTTGCAGCAATGCTTTCTTCCAGGCTTCTACTAGAATGGCCCATTAAGCTCTGCTTACAGTAGTCAACAGCTTTTCTAGCCCAAAGTTCCAAAATCTTCCACATTTCTCCAAACATCCACATGATCAGGTTCTTCACAGCCAACAGCCCACTCTCTGGTACCAAATAACTGTATTAGTCACATTTCTGTTGCTGTGATAAATCCACCATGACCAAGGGAACTTATAAAAGGAAGAGTTTGGGCTGGAGAGATGGCCTAGCAGTTAAGAGCGCCGACCGCTCTTACAGAGGACGCTGGTTTGATCCCCAGCACCCACATGGCGGCCAAGAACCATCTGAAACTCCAATTCCAGGAGAACTCCAATTCCAGGGGAATCTGACACCCTCTTCTGACCTCCACGGCACTGCACGACACAGGGTGCACAAACCTGCATGCAGACAGTACATTCATACACATACAGAAATAAATAAAATTAATAAATTTTTTTTTAAAAAAAGGAAGAGCTTATTTGAGCTTAAGATTGATGGTTCCAGAGAA
The DNA here is from genome assembly GCA_009823505.1 of Rhizomys pruinosus. Classification (NCBI taxonomy): domain Eukaryota; kingdom Metazoa; phylum Chordata; class Mammalia; order Rodentia; family Spalacidae; genus Rhizomys; species Rhizomys pruinosus. Next base: position 236,371 of record VZQC01004708.1, read on the forward strand.
TTAGAGTCCATTGTGGCAGGAAGCATGGTGGCTGGGGCTGGAGCAGCAAGCCCAGGGTCACATCTCACAATGAGCACAGGAAGCAGAGGCTGGAGACTGCAAGTCTTGTTAAATTTACTAAGCCCGCCCCCAGTTACATACTTCCTTCAGCATGGCCACACCTTCTAAGACCTCCAAGAACAGTGTCACCAACTGGGGACAAAATGTCTGAATACTTAAAGCCTATGGGGGGACACTCATTCAAGCCACCATACTCATTCAACTACATTTTGATTTACATTCAGTTACTCAGACTTAGTAATGAGTTGCATCCTAAATTTTGTCTTTTTCAGACACCTAAATCTAATTATGTTTGAAGATACCTGTTTCTTTATCTCCAGCAATTCTTAAAGCAATAGACACGTTGCTGTCCTCATGACCACTCTCCGGAGCTAATCTTTCATATTGCTAGTCCCAAATATTAAATGTCCTTTTGAGTGATTTCTTTTGCCTTTTATCTTGTTTTCTACTTTTCTGAGGATTAGTTTTTCTGAAATACAATTTGGTTGTGTCATACTTCATGAGGTTTCCTAGGTACGGCACAGGCAGATCAAATAAATGATTTCATCCAAGGCCAGCATGATGAAACATTGTTGTTGGGGTTACCTATAGTAGCATGGGTGATTCAGAGGCAACTGCATTCCTAGAAAATTCCACAGTATTATACATAGTAATGCATAAAGGGTACATGACTGAAATCTCATTCCCTAGCCAACCTTTCACTTATTAGATATTTCAGCACCCTAAGTCCATATGTAGCTAAGGGGCCAGGAGGAAGTAGCAGCTGGAATATGAGTGAGGGTCTGGTTTCCTCCATATCCTTCTCTGAGGAAATACTGACAATTTTATTGTCAATATTAGTGACCTGGCTATCACTCATTTTTGATCACTTCATTGTTGTGAGGAAGAGCCTGCATATTCTGTAGGTAACAACAGCAATCCTGAATCGTGATGTTCAATGGTCATGTCACACATGAAGAAATATCTCAACTCTAACATGTCACATTCATTCATGAAACTAACTCATGACAAACATCTTGCCACATCTTGGGAAAGAAATGTCAAAGAGCTCTAATATCACATTCTATTATTCTTAGCTGATCTGCTACTTTCCATACTGCTCTAACATTTTTCCTCAGTTAAAATTATTTGCAGTTCTCAGCTCAGGTTGGTGGCACATGCCATTAATCCCAGCACTCTGGAGGCAGAGACAGGTGGATCTCTGAGTTTAAGGCCAGTATGGTCTACAGAGTGAGCTCCCAGCCAGCAGGGACTAAAGGGAGACCCTGTTTTTTGAGACAAAAACAATTATGTGAATTTCTCTACCTTTCCATATCTCTCTTCCATGATGCCTTCTTTTCACCTTTTACTTGGAATAACATTTTCTCTTTCTGGATCATTTTTGAGACATACTTTATGCTATCCTTGTTCTAATAAGTCCATCCAGACTAGCTTTTCTAAACATTTTTAACTCTAAGATATCTATATCTAATATCATATTTACAATTATCCTTTAGCTAACTATTTTTGTGCTTTCTTTAAGATTCACTAGATCCCCAATTTTATTAAGACCACTTCAAAATTCAATGACTTGTTAAGACTTATAGATCTCAAAAACTCCTGGGCTATCATGAAATAATACAGATTAATATCCGTATCATTAGAAAAAAATATATAGGGGGTATAAGAGAAATCCAAGAACAGCATTCAAGTCTTTCTTCCACAGGAGCATGCTGTAGGCAATAGTTTCTTCTCTCAGTAGAGACTTGATATGAAGAATTATTATTCAAGCTCAAGATGATGATGGTCAATATCTCACTTTAATATTGAACTTTTTCAAGAGCTGATAAAGTGTGCTACATCATAAATCATGTTCCTATCATAGACTATCTGGCCTGACCTATGAGCTTTTCTCAAACTCCAAGGCTTAAATGTTAACTTTCAGGAGCAAGGGACAAAGTCCTAGGTCTTTCTCCTGGGAAGATGAGTATCTACAATACAGCTTCCCACCAAAGTGGGATATCCCTGAGAGCAAAGGCTATCTCATGGAAATCTCTGATTCTTCATGCTCATGATAATTCCACCCAAAAAAGAGCATAGGTTATGAATTCACAATGAATGGTTGAAAAAAAATGAGTTAATTAATATTAAAAGAATGAAGGCTTTAACAGCTTCTCCAAATGTCTTAGCATTTTGTTGTGTTACCATCACTTTCTAAAACTTAAACTGAATGAACTGGAACTAATGTTTTTCTTTAAATATACATAGTCATCCAATTTCTTTCATATATGTGCATGTATAATAATATTCCTTGATTAAGGACTCTCTGATAAGCAGAGTCAAGAGAAAGATGAGGACTGACAAAATGGCTCAGTGGACAAAGCCATTTGCTTGCAAGCCAGATGAGCTGAGCTCCATCCCATAGCCCACATGGTGGAATGAGAGAACTGATTGCTGTAGGATGTCCTCTGACTTCCAAAGATGTATTGTGGCATACATGGACAAATATACAAACAAAACAAACAAGGAAACAAGTAAATATTTTAAAGAAAAAGTTTATTAATATTTATAATTCTCATGACTCCAAGATGGGTTCCTTGCTTGGAAGCCTCAATTCCATGGATATCTCATTTGGCTGAACATCTCTCCTTAGAAACTAATCTCCTCAATTAAGATGTGTTTCTTTTTAAATTGCTAGTGGTCTTATGAGGTCCAATTATACCTTACTCTTCAATGTGACTTGAATATGTAAATCAGTTCATATCACTATTATATCTATGTGTCTAAATGGATTCCTGTACCATGTAGAAACTGTAAAATATTTTTTTGCTATAGACTTAAGGAACATAACTTTTTTGCAGAGGCTGGCCTTTATCTGATTCACATTCTTATCTACTTGTTGTAGTATTTTCTTCCATAGTAGCAACTTATAATTCTCCAGCATTGTTGTACTCATTATTCCCATGTCATAAAGCTCTATGTATTCACTACTTTAATTTCTTGTTATCTGTACAAATTTCCTTGATTCCATTCACGGAAAAAAATTGCCACGTGGCATTTGCTGTTTGCTACCTGTCACCTTTCATACAGAAGAATTTAAGAGGTTTATAAGAAATGAAGAGAGAGTAATTCACTGAGTGGAAACTTTTGAAGGAGAGAGGTGGAAAGTTGACAGAAGTCTTCAACAACAGGGAAAAGATACACTTGGTGGAGGTATGTACACTGAAGATGTCTTCAGCATCATCCAGTTTATGAACTTGTACATAATTTCAAAGTACATGAGAGTAGCAGATATGATGACTGAATGGGGTCATATCTACCTTTACAAGTCATCGCTCCTTTTGAAATCTTCCTAAGCACCTCTCAGGCATCCACTAACAGCAACAACAACAAACTTTAATCTTTCCCTTTTTTTGATGCCTTATTGGTGATAAGAATATTTATTTATAGGAAACTTTGTTAGCTATTCATCACCCAGAAGATTAATCATAATACCCCAAACCTTTATATAAGCCTAAGCAATGATTACCATCTAGTCTGTTTTTCTGTTCTTAATGAAAGGATACGCAAGTGTCCCTTCAACTTGGGAAGAAACTAGGATAGCCTTTGAAAAGTACAATTAAATGTTTCCACTATAAGGATACTGAGTTAGATAAGAGAGTAACACAGAAGGAAACCTTTGCACCTGTCATGCCTGGACAGAAAATGGAATGGGCAGTTCGTAGAGCCTATTCCATGCCCAAATTATCCCATTTTGCAAGTAAAGAAACAGGTTTTAGCTAGAATAAAAAGAGGCGAAGACCCTCATTGTGGTTTTGGGAGAAACCTGGGTTCCATACCGCTGTTTGCTTACCCCCAAGTCGTTCCTCATACAGGGACAGAGCTCACTAATAGGGTAAGCCAAAACAGAAGAAAAATCATTACTAGAAATTCTGTGACTATGTTAATTAATGTTATTTAGCAGGCTTTCTTCAGGCCTAGAATGTGCATACATAGAAATAAAACAGCGTGTATGTTAAAAAGCCTTATATTATGCATTTTAAGTTATTTCTTTCAAGAGGGAGAAGAGAAACATGAAACTTGCCAGACTGAGTATGCTTGCTTTGTTGTTTTCCCTTTCTATAACCCATAGGGAGGGGATGCAGAGAGGCTGCTTCTAGACAGAGAAGCAGTTGCCTTTCTGCCTTAAACAGGTTCTGTTCTTTACTTTAGTCAGGCAGGCAGGCAGGCAGGCAGGCAAGCAGCAGTGGCTGATCTGTATTCTCCAATTTGCCAGTCTGAGGCTCTCAAAGGGTTAAGGATGGCAGATTTTTGTTGTTGTTGTTGTTGTTGTTGTTGTTGCTATGTGTAGAGAACAAGCAAACACAGGAGCACCCCTTTCACAGGTGAAGGGTGGACTCAGCCACCACGCACTTGCTGACGTGCAATCAGTCCCCAGAGACTCCAGCCTGGTTTTGTGTGTGATCAATGTAATATTCTGTTGCTAAATTTAGGGACCCTGCATCCTGTGACAATGACATCTCACTGTGACTAATTAGTGATGAAAATCGTGTATGGCGACAGATTTAATAATTGAATCACCAAGATTTTGATTAAATAAAAGGCTTTTGCCACAGGGTAAATTTTTTATATGTGCACAAGCTAGCATTAAAAAGCAATAAGGCTGATACCACAAACCATAGAGGAAAAGAGTTTCATGATACAGCTATTCTGTGTGTATATTAGATTAGTCCTGTGTGGGAGGGTTCATGTGTACACATTCAGATGACTATGGTGAATCTACACATTTATATGTGTTTAGCCTTTTACCACAAATTTGTGTGAGCGTGTGTGTATTGCCAGATACATACTCTTGCACAGTATTATGTGTTTATAGAGCAAGCTACACACACACACACACACACACACACACACACACACACAGATGAACAGACACATGCACAAAGCAAATTTTTAGAAACATTAGAAATCTAAGTATGAGAGACTTGTCAATGTGCACATTAAACTACCATCTTACACAATAGCTATGTGTGCTTTTTCACAAAACTCAAAAGCTATGTGTGTAAACATGTGCAAATGGTAAGATGGGAATGGAGAGATGGCTCAGAGGTTAAGAGCACTGGATGTCTTTGAGAAAGACCTGGGTTTGAATCCCAGCACCCACAGGGCAACTAACAACTGTCCACAACACTAGTTCCATCTGACACCTTCTTCTGACCTCCACGGCTACTGCACAAATAAGCATATACATGGAGGCATAGCACTCATATACAAATGAAGAAGTGCAGCAACTAAAAAGTTAAAACAAACAAAATGGTGTAGATATATTTTATATATATTATACCTATTATATATATACATAATACAACAAAGTATGTTTATTTTTTATTTTTTTTATTTTAATTTAATTTTTTTATTGATGCTTTGTGCATTTCATACATTATTTTCCAATTCAGTTCAGGCTTATTTCCCTTTCCCTTCCCCCCCACCCCCACCCCATCCCAGATCATGCATTCTGCCATAACTGTCCTGCATCAAAGTACGTTTATAATGAAGAGTATAAAATGTGGTAAAATATATGTAAAATATGCTAAAATTCAAAATACAAAATTTGCCCATTCACACATAACACAATTTTCAGGGTTTTTGTTTTGTTTTGTTTTGTTTTTGTTGTTTTTATTGTTTTGTCTTTTGAAACAGTGTCTCCCTGTAGCCCCAGCTGTTCTGGAACCCACTATGTAGACCAGGCTGGCCTTGAGCTCACAGACATCCACCTGCATCTGCCTCCTGAATGCTGGGATTACAGGCTTGCACTACCATGCCTGGCTGAATTTTCATGTTTTTGAGGAATAAAATAAAATATAAAATTTAAGTATGAATAGAACCTTTGGTTCACAGGTATTTAAATATTTGGGTTTTGATAATTAATCCTGCAGTTTAACTCAATAAATGTTACTATTGTAAATCCATACTGTGTGGGAACTACAAAATATACACAAACCAACTATATTTGAGTGTGACCATGTTCAAAATTTTGAAATACAAATAGATAAACATTTGCCACATAGAAATTGGCCCCAATGGTCCTGATACATTGTGTTTTCTTTAAGTTAGGCTTACAACTGTAAAAAATAAATAGCATTTTGACCAAATTTCAATATCTGATTCAGTGACATTAACTGCATTTGCACTGGTTTGCACTCATCATTGTTTCACTGTGGGATGTATTTAGTCTTGTAAAACTGAATTAATTTACTCTACTGGTGACCTCAGAACTCTTCAGGCCCTACTCACTCACTCAGCTCAGTGAACTACCATTTTGTCTGTATGTGTCTCACTTCTAAGTACCATGAGTAGAATCATGCAGCATTTGCTCTTTTATTTTATATCTTATTTCACTTAGCATCTTGTCATCTTGGTGAAGCTATGTGGTAGCATTTGCCAGTATCTCCTTCCTCTTCAAAGTTGAATGATCTCTCTCTCTCTCTCTCTCTCTCTCTCTCTCTCTCTCTCTCTCTCCCTCTCTGTCTCTTCTCTTTCTTCTCTTTCTCTTTCAGGATATTATTTTCATCTATTCATTTGTACATGGGTAATGTATGGGGCCCTTATTTTGGTCCTCAACTTTTATTGTTGTGAAGAATACTAGCATGAGTATGGCCATGAAAATATCTATTAATGTCCTTACTTCAAATTTTTTTGGTACATAAACATAAGTCAAATTTCTGGGCCATATGGTAATCTAAAACTTTGGAAGAATTCTTACACTGTTATTCATAGCAGCACACAATTTTAAGCAACATTTTTATGTAGCTGTGTTCATTATATAGTATATATTCAACTATATCTTTATATTTTTATTTATAGAATTGCAGATATGAATGTGAACGTAAAGTCTATATGAACATGTATAACAGGGAAACTAAATTTATGGCTTACTCTGAACTACTTGTATATATCATCTCATAGTGATTGATAGTGTTCTTCAATCTTTTTTTAAATTTTATTTATTTTTGTATGTGTATGAATGTACTGTCTGCATGTAGGTCTGTGCACCTGTGTCATGCAATGCCGCGGAGGTCAGAAGAGGGTCTCGGATTCCCCTGGAACTGGAGTTCTCCTGGAATTGGAGTTACAGACGGTTCTTAGCCGCCATGTGGGTGCTGGGGATCAAACCCGGGTCCTCTGTAAGAGCAGTCGGCGCTCTTAACTGCTAGGCCATCTCTCCAGCCCCATGTTCTTCAATCTTAAACAAACTTTTATAAATAGAATATCCTCCAAGCATAATGGCTTAAATTAATAATAAACTGGGTTAGTGGGATGGCTCAATGGGAAACATTGCCTCTCTTTGATAAGCTACAAGGCTCCATCATGCTCTGGATTTGTGAGAAGCTGGCCAATTCACTGAAATTCCTTCCAAACTCAGAGGATAATAATTCAGGTATCAGAAGTCTTTGAGACTTCTCTCTCTGAATCTATTCTCTCCCCCTGCTTCTATGTACATAAAACAGCAGCATTCTCCTGAATGGCAGAGATGGTACTGAGAGTACCATTTAAGTTTCAGCTTCAAAAGGGGGGACTTGAAGATTTTGAAGGTTGGTTACTTTGTCCTTCTCTATACTTCCTCATTCCCAAGCTGCATGGTAAAATAGAGTGAACCCTTTTCTTGTTACATCAACATCAACAGTGATAAATGGAGAAGAGTACCACTGCAAAGCCAAATGCTCACTACACACTGGCTGGGTCACTTGAGGTGCTGTTTAAGGGCAGCTGTTTCCAAGCCCAGATGAAAGGCAGCAACATCTGAGCAGCTTTGTCCAAATTCAAGTTGAGTCAAGCCTTTCAATCTATTCAAGTCAAGCCCTAAACACAGCTACATATGAGCACCAATAGAGTCAGTGCATCATAAACATATGCATATTTATAAACGTATGTGTATGTAACAATAATAAAGTGAACACGAAACTCAGAGAGTGGGAGGACACTTGAGGTGTGGGAGGAAGACTGAGAGGGATAGAAATAATGCAAGTATTATATGCATGAAATTCTTAAAATTAAAGTTATTAACAAAGTGAGTCATAATGTAAATTTCTCTATAGAAAAAAAAATATATATATATATACTTTATTCTCAAAAAATAAAATGTGGTATACTTCCTGAAGAACCATCTGGACTATATTGGATTAAGACACAGAACTACGAGCTGGACTTTGCTGCATTAGGCTATTAGTTGATAGTCTTGCTCATGGAGAGCTCTACAGTGATGTGCTATTGTACTTTATAATGTACAGAATGGAAATCCATTACCCAGCTTTTATCCCAAGTATGCTCCTAGTCAGTGTCACTTTACACACAGTTTAAAAACTGGAATTTGGAGTGCCCATACAATCAAGTGGTCTCAAATATTTTATAAAGAAGAATATTCTAAAGTAAAATAAAAAATATATATATTACAGGGTAACAATAAAATCTAGATGTTATTCTATGGGTGTTCATTGTAAAATGTCAACATTGCTGTCTGGTTGCCATTTTTTCACAATAAAATGTTGAAGAAAATCCAAAAAAAAGAAAAAAAGAAGAATATTCTCAAACAAATAAGGTAAATATAATAAGTACTTTACAATAAAAGTTTGCTTGAGGACCTTGGAGACACAAAAGCCTCATGATTTTAGCCTACAACTCTTCCCTTAACCTCAATAACTATACTTAAGGTATGTCCATGGACTTAGAGCTCTGAAACTGTGAGCCTAAATAAATCTTTCCCGCTTTAAGTTGCTGCTTATTTTATTCTTATATTTTATTTAATATTTTTATTTTAGGTGTATGAGTTTATTGCTGAATGTGTGTAAGTACACCCGTGTCATGCAATGCCTTCAGAATCAGAAGAAGGCAACATGTGAGTATTGAGAATCTAACCCTAGTTTTCTGCAAGAGTAACTAGTGCTCTTAACTGCTGAGCCATCTTTCCAGCCCCTAAGTAATTGTTTATATGAGGCAGTTTTGCATAACAATGGGAAATAAACTAAGGTACTATCTGAATATAAGTACTGCCTGTCTCATATATTTGCATATGAATGTTTTGTTTGCTTAGAGAGGTCACCCATCCTACCACATTCTGTTTCAAACCCTCTGCTGCTACCTACTCAGTGAAACCCCCAACTCTCTCAGGCATTTTTGGTTCAATTAACTGCTATTTTCCAATGAGCTTTTTGTTTTTAGCATCTGTTATTGGCAGTGTCTATTAGAACACAGCAACATGGTCTCATAATTATTTGTTTCCATGTGTCTCCTTTAATATAATACAAGGTTCGTGGGGACAGTGACAATATCTTATTTATCTATGCTAATGCAGTGTAGGGAACAAAATGTGCAATATATGTCTGCCAAATGCAGTAATCAATTATTCAACAGCTCAGATCTATATATCAACCTGTGACTTTCCAGGAATGCTGATGAATAACAAAAGACAAGCATTGCAGCAAGTGAAAAAAAAAAAAAAAAAAGCAGAGATACAGGTGAAATTTCTTCCCAAGAGTAAAAACTATTCATTTGAATTTTTTTTTATTTACTAGAGGCAATGGAAAATAGAAATTAAGATGAAAACCAACCAGTAGAACTTGAAAAGGCATGTCAGGGTCAAATTTGGAACTGATTTTTCCTTTCCAATAGATCTGTTGTCTGGTTGGAAGAAGGCAGTAGAAATGGCTATTAGATGTCTGTGCAGTGTTACTAATGAGATCTGGGTCAGAGGTGAAAGCAATTTTTCCTAAGCATAGCACAAACTTTTGTCTCAGAACTTGTGACAGTGATTTTGATGAGTTATCTTAGGGCAATATAGCCAAATTCTAAATGTCTGCCCAAGCAGCAAAACTCAGGTGCAATGGCTCTCAGTATTATCTCTTTTTAACAAAGTACAGGTGTGAATATGAAAGTCCATGCTAGAGATTTTCTTTGTAAGTCCCTGCCATTCACAGGATGAGATATCAGCTGCAGCTGCAAGCTCAAACTCTACCTCCAGCAGTCCAGCTTGCCACCGCTACTGCATTGACAATGGTATTACATTCAAATATCATATTAAATATCCAGCAAATGTGCTGTGGATCCGCCTACATATCCCCCCAAATAACTTACTCTTAGACCTTTCAAAAAATTGTATTGTGGTTTCCCTCATTTGTGGATTCTAACACCAAATCCCCACTTGAAAAGAAGGCTGAACATTATTGTTATATTTCTTTTTATCTGAAAGCAACTGTGTTGTTATAATGTGGATACCTTAATGGGCTCTAGAACTGACCTACTACTTATTATCACACTCTGTAATTACTGTATATGGGTGAAAGGTACGTATTCATATTTTAGAGTAGTATAAAATTAAAGGGGAAAATGTGAATACCTAAACATATTTTGGAATCAACATACAGTTTATTCTCAGAGCTCATAATATTGATACATATGTGATATGTATCATATAGACATATGTGGGGGCAATACAAAGGGGAGGGAATAACAACAACATAAAGACAAAGAACTAACTGATACAGTTGAACTCTGCCCAAAACAAGCCTCTGTAGTGAAAAACTTTGGAAAGCTTGAGAGAAAGATGCAAGATATGTATGGCAGAAGGCATGAACTGGTGTGGCGTGGGCAGCAAGGAGAGGAGAATGTGTCTATGTGTCTAAATTGGACTGAAAGAAAATGTATGAAATACACAAATCATCAATAAAATATTTTAAAAAGTTGTGTTATTCAAAATGATTCTAATTTTATAATGGATAGGAAAATTGAGTAGCTATACATTGGAGAAAAAAAATATACCTTTATTTTTTTAATTGATATATAGAGATAGAGGGACAGACAGCAGCACGCACACTCAGGGTCCAGGTGGGTGTCTGGCACAAAGCCCTGCTGCCCACCCAGGAGGGCATCTGCTGCTCACCTCTAGAACCATAGAGAAGAACTGTGTGTATGGGTAGAGGGACAGAAAGTGGCACACACTTGGTGGCCAGGTGGAGTCTAGCATGCAGGTCATAGGAGCTGAGGAAGAAACCAGTAGGAAACAAACTGAGTGTCCAACCAGACCTCCATATTCACATTTGAAATTAGCAACAGAAGCCAAACAAACAAAGGGAAAAAAATCCACAAGCTAAAGGCACAACAGAAAAACAACAATATGGGAAAAGCTCAAAATAAATTCCCACCAAACTCAACTGGTCCCGTAGAAGATCCCAACAACAAGATCTCCCTGGAAGGAAACCAAGACACTGACCTTAGAAGAACAATGGTAGACTTATTCAAAGAATATAAAGAACAAATCAGAGAACTAAAGGGAGATAATGAAAAACTCGTGAAGGGACTAGAAGGAAAGAATGATAAACTCTGGAAAGAACTAAAGGGAGAGATTGACAAACTCCCAAAAGAACTAGAGGAAGAGAAACACAAACTCCAAAAAGAACTAGAGGAAGAGAAATACAAACTCTGAAAAGAACTATAGGGAGAGAATGACAAACTCCGGGAGGAAATGGAAACACTGAAAGGATCTCAGGCTGAAAGGAAAAAAGAAACTGACCAGTGAAACAAGGAGCTACATGAAGAGAATGAATAGCTCTAAAAATACAAACTCTGAAAGAACTAGAGGGAGAGAATGACAAACTCCAGAAGGAAATGGAAACAATGAAAGGATCTCAGGCTGAAAGGAAAAAGAAACTGACCAGCAAAGCAAGGAGCTACAAGAAGAGAATGAAAAGCTCCAAAAGGAATTGGAAATACTGAAGAAATCACAGGATGAAATGAAAAAGAAAATTGAACATTCATCCAATCTGCAGGAAAGGATGGGAAAAAGCCTCAGAAGCAGAATGGTTGAAGCAGAAAAAAGAGTATCAAGACCTACAGGTTAACACAGTGCAGCTAGAAACCTCAAGTAAAGATTACGAAAAATTTAAAAAAAGCAACACAAGAGTGGAACAACCAGGAAATGTGGGACACTATGAAATGGCCAAACCTCTGCATCACAGGGATAGAGGAAGGAGAAGACTCACAGGACAAAAGTATTGATCAGATCTTCAACACAATAATAGTAGAAAATTTCCCCAAACTGAAAAAAAAAAAGATAAACCCATACAAATACAAGAAGCACATAGAACACCAAATAGACAAGACCAGAAAAGAAATTCCCCACCCCATATCATAGTTAAGACACTACATGCTCAAAACCAAGACAAAATACTGAAAGACACAAGAGAAAAACATGTTACATATAAGGGGAAACCCATCAGAATTACAGCAGACTTCTCAGTGCAAACTATGAAAGCCAGAAGAACATGGACCAAAGTATTCTCAGTGGTAAATGACTTTAGATGCCAACCCAGATTAAAATACCCAGCAATGTAGAACCTGTCTCAAAAAGACCCAAAAAAAAATAATAAAATACCCAGCAAAAATGTCAATTATAGTTGAAGGAGAGAGAAAAATCTTTCATGACATAAACAAAATGAAAGAACACAGTTCAAAAATCCCAATACTTCAGAAAATATTTGAAGTTCAAAGAACAGAGGAAAAGAGCAACTATCCTCAAGCAACCCCAGATAGAAATTAATAAAAGCATAACAGAGTAAATAAATACCTAGACTAAGAATGCAAATGAAAAATAAGTTGAAAGGAAACAACACACATCTCTTGATAATAGCCTTAAATATTGATGGTCTAAACTGCCCAGTCAAAAGACATAGACTGGGAGAATGGATTAGGAAACAGAATCCATCTATATGCTGCCTACAAGAAACCATCTCACCCTCAAGGACAGACACCACCTTAGAGTGAAAGGATAAAAAAAAATGTTCCAAGCAAATGGTACCAAAAAGCAAGCAGTAGTTGCTATTCTAATATCACACAGGATAGACCTCAGAGTTAAATTAATAAAAAAAGACAAAGAGGGCAATTATATCCTTATCAACAGAAGAGTTAAGCAGGAAGATTTCACAATCTTAAATGTTTATGCACCAAACTCTGGTGCACGGAATTTTATAACCACAATCCTTCAGGAGCTCATGACACAGATTAATCCCAGCATGCTAATAGTGGGGGACTTCAATACCCCACTGAGTCCTTTAGATAAGTCAACTGGACAAAAAATAAACAGAGAGACATCAGAACTGAACAATACACCAAATGGACCTCACAGATGTCTACAGAATATTCCACCCAAACACCAGATAATAAATTTTCCACTCAGCCCCCAACAGAACATTCTCCAAAGTTGATCATATACTGGGACACAAAAGAAATGTCAACAAATACAAAATGATTAAAATTATTTAATGCATTCTATCATACCACAGTGTAATAAAGCTCAATATTAACACCAGAATAAGCCCTACTAACTATAAGAACACATGGGGACTAAATAACACAGTCCTGAATAATGAGTGTGTCAGGGAAGAAATAAAGAATTAAATAACAGCATTCCTGGAACTAAACGAAAATGACAATACAACACAACAAAACCTGTGGGATCCATTAAAATCAGTCCTAACAGGGAAATTTATAGCCCTAAGTGGCCACATTAATAAAAAACAAAAACAGAAAGAGAACAAATAAACAATATAACACAGCAGCTAAAAACACTTGACGGACAAAACCAAATGAACCCTAAACCCAACAGACAGGAAGAAATAACAAAAATCAGAGCAGAAATCAATGAAGTAGAAACAAAGAAAACAATACAAAAAAAAATCAATGAATACAAAAACTTGTTCTTTGAAAAGATAAACAAAATAGACAGACCTCTAGCCCAGTTAATCAAAAGAAAGAAAGAACAACTCCAAATCAGTAGCATTCATGATGAAAGGGGAAATATCACAACAGATAAAGAAAAGATCCACACAGACAATCATAGGAGAATACTTCAAAAATCTATACTCTACTAAATATGAAAACCTAAGAAAAATAGATGAATGTCTGAAACCCTGGAACCAACAAAGCTTAACCAAGAAGAGATTGTCAGCTTAAACAGACCCATAACACTTGAGGAAATTGAAGATGTAATAAAAAGCCTCCCAACTAAAAAAGCACAGGCTCAGATGGTTTCACAGCAGAATTCTATAAAACATTTAAAGAGGTCTTATGACCATTATTACTCAAACTTTTCAGAAGGATAAAAACTGAGAGGGAAATATCCCCAATTCCTTTTATGAAGCCAATATCACTCTAATACCAAAACCAGGTAAAGAAACGAATGAGAAAGAAAACTATAGACACATATCATTAATGAGTACAGATGCAAAAATTCTCAAAAAATACTTGCAAATCACATACAGATCCACATCAAAAAGATCATACATCATGACCAAGTTGGATTCATACCAGAGATGTGAGTGTGGTTCAACATATGAAATCAATAAATATGAAAAAACACATAAATGGACTGAAAGGCAAAATAAACCCCACAAACAAACACACATACAGTCTTCTCAATCGATGCAGAAAAAGGTTTCAACAAAATCCAGCCTCTGTTCATTCTTAAAGTCCTAGAGGGAAATGGACAAAAGGGATCATACCTCAATATAATCAAAGCCATATATAAGAAACCCACAGCCAATATCATCCTAAATGGAGAAAAGTTGGAAGCATTACCCTTAAAGGCAGGATCATGACATGGCTGTCCACTATTTCCATTCTTCTTCAATATAGTGCTTGAAATGCTTGCTAGGGCAATAAGGTGAGAAATCAAAATTAAAGAAGTACTAATCAGAAAAGAGGAAGAAAAAGTATCCCTTTTTGCAGATGATATGATAGCTTACCTAAAGGATGCTTAAAACTCCACCAGAAAACTAGAAACGATTAAAAGTTTCAGTAAAGTGGCAGGACACAAAATAAACCTAGAAAAACCAGTAGCCTTTCTTTACACCAACAATAAGTAACTGGAGAAGGAAATAAGGTGACCTTCCCAATCACAATAACTTCAAAAAATACCTGGGGTAAATAAAACTAACCACAGACACCAAAGAACTCTATAACAAAAAATTTTAAACCCTGGAAGAGATTGAAAATGACTTCAAAAGATGGAAATACCTCCCATGCTCATGGATTTAAAAAGTTAATAGAGTAAAAATGTCCATTCTATCTAAATTAATATACAGATTCAATGCAATCCCAATCAAAATCTCCATGAACTTTTTCACAAACTAGGAAAAAGAATCCTTAAATTCACATAGAAAAACAAAAGACCCTGAACAGTTAAAACAACCCTGAGCAAAAAGTGCAATACAGGGGGGATTACTTTACCAGACTTCAAGCTATATTACAGGGCTATAGTCATAAAGACAGCCTGGAACTGGCACAAAAACAGACCTGTAGACCGATGGAACAAAATAGAAGATCCAAACTTGAACTCATATAATGTCAGCCACCTTGTATTTGACAAAGGGGCCAAAAATACTCAACGGAGGAAAGATAGCATCTTCAGCAAATGACATTAAGAAAACTAGATCACCACTTGTAGAAGAACAAAATTAAACCCTTACCTCTCATCCTGTACAAAAATACACTCCAAGTGGATCAAAGATCTCGACCTGAAACCCTGAAGATGATAGAAGAAAAAGTCAGAAGCAACCTACAAGACATAGGCATAACAAAAGACTTTCTAAATCAAACAGCGGCTGCACAGGAAATAAGGACAATAGGTGACAAATGGGACCTCATCAAACTCAAGAAGCTTTTGTACAGCTAAAGAAACAATCAAGGAAGTGAAGAGAAGACCCACAGAGTGGGAGGAAACCTTCACCACTGACACATCTGACAGAGCATTAATGTCCAGAATATATAAACTACTTAAAAAAAAAAAAAACAACAACAAAGAAATAAGAAAACAAATTGCCTACTATTCAAAAGATGGTGTAAAGAGCTGAATAGAGACTTCATCAGTAAGGAAGAAAAGATAGCTGAGAAACATCTTAAAAAGTGTTCAAGATCATTAATAATTAAGGAAATGCAAATTTCCTTAAGGTATTATCTCACTCCAATAAGACTGGCGAAGATCAAGAACACAAAAGACACCAAATACTGGAGAGGTTGTGGGGAAAGGGGAACACTCATTCACTGCTGGTGGGAATGTAAACTTGTACAACCACTGTGGAAAGCAGTGCGGAGAACCCGAAAAAGACTCAAAATTAGCCTACCACCTGACCCAGCCATACCACTCCTTGGTATATACCCATAAGATACATCCTATTACAAAGATACATGCACAGCTATGTTTATTGCAGCTCTCTTCACAATAGCAAAGAGCTGGTACCAACCTAAATGCCCCTTAACTGATGACTGGATAGCAAAATTGTGGTACATCTACATGATGGAGTTCTCTGCAGTGGTAAAGAAAGATGACGTCATGACCTTTAACAGGAAAAGACAAAACAAACAAACAACAACAACAACAAAAAAAACGGGTGAGTGGTTTTCCTCATTTGTGGATGCTAACACCAAATCCCCAGTTGGCAGACAAACTGAGGAACTTTATTATTATATTTCATTGTATCTGAAAGCAACTGTACTATTATAATGTGAATCTCTTAATGGGCTCTAGAATTGATCTACCACTTGTATTCATACACTGTTATTACCATACATGGGTGGAAGTTATGTATTTATATTCTAAGAAAAAAAAAGAGTGTAAAGTTGTACTTCTTTTTACCTGCATGCAACTTTACTGTTAAAATGTAAATCTCTAAATGTATTTTGGAATTAACCTATAGTTTATTTTCAGACTGTGTAATTTTGATTCATGTGTGCAGTGTATATATGCATATTTTGGAATAATATAAAATTAAAGGGAACAAAAAGAGAGAGAGAGAAACCTATTCAAAGAACTGATCAAAACAGTAAAATTCTGCAGTGAAAATGTTATAAAAGACTGGGAAGAAGATGCAAGATAGGACTTACCATGTTTGACAGAATCCATGAGGTCTGGTGGGGGGCACGAGGGGTGGGCATGGTTGGGGGAATGAGTCTAAATTTGATTAAGAAATGTATGAAATACGGTCAATAAAAACTAAGTTAATAATTGATATATAACATAAAGAATGTTAGCATAAGATCATTTTGGTAGTTTTAACAATGCATATGATAAAATATTTTCAGGATATAACCTCCTGGGTAAAATATAGTTTCATAATAGATTCTAGATAATAGCATGCTGATTGGTACTGAAGTTTTAAGATAATCATTATGTCCAATCTTGCAAAATATATTAGGCAAGATGTTTGATCTTTCCTTTGGTTAAGATAGCTTAAGAGAAGTACAGTGTAAAACCAACAATATTAAGTGAATAATTCAATAAATCTGGACTTATGACCATTAAATACTACCCAAATAAGATTACAAAATACTTACATCACTGCAAATGAGTTTCCAAAGTGCACTCTAACACTCACTACCTTGAAACCAGTTTTGAAGCTACTATTGATTTTCTTACCTATTCTTTACATTTGCTTTTTTCAAAAAGTATATGTAAATGCAATCAAACAATAACATTTTATATTTTGAATTCAGCATATTTCATTCAACATGATCTTTTGTTGAAAGATTTTGTGAAATCCTTATGTATTGTTTTGTACTGAATCATTTTCTATTGCACATGTATATCACAATTTGGTTACCCAATCAGAATCTGAAGGATATTTAGGTTGTTTCCAATAAATAATAAGCTGCTGTGAGGGATTGGACACATTATTTTATGTGGCATACATTTTCATTTCTCTCGAATAAATGCCTATTTCTAGAATTACTGGATCACATGATAGATGCAAATCTAAATATGCATATTTCTTATTTGGATAAGAAACCATCAAACTGTTCCCAAAGTTGCTGCAAACTATTATCTTCTTGTTAGCAGTGTATGAAAGATCTATTTGCTCCAAAGCATTGCTGTCACTTACTATTGTAAATTGTCTAATGTATTTAAAATTTTGTCCTTCTAGTGAGTATATAGTTGTCTCTCAGTATATTTTCCATTGCATTTTGTAATGTTTAACAGTGTTAGACTTTTAAATGTAATTAATTGTGACATTTTGGTAAAGTGTCTGTTAGAAATGTAAACTGGGAGTTTTCTTTCTTACTGTTGAATTTTGACAGTTTATATATTTTGGATGCAATACTTTCATAAAATATTTACTTTGAACATATTTTCTGCAATTCTAACTCTATAGCTTGCAATCCTGAAGCCTTGTTAAACTGACTTATGAGTGCTGAAAGCATTTTGTAGATTCTTTAGTTTATTCTATATATCTACTCATCATTTCCAGGAATAATGATAGTTTGATTTCTTCCTTCTAACAGTTCTGTTTCTTTTCTTGATTTATTTCATTGGTAATAATCTTCAATGTCATATTTTGCTGTTGTTTAAATTTTACCATATTTCTACCCTACCAACAGATTAATTGCATGGATCTCCATTAAAGCTGATGTAATTTATAAATCTCTTTTTAGATGCTCTTTCTAACGTGAGATGATTTTCTGCTAAACACAGCTTAAGGCTTTTTAAAAATATTCACAGGTGCCAGAGTGTGTGGCGCAATGTCTTGAATCCTAGTTCTTGGGGCAGAGGCAGGGGATCTTTGTAGAGTTCAAGGCATGCTGGTCTTCATAGTGAGGTCTCATGGACAGATGGGGCTACAGGAGAACAGTCTACAAAAGACTAAAAAAAAAAATATTCAATTGTTTGTTTTTTTGATTTTTTTGTTTTTAGATTTGTAAAAAGATTTTTTTTTTTTTTCTGCATGTTTGTGAAGAAATATATCGAATCATCTCATTTCCATATCTTTTAAATTATATTATTAATCAAATCTTTGGTCATTATTATTGAGGTTTTTGTATTTAATAGATGATTTCTTAATCAAATCTAAACCCACTGCCATCCCTGCCACCACCCACAGAGCTCATGCATTCCACTAAATGTGACTTTCATGTTTTTTCTCAGACTTTTTAAAATTTGGGAGTGGAGAAATTTACTGTTTTGGAAGAATTTATGTTTTATATAGCCAATTCCCTGCAAATTTCATGATTCATCCTATCTTTAACTACACATGAATGAATTCCATTGTGTAGATGTACTATACGTTTTCTTTCTTTTTTTTTTATTTTTTTTATGTTGTCTTTTCGAGCTGTAGCCCCAGCTGTCCTGAAATTCACTCTGTAGACCAGGCTGGCCTTGAACTCACAAAGATCCGCCTGCCTCTGCCTCCCAAGTGCTAGGATTAAAGGCGTGTGCCACCACGCCCGGCTACCACGTTTTATTTATCCACTTTTTGGCTGAAGGACACATAGGTTGCATCCAGCTCTTCTCTATTGTGAAGAGAGCTGTAACAAAGATGGCTGTGCATATATCTCTGCCATAGGATGAGTCTTCTGGGTATATACCCAGGAGTGGTATGACTAGGTCAGGTGGTAACCTCATTTTGACCCTTTTAAGAGTTCTCCACACTGCTTTCCATAGGGGTACCATGATTTTGCATTCCCACCTGCAGTGGATGAGTGTTCCCCTTTCCCCACTTCTTCTCCAGCATTTGGTAGTCTTTGTTTTCTTTATCATAGCCAGTCTTACCAGAATAAGATGAAATCTTAAAGTGGATTTAGTTTGCATTTCCTTAATTATTAGCAACATTGAGTACATTTTAGATGTTTCTGAGCTATCTTTACATCTTCACTGGTTATTTCTTTCTTCAGCTCTTTACTCCATCTTTTGAGTGGGTGATTTGTTTTCTTCCTCCTTGTTTTTTGAATCATTTATATACTCTGGATGTTAGTGCTGTATCAGGTGTATCACTGGTGAAGATTTCCTCTTGGTGTGTTCATCATGACTGAAAGGCAAAAAAAAAAAAATTTGGTCATTTCAATTGATGGAGAAAAGGCCTTCAACAAAATTCAACATCACTTCACGTTTAAAGTCCTAGAGGGAATTGGACTGGAGGGAACATTCCTCAACATAATTAAAGCCATACACAATAAACCCACAACCAATATTATCCTAAATGGGGAAAAATTAGAAGTGTTCCCCTTAAGGCCAGGAACCCAGAAAGGCTGCCCATTGTCCCTACTCCTTTTCAATAAAGTGCTTGAAATGCTCAAGAATGCAATAATAAAAGAAAAGGAAATTAAAGGAGTACTAATTGGAAAAGAGGAGGTATAACTATCCCTTTTTTGCAGATGACAGGATAGTTTACTTAAGGGATACCACAAACTCCACCAGAAAGTTTCTAGAAATGATTAATTGTTTCAATAAAGTGGGGAGATACAAAAATTAACCTTGGAAAATCACTATCATTTCTTTATATCAATAACAAGCAACTGGAGAAGGAATACAAGGAGACTTTCCTATTCACAATAGGAAAAATAAAATATCTAGGAACAAACCTGATGAAAGGCACTAAAAGTCTCTACAATGAAAAATTTAAGTCCCCAAAGAAGGAAATTGAAGAAGATACAAGAAGATAGAAGGACCTCCCAGGCTCATTGTTTGGAGGAATCAACATAGGAAAATTGACAATCCTGTTCAAAGTAATATGCAGATTCAATGCAATCCAAATGAAAATCCCCGTGAGCTTCTTCACAGACCCAGAAAAAACATCCTAAAGTTCATATGGAAAAACAAAAGACCATGGATAGCCAAAGAATCCCTGAGCAAAAGAACAATTCAGGGGGGATGATTATACCAGACTTCAAACTATATTACAGGGCTATAGTCATAAAAATAGCCTGGTAGTGACAAAAAAGAGCCCTGTAGATCAGTGGAACAAAATTGAAGATCCAAACCTTAGAACATTCAATTTCTGCCACCTCATATTCAACAAAGGGGCCAAGAAGACTCAATGGAGAAAAGACAACATCTTCAGCAAATGGTGTTGGAAAAACTGGATCAGTACTTGTAGAAGACTAAAGTTAAACCCCTACCTCTCACCCTGTACAAAAATCAACTCCAAATATATTGAAGACCTCAACCTCAACCTCAACGTAAAACCCAAATCTCTGAAAATGATTGAAGAAGATGTTGGCACTAACCCACAAGATTATAGGCATAATAAAAGACTTTCTAAATCAGACAGCAGCAGCTGTGCAAAAAAATAACGTCAACAATTGACAAGTGGGACCTTATTAAACTCAAGAGCTTCTGTACAGGGCAAGAAATGGTCAAAGAAATGAAGAGAACCTTTGGTAGTTTTATACAATGTATTGTTATCACATTTAGAAACCCTCCTCTTGTTCCTTTCATACCTACTCCCACCTACCCACCCATCTTATTGCATATATTCCACTAATTAAAAAAATATTTTCATTGTTTCAAAAATTTCATATAATGTAATTTGCTCACATTTAGACCCATCCTCCCTCTCCAATTCATCCCCAGCAGTCCTTCCAGATTCCATGTTCTCCATTAATATGTATCCTTTTATTTATTTACTTATTTTTTATCTTTTAACTGTCTATAGATTCCAGTCCATGCCTCCCAAGTACACTTAGTTCTTGGTCCATACCCTGGAGTCTGATCAACCTGCCATGCATCACACTGGTAGGAAAAACTGACTCTCCCTTTCCAAGCATCTATCAGTGAGAGCTGGGACCTCCTGCTCACTCCATTCCTCCATTCTGGGCCCCTGTTTGACTCTTTTTTTTGCACAAATTTGTGCATGCTGTCACAAGTGTTCACACCTAAATGGAACATCTATATCACATCTTCTCCAAAGGCTCAATGATAATCATAGATGAAGGGATGGAAAGATAAGAGCCAGAGGTGGTACATGAATAAAAGGAAACTGTGGTCAGGATACCACAAAGTGTTTGCACATCTCCTACCTCTGGCTCTTATCTTTCCATCCTCTCATCCACAATTATCCTTGAGCCTTTGGAGAAGGTGTGATACAGATGTTCCATTTAGGTCTGAACATTCTGCCATCATTATTTTGGGGTCTTTGACTATTTGTGAGCCTCTGTGTTAACTGCCATCTACTAAAAGAAGAACCTTCTCTGGTTAAGGATGTACTAATCAAAGGATATAACAATAAGTCATGTGGGTCAGTTTAATATTATGTCTATTTAACCTAGTGATAGTAGTAGGTTCTCCCCTATGGCCTGTGGTTTGTCTAGGCACAGGTTCTTGCAGTGAAAATGGTCGTGAATGGACTTCCTGTTGTAAGACAACCCTGAAATCTAATCAGAAAGTAATTATTATTTTTTAATATAAAACTTTCATTACTAAACTGTTTCCATAGGTCATACATCATTTCTCAATGGAATCTAGAATTGCTTCCCTTTCCATGTCCCCCACCCCACCTGAGTCCCTGCACTCTGCAATACATGTCCTGTATCTTTTTCTGAGTCTTTCCAGAGTTTATTTTTCAGTTTCAACTTTCGTTGCTATAATACAGTATATATATATATATAATATAATATATATATATATATATATATATACTTTTATATATACGGTATATATAACAGTATATATATATAATATATATATACATTATAATACAGTATATATACATATAAATAATATATATAATATATAATAATAAATTGCTTGCCCCCTCTGAGGGCAAGGAACAAAGTTATCCCTTAGGCTCCTTGGCCAAATTGGTATGGCGTTAAGTATGGTCATTATGCACCCAGAAAGGCTAAGTTGCACCAGCCTGTTAATTGCACCTATATTAAAATTGTATCCTTGGAAACAAACTGAGGTTGTTTCCATACATATATAATATATAATATTATATATATATATATAGTTTATATATATATATAATATAGTTATAATATATATAAATTATATATACATAAATATAAAATAAAATATAACATACATACACATATCACATTGAATGGGGATTTTTTTCCTAAAAGATGTCATGTTTTCCTTAAAGGAAGTGCTCAAATTTTCCCCTTGGCAATCCCAACAACTATCAATCCTGCACTTTTGCTCCACATGGGATCTTTCCCTCCCATAGTCCCCCAAATGAATCCAGTAAGCACATGTCCTGTCTGATCCCCTAACTGGCCGCCATGATACAGCCCAGATAGCCCAAACAATGGCATCTAATCTGAGAGGCGGACATCCACTTAGCTGTTTTCCCCACAGCGGGGTATTTCAGTAGTTCCCCACTAGCATTGAAGTTTTGGAGGATCTTGGAGAGACCTGAGTCCTCGGTCCATATTGGAAGGTTAAAAGCTGTGTCTCATTTCTTGAGGAGGCCAAAGTGGTGCAGCCACAGAGCAGATGCACTGCCCGTAAGAATGGAGACAGGCCAAACAACAGTAACTCTCTCTTTTTTTCTTTTTGTATCTTTACAAATTCAAGTTCTATGTCTGCAGTATATTTCTCTAGTCTTATTATTTATATCGGGTTTACTTTCCTTTTGGATACTTAAGGCATACACAGTTAGCCCATTAACAAAGTTTTTTTGTTTTCTCAAGGTCAGTTGAGGATCTGGTCCTTAGAGGTCTCTCAGAGTAAGTTTTTTTTTGGGGGGGGGGCACCTTGCTCCTTTCAGCTTTTCATTACCAGTTCCATCCACTCGAAGAAAAATTAGGTCTTGCTAGACCAGGCTTCCTTTCTGAAGCATGAGCAGACTTTCCTCTTTATAGACGGGACACTGGCTAAGTCCCATTAGTGGCTCCCAAGACCTCCCGAACAGAAGACTGGTGACCCACATTTGCAGAACATTTCAGAAATGTCCCCATGCATAGATCTCCCTAAGCCTTAGTTGACCTCTGAGGGCAAGGAACAAAATTATCCCTTAGCCTCCTTGCCAAATTGGTTATGGGCGTTAAGTATGGTCATTATGCACCCAGAAAGGCTAAGTTGCACCAGCCTATTACATTGCACCTATATTAAAATAAAAATATGTATCCTTTGGAATCAAACTGTATGTTGTTTCCATAGCATATTTCTTGATTTGCATCTTTCCATTTTAATCCCATAATACTCTAAAATATGCACACTTACCTCCATCAGGTACTGAAAACCCAGGACTGAAAATAAATGTTAGGTCAGCTCAGAACTTTTAGGGATTCACAATGCAAGAGCACAGTTATCTTTAATAATGAGGAATATGAACATTACATCGTTGCTCAGTTTGGTCTTACAACTTAGTACTTGGTACGTAGCAGCCACAGATTGAGGGATGCCATTTGTCTTTTGTTTTTACTTGATTGTGTGATTCACTTATCAATAATCTTCGAGTCAATACGTTTACCTGAAATTTCATATGTCATCTTTCTTTCACCGCTGGCATAGATCTCCATCGTGTAGATGTACCACTTTTATCTTCTATCCACTTGTCAGTTGAGGGGACTTGGGTTGGTCCAGCTCTTCGCTATTGTGAAAGCGCTGCAAAAATATGGCTGTGCTTGTATCTCTGGTGGTCGGAAGAATCTGATGGATTCCCTCATCTGAGGACCAGATCCTCAATGACCTTAAAAACAAAAACTTGGTTAATCTGGGCTAACTGTGTAGCGTAGCACAAAAGGAAAGTACAACAGATATAAATAATAAGACTAGAGAAACTTAAGCAGAATAGAACTTGAGATCTGTATAAAATACAAAAGAAAAAAGAGAAGAACTGTGTTTGGCCTGTCCAATGGCTAGTGCCATTACCTAGTTGTAATATTTCTTGTGTAGGGCCCCCTGAGCTTTGTCCAAAGCACTTGGGTGTAATGCATTGGAAACAAACAACAACAGCAACAACAACAACAACAGAAAGGACTGCATCAAAAACTACTGAAACAGTGAACTCTGCTCAAACAGTCAATTCCTCTGGAGAATATTGAGAAAGACTGAGAAAGAGATGAAAAGCATGTTGGGCAGAATGCATGAGCTCTAGAGAGGTGGGGGAATGGGCGGGAACAGGGGTCTAGATTTGTTAAAAAAAATAAAAATAAATTTATGTGAAATAAATAAATAAAAAATAAAAAATAAAAAAAATTCTGTGAAAAAAATAAAAAAAATAAAGAGACTAGGAAAGGCGAGACTAGCAGCTCCTTTGCTGCCTCTGGTCTGCACTTGGGCTAAGCTCCTCCTATTTCTAAGCATTCGCTGCTATGTGCTCCCATGAGAGACTGTATACCTCTGAACTGTGAGCCAGAATAACCCCCCCAACACACATACACACACTGTTTTTTTGTTTTTGTTTTTTTTTTTTTTTTTTTGCAGATCACAGCCATGAGAAAAGTAACTAATCCACAAGTCTACAAGGAGTTGCCCCCAAAGTGCGTTCCTGGAAGTGTAGCTGAATCTTCGTCACTTCTCTAGCCAGCCCCAGCTACAGTCACCCCTCATAGTACCGATGTGTGCTTCCTGGTTTCCAGGACCACTCAGTGGCTTTGACACGGAGGACCACAAATGGCTTTCAAGCCAAGACTCAGGACAGCAAACAGCAAACAGATGTGCCTGGAAGGAGCAGGAGGAAGCTACTAGAATAGCCAGAGACACGATACCACACCACCAGCTGGGGTGTAGTGATCAACCTGGGCCCTGGGTGGCTACTGTGTAATAAAAAAAAAAAAAAAAAAAAAAAAAAAAAAAAAAAGGTGGTATGGTTAAGTCAAGTGGTGAAACCTATACAAGCCAACACTCCATGCATAAGGAGAATACAACAAAGGCACCTGAAGGAATCAAGGAAAGCAATCCTTCAACAAAGTGAAGAGGCATTCAAGATTCGCATCAGAATACAGGCAAAAAGTAAACCACATGCCAAGAGCACAAGGAAAGAACAATATGGGAAAAGTGCAGAATAACTCCACACCAAACTCTACAGAGTATGTGGAGGACTCCTACAATGGGGTCTCCGTAGAAGTATCCCAGGACACAGATCATAGAATAACAATCACAGGTATATTCATAGAAATCATAGCACTAAAGGGAGAGAATGAAAAACTCAGAAAGGACCTAGAGGTAGACAAGGACAAATTTTGGAATGAACTAAAAGGAGAAAATGACAGACTCCTGAAAGAGTTACAGGAAAAAATGACAAGCTCCAGAAGGAAGTAGAAACACTGAAAAGATCCAATGATGAAATGAAAAGGGAAACTAACAAGCAAAACAAAGAGCTACAAAAAAAGAGAAAGTAATTATTTACTCAATACTATTCATGCCACTATTGTAACATTGGATATGTGAGGAGACAGCATTTCGCCCCAACCTCCAGTTCTTGTGTTCTTTCCACCACTTTTTTCCATAATGTTCCCTAATTCTCAAAGATTTGGGGTAGTTAATATAGATATCTTGTTTGGGCCAGAGCATCCATTCTCTTATTTGCAGTACTTTTCATCATTTACACATATCTTCATTGACTACTGTCCACTGAGAAAAATTTGCAACTTTCACCAAGGTTAAGTCAGATAAAATCTATAGATACAAACATAAATATTTAGAAGGTAATTGGACAGCACATCCATTTAACAAATAACAGTATCCGGTTCTACCACAGGCCTACAATCTCCCAGTCATGGTTTTTTAACTTTGTTTTGTGAGTTCTGTGCTTAGAAACATTATTGCTAGTATCCTTAAATTGTTTACTCAAATTGGGAAATGTATACTTTCTTTTTTTGGAAGTTTATACTTTCAGTTAAAATAATATACAAGAAATAATATAAATGATGCTAACTTCACATCTGGAACACTAAATAATGAGACTTTAAAAAGCAGAGAGTCTCTGAATGAGTGCAAAGGAGAGGTAAAAATTATACAGTCGAGTTCCAATTTGCTGGATATGCATTTCCCACCCCTCCCCTTATTTGAACTTACTCAACATATCCCTTGAAATACAAAATACTGTTGATGATTAGAATGAAGGATGGTTGCCGAGATTGATCATTGACATAAAGTTATTAATAGTCAAACAGGAACAATGATTGTAAGGAAATACTCATAATGAAGAGTAGAATAAGATGTCACAAGAATGTGTGAACTGCTAAATGCCACCCTTCATTTTACTATTGTTGAATGCAGTTCTCATGATTCACAGCTAGAATTATTTGAACTGTACTCAAAGATAATTGTGATATATGTATGCAAATATTTAGCTAGAATTATTTGAAGAATAAAGCCAAATCTAAATATTTCCTTTAGAGTGTTTGACATTGTTTTCTTTTCTATATTAGAAGGAGATCCTGGGGATCCAAAAATATTCCCACTTTGCTACTTACAAATAGCCACGCCTGGGTATGCTATGAAATGAATAATAGAGGGAAAGAAGACCAGCCTCACTCATTCCTTGTGTTTAAATGTTTCTCAATCATTCGCAAAGTTCTTGAACCGCTCTGGTACAACAAATAACAACTTAACAAGAAATTATTTTACACACAGCACAATTATAAATGTATCTAAGGATTACGATATGAAAATAATGAGGTTTTAATGCTGCATTTGAGCAAAAACTATTTTCTGATTACTAATCTATAGGCTATTAAAAGTATAATATTAATAGAGAAAATATTCCTCATATTACATTGTTTACATACTTCAGAGGAGTTGTAAGGAATGTATCTCAAATATCAATGTCGATATTTGTCCTCAGGGCAGAAATTTCTTAAGGTTTAACTTGAAAATATGTCTTAATCTATAATACTATATTTCTATCTACCATACTATAAGAAGGACTGCAAATGGTATTTGGATTTGCTTATGAATAGTTTTACCCAATCAGAACAATTTCTGTGGTACTGAGGATCCAGAGAAACAGGGACTTTCAAATCATTGGAAACTTGGACACTTGCACTTGCAGCAATGATTACCTCCAGCACAAAACTCATGCCATCTCAATCAGACAAAGGCAAAAAGTGGAGCAAGGGAAGTGGGGGTCAGACTGGTCTTAGCCCAAGTACTGTTGGAGACTTACTACTACTGGGTGAGGGAGAGCAGACCTTACTTTCAATCTCTACATGGGCTGACTAAACTCCAGCAGAAGAATTTGCACTGACATGCATCAGGTTACAAATGGTTGACTGGATAGGACTTAATATGTATGGAGGAATGCATGTGATCTGGGGGTCATGGGTGTAACATGGAAAGGGAAGGTGGTCTTGATTCGGTAAAGAACTTTTGTATGAATGTACAAAAGCTGAATAAAAAGTTAGGAAAGATATTTTGTCTGGTGAGGAGGCTATCATGGGTGTGGAGTGGGGACCAAATTTGATTAAGATGTATTATAAGAAATCCCCCAAAGTAAATAAAAATATTAATGATGAAACAAAACAAACTAGAAAACACCACAATAGTTAAAATACGTTTTCAAGCCAGGCATGGTGGTGCACCCCTTTAATCCTAGCACTCTGGAGGTAGAGGCAGGTAGATCTCTGTGAGTTCAAGGCTAGCCTGCTCTACATAGAGAGTTCCAGGCCAGCTGGGACTAAAGTGAGACCCTGTATCAAATAGAACAAAAAATGTTTTCAAACATTTCATTTTTAAAGAAAATTATCATAATATATGGTTACTTCAAATTATAATACATAAGAATACAATAGATTGTGAAATTTCTTTGTGACGATGAAATGAATTTATGAGTGAGCAAATTTTACCTAAAGTACCACAAATTTTATCTCTGGGGGTGGCAAGATGGTATTATGACTATGTCATTCTTTTCAATTTCATATGGTCTAAATGTATAGGACTTTACTGGAATTGGAAGTGTCTATGGAGACACTTTGTTTAAAAACAATCCAATATTGAAAGATTGCCAACAAAGTTATCTTGGTGACTTCCAAGAAATCAGGTATTGAATCTTGAGGAAGAGTTCCAAGTGTAATTTATTGGCTGATATTATTCTCTTACAAAACTCTTACTTGTGACTATGCTTCCCTTTGGTTTTCTAGCTTTAGATTCAAATGTTATTTTCCATCAATATGATCAGTAGACTAATTTAATTTAATTGAATGTAAAGTTGTATTTTCAAACCATTACAGGATCCCCCAGTGCTCTGAGTGCCCATGTAGCAATGGGAAAGTGCTGGCCATCTTATTATTTCCAACTTCCTAAACCAAACTGACACTTTCACCCCCTGTTCTCATTTCACTATGAAGCTGCTAGTGTTTCCTCCTGATGCTGTAGTTTCAATGTATCCTTCATTGGTCACATGCTGCATACTTAATCCTCAGTGCATGGTGTTGAAAAAAATGGGGACTTTAGAAATCAGAAGGGCTTGAATTGATGAGTAATTGGATGACTTTATCATGCCACTGCGTGTTTTATTGCAGAAGTGGGTTCCTGAAAGCAAAGGATGAGTGGCCTCTTTCTCTTCCTTATTTTCCTGTGCCTTTTGGCCTTCTCCATTTAATCACAGGAAAACCCAGCAAGAAAGCCCTTACTATATCAGAGCTCTTCAGACTTGAATTTCTCGGCCTCTGGAATTTATTTTCTTTTTATAATGCCTTTATTGATGTTTTATGTATTTCAGACATCATTTCTCAGCTCAGTTTAGGCATATTCCCCTTTCCTTTCCCCTTACCCCACCCCAGATCATGCATTCTGCCATAACTGTCTTGCCTCTTTCTCTCAGTATTTTTTTATGTTTAGGAATTCACATTCTCCTCTCTTAATTTTATATTACTCTAAAATATGAACACATACTTTCCACTCATATACAGTAATTACGTAGTCTGAAAGTAAGTGGTGGATTGATTCTAGAGCCAGTTAAGATATTTACATTATAACAACATAGTTGCTTTCAGGAAAGAAACAATCAAGGATATGAAGCAAAAAACCTACAGAGTGGGAGGAAATCTTCACCAGTGATTCATCTAACAGAGCATTAACATCAAGAATTTATAGACTATTCAAAAACAAAAGAAGTAATTAAACAAATGACCTACTCACAAGATGGAGTAAAGAGCTGAACAGAGACTTCACCAGTGAGGAATTAAAGATGGCTGAGAAACATCTTTAAATTGTTCAACATCATTAATAATTAAGGAAATACACATTAAAACCACTCTCAGATCTCATCTCACTCTGATACTACTGGCTAAGATCAAGTAAACAAAAGACACCAAATTCTGGAGAGGTTGTGGGGAAAGGGAAACACTCATCCAGTGCTGGTGGGAATGTAAACTTGTACAACCATTGTGGAAAACAGTGTGGAGAACCCTTAAAAGACTCAAAGTGAGCCTACCACCTGATCCACCAGACTCATTCTACTGCAAAGATACATGCACATCCATGTTTATTGCAGCTCTCTTCACAATAGAGAAGAGCTGGAACCAACCCAAAAGCCCCTCAACTGACAAGTGGAATTCATATTTTTCTGGCCTTTGTGAGACAAGGTCTCCTTGTAGCCCCAGCTGTCCTGGAACTCACTCTGTGGACCAGGTTGGACTTGAACTCACAGAGATCCGCCTGCCTCTGCCTTCTGAGTGCTAGGATTAATGGTGTGTGCCACTACACTGGGCAGAATTTCTTTTTTTTTTTAAGTGAACATTGGTGCATTTCACACAGTTCTCAATCAAATTTAGACCCATGCCCCTTTCCATGCCCACCACCCTTCCAGAGCTCATGCATTCTGTCATACATGTCTTGCATATGTTTCTCAATCTTTTTTCAGTGTTTCAGTGCAGAAGTTCACTGTTTGGGGCAGAAGTTTACTGTTTTAGGAGTTCTTTGAATCAGTCTTTTTTGTTGTTCTTGTTACCTTCAATTTTATATTGCTCCAAAATATGCATATATACATGCCACACATATACTAAAATCAGCACACCTGAAAATAGACTATAGGTTAATCCTAAAACATGTTTAGGGATTTACATCTTAACAGTAGAGTTGCATGAAGGTAAAACAAAATATTACTTTACACTCCTAAATTACATAGCAATTTAATATATATTTTAATGTAATTTTTATAGTAGCACCAGGTATTATATTTACTAAAAAAGAAAAAAACAATGATCAGCTTGCCCTACAAATAATGATTTGGTGCTAGGATCAACAAATAAGGGACACCATATGTTGTTTGTTTTTCTCGGACTGTGTTACTTCTTTGAGCATAATGTCTTCTAGGTTCCATCCATTTACTTGCAAAGTTTATGATATCATCTTTCTTTACTGTAGAATTCCATTGTGTAGATGTACCACATTTTCTTTATCCACTCTTCAGTTGAAGGATACTTGGGTTGCTTCCAGCTCTTCGCTATTGTGAGGAAAGTTGCAATAAACATGGTTGTGCACATTTCTCTGCAATAGGATGAGTCTTGTGGGTACATACCCAGAAGTGGTATGACTGGGTCAGGTGGTAGGTTTATTTTGAGTCTTTTAGTTTTATCCTTTTTTTCGGTATTTTTGAGACAGGATCTCCCTTCTAGTACCAACTGTCCTGGAGCTCGCTCTGTAAACCAGGCTGGCCTTGAACTCACAGAGATCCGCTTATCTCTGCCTCCTGAGTGCTGGGATTAAAGGCATGTGCCACCACTCCTGGCTATTTTGTCTGGAGAGATAGTCTAACGGTTAAGAGCACCAACTGCTCTTGCAGAAGACCTGGGTTCGATCCCCAGCACCCACATGGAGGCTAAGAACTGTCTGTAACTACAATTCCAGGAGAACTCCAGTTCCAGGGGAATCTGAGACCCTCTTCTGACCTCCGCGGCATTTCACAAACTTACATGCAGACAGTACATTCATACACATACAAAAAGAAATAATAATAATAAAAAAAGAGTTCACAACTTGAACTTCTCAGCCTCTGGAATTTCTTCATCAATTACCTAGGTTGTGCTATTATATTCTAGTGACACATATCCTAAAACATCTGACCTTAGTCACAGGTTTAGGAAATGTCTTTTCTGAGCTGGATTAAGCAGAAGTAGTGTTTTGTGGAAGTTTAGAGGGAAATATTCTTAGGAAGTACTGGAATGAAAAGTTTCCTTCTTCCTGTATGAACTAGGAAGTGGAGTTGCAAAGGCCTCTCTCCTCAGGATGAGATTAGCAGTTGGAATAGAACAGGGCAAGGGATTATACACAGGATACATCATCAAAACCCCTTCCTTTGGTTCTAACACCAGAGCTGATTCAGCTTTCTGTCACCTTAGCTTATTTTTATTTATTTATTTTTTTTTTTTGGTCTTTTCGAGACAGGGTCTCCCTGTAGTCCCAAGTGTCCTGGAACTCACTCTGTAGACCAGGCTGGCCTTGAGCTCACAAAGATCCGCCTGCCTCTGCCTCCCAAATGCTAGGATTAAAGGCGTGCCACCATGCCCAGCTCCTGTCAACTTAGCTTAACTTTTCATCAGGGTTGCTTTGGCCTCTCTATCACTTGTAATTCGAATTTTCCTTAGAGAGAACATAGAGCTTTCCCACTCAGTGTCTTTTCTTCATGCAGAAAGCACCTAGATAACCTTAGGACCATTCTTGGCTGCCTTGCTGTCTGAGTCAAGGATCTTCAATGTTAGTCTCCTGTTCCTGTTACCAGCTTTCTCAACTAGAATTACTGAATTTCCAGTGAGATTTTGAAAATAAACTTTACTTGTACATGGATTTACAATTTGAATAAATTTAAATATAGGATATATATCACTATAATATAGTAAACAGTATAATACTACATTTGATCTATGTATCTGTAACTTCACCATGGGCTATGATTCAATTGTCCATCCCCTAAACTCAGGTGGGAATTTGATTGCAACTAGAAAGTTTCAAAAGTGATTTTGACCTCCTCACCAGAGAAAGTGGAAACATTATTAAAAAGATGAGTTTGCTCTCCTCTTGCACCTAATATTCTTTACGTTTATTTATGTGCACTTGCACATGCCCATGTGTGTGTGTGTGTGTGTGTGTGTGTGTGTGTGTGTGTGTGTGCAGGTGCACACACGGAGAACTGACAACAAATTTTGTACTTGCCTCTCCCCTGCCGTCATGTGAGTTCCAAGGATCAAACTTCAGTCTTGGTGACTGACAAGTGCCTTCACCTACTAGCCATCTCTGTATCTCTCTTTATCCCACTCTTGATTTGCCTTTTCCTGAGGATGATGCCAAAAGGAGGCCTTTGTCGGATGGAAGGCACCACGTTGGTACTGGCTTGCTAGTTTTAAGAAATTTGAGTCAGTAAAATTCTGCCCATTATAATCTACAACTGCCTAGTCTGTAGTATTTTGTTAAAATGGCACAAAACACACTAAAGCAGTCTGTTTTCCAGTAAAACTATGGAAGACCAAATTTGCATTGCTCAATGTTTTCCTCAGAGAAACCGGACATCATTATCTATAGTTGTAGAGTGGTCTTTTTAATGCAGACACTTGATGAAGCAAACTCAAGTGAACCAAGAAGTCACTTGCTGTGGCTGTGTATGTGTCCTGAGCATATTATTCTTCTTTCTCCTTTTCAGATTATCAATGTTATCATCAATAATATTACCTATTCAATATGAATGTTCATAAGTGTAAATGAGGTAGTATTAAATTTGATATTTCAGATGCCAGCATAGGCAGTGTTTAAGAGTTCATTTTCTCTCTTTCTTCACTTATGAGAAAAGCCCATTGGTTATTTTTCTACTGCAGAAACTTAAAATCTACAATCCCTACAATCTTATCCAAAATAGAAAGTCTAACAACTTTATTTCTGTGTATTTACTTTTCCATTTCTATACAATGGAGATAAATTATTTGTAACCTTAGTGCTAAATTGCTTAACATCATCTTGGGATATAATTTTCTAAAAAGATCCCAGCACCCCCAGAGGAGTTTTAAATCCTCAAAAAGAAGGAATTTTCTGAGCAGTCCAATTAAATAAAAGTATCAATAGAAAAAATGCAGTCCTCTTACTTCTTTTTAAAGGAGCAAAAGAATTTAAATTCTGGAGATTAACAGACTCAGCAAGGAATAAATACATTTTCCCACCATGTTTTGAAGAAACTGAGCCCATCCAAATACCCTGTCTTTCAGGAACATTTTGCATATTTATGTACAAGTCCTATTCTTTCCATGACTTTGCAGTTTGCCATTAACATTTTGTGTAGACTTTGTCCTGGCTGAAGATAAATGACTATATTTAACAAAGCCCAAATGCTGGCCAGACCATTCTTTTGCATAGCAGACAAATCTTTCTTTTGGAACTATTTTCCTCTAAGATATTTTACAGAATGTTAAATTTTCTTGACCACCAAGAAAGCCATGCTGTATTCAATATTAGATGAGTGAGTTGAGTCACTAAACATCTTCAATAATCTTGGGTTTATTGAATACTAAGGAAATGGAGGCATTTTTACATTCTAAAAACTGGCTGAGACTTACAGTCTGACTAGGTAATTGCTTAGAAATTAACATTCCATCCTAACAGTAAATGAAAAAAAAGAATGAATTAAAAAATATAAATAATCGCAGATCCGTCAGCGTTCAGGTCACAGAATAAACCATTTCCCTCAAAATGGGAGAAACAGACAAATGAATACAATGAATCACAGCTTAACAGCAGAGATGACAAAAATCTTGATGGGAACCACTATTGTGGTGGGATAACATGAATTATAACTGATGAATTGTTGAAGGTTGGGTGAGGAAAGGTCAGGACTTAAAAATTCTAGTGTGGCCTGGCAAAACCCTGTGGAGGGAAGATCTTTACATTTTAGCATGAGGAGTTTGACTAGATCTGGCAATAAATACCAGAGAAAAGTCTCCTCCTACTTT
The DNA here is from genome assembly GCA_009823505.1 of Rhizomys pruinosus. NCBI lineage: Eukaryota > Metazoa > Chordata > Mammalia > Rodentia > Spalacidae > Rhizomys > Rhizomys pruinosus. The sequence continues at coordinate 271,051 of VZQC01004708.1, forward strand.
TGACAGAAGAAAAAAAAAAAAAAAAAGAAACCATTTTGAAGTATGTTCCTATGTTCCTTCTCATTAAGGTACCTAATGATTGTTGACAGGCAATTGCCGTGCTGGGAACCATCTGAAATGGGGAAGAATGAAGCTAGGGAAGATGTCCACAAGACATTTTAAGATGTGAATGGATGATTCAGGGCACCCAGAAGAGAGTAGTGAATGTCCTCCTCCTCCTTCCCTCCTGCTGCTAGCTCACATATATGGTATTTAAGATCCTCTCAATGAACTTCTTCTCAGGTGTTCTGGGGCTCATCCTGAAGCAGCAAGTTGAGTACACTTTTGTGTAACTCACCTGGAGGAAGGAAAAGTCCAGCCCTGTTGCCTCCCCATCATGCTCCACATAAGGCAGTGAGAAGACCCAGAAACCTATAAAAGGCAAGTTATTGGATGGAGCTAGAGACATTTATCCTGAACGAGGGAAGCAAGACCCAGAAAGACATGTTCTCTCTCACAGGTGGATGCTAACTTTGAATCTTTAGATAGGTATGTTTCCGTGGGAAAACCCATAGAAGTCAAGAAATTAATAAGGAGCTATGGTGGGCTGGATCATAGGAGAGAAGATCAAATGAAATTATATAAAGGGAGAAAGGGGAATCATGGGATAAGAAGGACTAAATGGAGCTGGCAAAGGAAGGGCACAACAGAGGAAGGAATAAGGAGAGGGATAACTAACTCTGAAGGCCTTTGAAGAAGTCATATGAATGCCTACTAATGTAAAAATCTTCTTAAATTATATACATATACAATATAAAATTGTTTTAAATGGAGTTGTCTCATAATGGTTGTTCAATGACCCTACCAGACACCATAGGCTAGCAAATAAAACTGTCCAATGTTAGGAATGAAGTCCTTCTTTTGTTGACCAGGGAATGTCCCATAGAAACTCAAACAATTCTGACTATTGCCATTACTCTTAGCTACCCACTAGATGCTATTGTTGAGATATTACATATATGAGTCTTATTATAGAACAAGGAAAATTCAAGCTGATACTGATGTCAAAGCTTCATCTGTACTGACTGGGTTACATAATGCTGGAAGGTGCTACGCATGGAACTGGAAGAGGAAAAAAAAAAAGGAATCATTAAACTTACCCAACTGTAACTCCTTCTATCCACAGTAACAACAGGCTTGGTAAGATAGGCACACTGGTGCATTAGTGGTGTGTATGTAATGTGAGTAAATGACAACCTCCTGCTTGGATTTATGGTCCAGTTCACAAACTGGCTTGAATAACTATCATTGTTATTAGGGCCAAGAACCTATGGCTAGACAGGTCATAGAGCATAGGAGAGAACTAGTATTATTCTGCTATATAGATATTGTATTAACTTACTTCTAATAACTACCCATAGATTAGTACATCTCTCAACTCTCAGTCAATATGCTTCTTCTTGCAGTGGACAGAAATTAATACAGAGACCCCAAATTGATCAATGTGCAATGAACCAGAGACTATGGATACCTATTTAAAACCCTCTCAGCTCAAGTCTTTGGAATCATCATAGAAGAGGGGGCAGAATGATTTTGAGAGCTATGGATGGGGGATGTATTCAAGGAAACTGTACCTTTTGGATACAGTAGGGCATTTGCAACTATGAACTCACAGTGCTTGTGCCAGTGTGAATAAAACCTGCCCAAGCCCAAGTAAAAGGAACTCCCAGCTTGGAGGAGGGATGTGATCATAAAACCCTATCCCTAGCTGAGGATTATTGGCAATTGATAGCTGCTGGGAATGGAAGAAGCAGTTTCCTTTAAGGACATGAAAAGTGAGATCTTGATCAGAATCCAAAGGATGGACCCCCAACCCGAAAGCATTTTGCGGGACACAAAATTAGATTCAATAGCCTTTTTAAAAGTGATAAGAATATAGGACATAAAGTTGGGAGGTACTAGAGTGAGGGTGGAGATGGGTGAAGTTTTAGGATTATGATAAAAGTACATTGTATTAAAATTCATATTTGAGGGACAGTGACAGGGCAGGTCTCATGCCGGGCAGGTTTCAGGACCTTCCCATCCCCAGCGCCTCCAACACAGGGTTCCAAAAGCATCAGAGCACAGTCACTTCCAGTGCAGGGACCATCACAGCCCTGTTGCTTCCAGCCCAGTGTCCCAGAACCATCCCAGCCCAGTCACTTCCAGCACAGGGTGAGTGAAAGGCTGGGCTTCTTAGCAGGAGGGTTGCAGGACCTTCCCATCCCTGGTGCCCCTGGTGCAGTGTCTTAAGATCATAGGATCCCTATTGCTTCAAGCCCAGGGTTCCAGGACCATCCAAGCCTAGTCAAATCTGGTGCCAGGTTCTAGGACCATCCTAGCACCTTTGTTTCCTGCACAAGAACAGTGACAGGGTGGGCCTCTCGGCAGGTGGGTTCCAGGACCTTCACTAACCCAGTGCCTCTGGTGCAGGGTTCCAAGACAATTAGAGCCCCATTGCTTCAGGTGGAGGCTGTCTGGAACTGCTCTGACTTCCAGACCAGAGCAGGTAAGGCCCTATGGTCACCTTGGCAGTGACAGGATTTGCCAGGCAAAAACCAGTGCCAAACCAGTGCCACCCACCTTGCTTGTGGTCATCCTGGTGGAAACAGAGAAAAGCCAGTTGAATTTCACATCAGACTAAGAACAATAAATCAAATCCACATGCCAAGAGTGAAAAAGAAAATCAACAACATGGGAAAAGCAAATAATAAATCCCCAACAAAATCTAGCAGTCCTATAGAAGACTCCAACAATGAGTTCTCCCTGGAGATAACCCAGGACACAGATCTTAAAAGAACAATAATAGACATACTCAAAGAAATGAAGGGAGAGAATGACAAACTCAGGAATGAAGTGGAAACATTGAAAAGATCCCACACTGAAATGAAACAGGAAACCAACCATTGAATCAAGGATGTAGAAGGAATGACAAACTCCAAAGGGAACTGGAAATACTAAAGAAATCACAGGGTGAAGTGAAAAAGGAAATTGCACACTCATCCAATCAACAGGAAAAGAGGGGAGAAAGCCTCAGTAACAGATTGGATGAGGCAGAAAGTAGAATATCAAAACTGGAAGACAAGGTGGAAGAAATGCAATGCTCAAACAAAGAATATGAAAATTTTTAAAAATCACAAGAGTGGAACAATCAGGAAACATAGGACACTATGAAAAGATGAAACCTACACATCATAGGGATAGAGGAAGGAGAAGAATCCTAGGACAATGATATTGATCAAATCTTCAACACAATAATAGTAGAAAATTTCCCCAAACTGAAAAATGACAAATACATACAAATACAAGAAGCACGTAGAACACCAAATAGACAAGATCAGAAAAGGAATACCCCATGCTACATCATAGTTAAAACATTAGACACCCAAAACAAAGACAAATTATTCAAGGCTGCAAGAGAAAAACAAGTTACATATAAAGGAAAACCCATCAGAATTACAGCTGACTTTTCAGTGCAAATGATGAAAGCCAGAATAATTTGGACCAAAGTATTCCCAGTACTAAATGACTATAGATGCCAATCCAAATTACTATACCCAGCAAAAATGCCAATTATAGTTGAAGGAGAAAGAAAAATCTTTCATGACATAAATATGAAAGAATTCATGTCCAGGAAACCAAAACTTCAGAAAATATTCAAAGCAATTCAAAGGTCAGAGGAAAGTAGCAACTATCCCCAAGCAGCTAGAGAGAGTAATGAATAAAAGTATAACTGCAGAAATACAAACCTGGACCAAGAATGCAAACAGAAAATAAGGTAAAAGGAAGAAGCACACATCTCTCAATAATAACTTTAAATATTAATGGGCCGGACTCCCCAATCAAAAGACGTAGACTAGGAGAATGGATTAGGAAACAGAACCATCTATATGCTGTCTACAAGAATCCCATCTTACCCTCAAGGATAGACACCAAATTAAAGTGAAAGGATGGAAAAAATATTCCAAGCAAAAGGTAGCAAAAAGCAAGCAGAGGTTGCTATTCTAATATCAGACAATATAAACTTCAAAGTAAAACTAATCAGAAGAGACAAAGAGTCACTACATCCTTATCAAAGGATCAATTAACCATAAAGATTTCACAATCGTGAATATATATGCACCAAATCCCAAACTCCAGTGCACTGAATTTTATAAACACAATTCTACAGGACCACAAGCACAGATTGATCCCAGCACAATAATAGTGGAGGATTTCAATAACCCACTGAGCCCACTAGATATGTCAACTGGACAAAGAATAATCAGAGAGACATTGGAAATGAACAAAACAATACACCAAATGGATATCACAGATATCTACAGAATATTCCACACAAACACCAGAGAATATAACTTTCTACTCAGCACCCTATGGAACATTATCCAAAATTGACCACATACTGGGACACAAACGAAACCTCAACAAATAAAAAAGGATTGAAATAGTTTCATGCATTCTATCAGACCACAGTGCAATAAAGCTCAATATCAACACCAGAATAAGGCCAACTATCTTCAAGAACCCATGGAGACTAAACAACATGCTCCTGAATAGTGAATGAGTAAAGGAAGAAATAAAGAAGGAAACAAAAATATTCCTGGAACTAAATGAAAAAGACAATACAAGACCGCAAAACCTATGGGATACTTTAAAAGCATTCCTAAAAGGGAAGCTTATAGCCCTCAGTGCCTTCATTAATAAAGCAAAAAGAGCACAAATAAACAAACATTGAAGCTAAAAACACTTGAGAGACAACAACAAATGAACCCTAAACACAGCAGAGAGGAAGAAATCACAAAAATCAGACCAGAAATCAATGAAATAGAAATAAAGAAAACAATACAAAGACTCAGTGAACCCAAAAGCAAATTCTTTGAAAGGATAAACAAGATAGATAGACCCTTGGGCCAGTTAACCAAAAGAAAGAAAGAGCAGCTCCAAATCAGAGTATTTATGATAAAAAGGGAAGCATCATGGTGGAGAAAAGATCCAGACAATCATATGAGAATACTTCAAAAACTTATACTCTACTAAGTTTTAAAACCTAAGAAAAATAGATGAATATCTGAAATCCTGGGAATCACCAAAGCTAAACCAAGAAAAGATTGACAGCTTAAACAGACCCATAATACTTAAGGAAACTGAAAATGTAATAGTACGCCTCCCAACTAAAAAATGCCCAGGCCCAGATGGTTTCACAGCAGAATTCTATAAAACATTTAAACAGGACTAACATCCATTATTAATAAAACTGTTCAGAAGGATATAAGCAGTGGGAAATCTCCCAAATTCCTTTTACAAAGCCGGCATCACTCTAATACCAAAACCAGGCAAAGATATAACCAAAAAAGAAAGCTCTAGACCCATCTCATTAATGAACACAGATGCAAAAGTTTTCAACAAACTAATTGTAAACTGCATACAGACCCTCATCAAAAAGATCATCCATAATGGCCAAGTTGGATTCATACCAGAGAAGCAGGGATAGTTCAACATATGAAAATCAATAAATATCATAAACACATAAATGGACTGAAAGACAAAAACCAGATCATCGTATCAATTGACACAGAAAAAGCCTTCAAAAAAATCCAGCATCCTTTCATGCTTAAAGTCCTAGAAGGAATTGGACTAGAGGGAACTTTCCTCAACATAATCAAAGCCATATACAACAAACCCACAGCCAACCTCATCTTAAATGGGGAAAAGTTGGAAGCATTTCCCTTAAAGGCAGGATCATGGAAAGGCTGCCCCCATCATGACTCCTCTTCAATACAGTGCTTGAAATGCTTGCAAGAGCAATAAGACAAGAAAGGGAAATTAAAGGAGTACTAATTGGAAAAGAGGAAGTAAAAGTATCCCTCTTTGCAGACAATATGATAGTTTACCTAAGGGATGCTAAAATCTCAACCAGAAAACTCCTAGAAATGATTAAGAGTTTCAGTAAAGTGGCAGGATACAAAATTAACTTACAAAGACCAGTAGCATTTCTTTACACCAACAATAAGCAACTGGAGAAGAAATACAAGAATACCTTCCTACTCACAATAGCCACAAAACCTATAAAATACCTAAGAACAAACTTAATCAAAGACACCTAAGATCTCCAAAACAAAAATTTTAAGCCCCTGAAGGAGATTGAAGAAGACAGCAAAAGATAGAAAGATCTCCCATGCTCAGAGATTGAAAAAATTAATATAGTAAAAATGTCCATTCTACCCAAACTGATACAGAGATTGAATGTAATCCCAATTAAAATCCCCAAGAGTTTCTTCACAAACTTGGAAAAAAAAATCCGTAAATTCATGTGGAAAAACAAACGACCCTGAATAGCCAAAGTGACCCTGAGTGAAAAGTGCAATACATGGGGGATCACTATACCAGACTTCAAACTATAGTACAGGCCTATAGTCATAAAAAAGAGTGGCACTGGCGCCAAAACTGACCAATTGACCAATGGAAGAAAATTGAAGATCCAAACTTGAGCACATACAATTTCAGCCACCTCATATTTAGCAAAGGGGCCAACAATACTCAATGGAGGAAAGAAAGCATGATCAGCAAATGGTGTTGCCAAAACTGCATCACCATTTGCATAAGAATAAAATTAAACCCCTACCTCTCACCCTGCACAAAAATCAACTCCAAATGAATCACAGACCTTAACGTGAAACCTGAAATTCTGAAGGTGATACAAGAAAAATTTGGCAGCAACCTACAAGACATACATGTAGGAAAAGACTTCCTAAACCAAACAGCAGATGTGCAGGAAATAAGGTCAACAATTGACAAGTGGGATCTCATTAAACACAAAAGCTTCTGTACAGTGAAAGAAACAATCAATGAAGGGAAGAGAAAACCCACAGAGTGGGAGGAAACCTTCATCCATGATACATCAGACAGAGCATTAACATCCAGAATATATAAACTACTCAAAAAAACACAAAGACATGGGGCTGGAGAGGTGGCTCAGTGGTTAAGAGCACCGAGTACTCTTGCAGAGGATCTGAGCTCAATTCCAAGCACCCACATGGTGGCTAAGATCCGTCTTTATGCCTGGGGTGGTGGTGCAGCCTTTAATCCTAGCATTCAGGAGGCAGAGGCAGGTGGATCTCTGTGAGTTGAAGGCCAGCCCGAACTACAGAGTGAGTTCCATGCCAGCTGGGGCTGTAGGGAAACCCCGTCTCAAAAAGACAAAAAAAGA